>JAEQBH010007125.1:0-176634 GCA_016808115.1 Tetrastigma voinierianum | reverse complement strand
ATTGTCATTTATGTATCCCTTCTAACCCTAGGTTCAAATCCCTTTAGAAGCACTTTGAGAATGATCCGTACTGGTAATCTTAGGTCTGGGATGCTATTGTTAGATCCACTGAGATTCGGTAGTTTCCATTTATTAGTCATTGGAAGGTGGGTCAAGGAGATATGTTTCCACTGCCTGAGACCATGAATGCTCTGTAAATGCTATCTTTCAAAAGGAACTGTTAGGGGTCAAGGTTTTATAGGCAAAAGAAGATCCGGTTTGGGAGATGACTGTAGGTCATCTTCCCAAACACGATTAAAAGGGCCCGAGAACCCCTCAGTAGCCTGTAGAACCCAAATCCATTAGCTTAATACTTTAAGGAGACTTCTTTCAAATTTTGCTTCATTATATTTCCAGTTTTCAACCATCAAACCTCCTGTTTTTACCAAACCTTAAAATCCAAAACAAATTCGCCATTTTGAACCTCATTGCAAGTCATTTATGCAAAGAAAACCCATCCCTATGTTCGACCCTAGAGCCACTATACTCGTTAAAGAGCCACGCGACTACGCAAAAGGAAATAGGTGCAAATTTGATTCTCAGATACCCTATTGGATGCTAATCACACTCCTTTTAGCACGTTTTGATTTTGTTGTTCTTCTTCAAGAACTACCCATTCTTTGTAGAGATTTGAGAGTTAAACTTAGGTTTTCGTTTTCACTTGTGTGACTTCATCCGAGATTGTCAGCTTTAGAAGTTATCGTCCACTCTTGTGTGGATAGTTTTAGAGGCAAACCAAGGGATGATTTGTTTCTATTGTTGTCAGACGCTTCCGAGATTGGTTTTACAAGGACAAAAAGTATAAATCCGGCATTCTCTATGTTTTGAACCCATTTTATGCCTTAAGACGCTTCTTGATGGGTTTGTTTTCTACAAAATTTATTGTTTCCGCTACTTTGGCATGAGATGCCACCATAGACACCCAATACTAGATTCCTGAGATGTTCTAACTCAGATTAAGCCATGTTGTTCTTAAGGATTTCCCATTTTAGAGTAGCTACCTCTTTCTTTAAAGCTCCGTAGCCTTTACATAGTCACTGACTATTCCTTTGAAGATCTTTAATATTGATTTTACTGTGTTTACCTAGCTTTCGTACAAGATTGTGTTAGAACCGTATGTTCTTTCTTCCGAGATGTCATCCTCTTCTTCTTCAAACAATGGGATTTAGAGAATTCTATGGAATCTAGTCAACAACCACATGTATACAAATGTTATTTGTCACATTCTTTGAAAATTCTTGTGGATTTGTATCTGATTCAAGAATTGAGGGAACAATTGCCAAAGCAATGGGTTGACTTTCTTGTTCCTCGTCTCCTTTATAGTTTTCTAATTCATCATTACTCTGGGTACCAAGAAGAGATGAATTCTTTTTTGTATTGGCACATTCTACTTAGATGTGACCATAACCTCCACATTCTCTGCATTTGATTGACTTGTTCTTAAAATTTGGTCCTGGAGATCCTTGTGTCATGCCAAACTTAGTAGAATTAAATGTGCCATAAGGGATTTTTTGAGTTTGAGGGTTACCTTTTGCCTGAGCATTCAACCTTTTTATGGCTCTTTCAAAATTCTTTGAAAGCAAGGCCACAGATTTTGAAAGTTCATTCCCTTCATCAACAGGTGGTTCGAACTTAGCCCTTTGTCCCATAAGTTTCTTTCTTTCCTTGGACTCTTTGTTCAGTTCTATTTTAAACATGAGTAGAGATCCCATCAGCTCTTCAAGTCTTATCCTTTTCATGTCTTTTGCCTCCCTTATTGTTGTTGCCTTGTATGCAAACTTAGATGGCAAGGATCTTAGGGCCTTTTTCACAAGCTTCTCTTTTGGAATCTTTTCCCCAAGAGAAAATGATTCTTTAACTATGTCGCACAATTTTCCATTGAAGTCAGTGATAGTCTCCTCCTCACTCGTTTTCGAACTTTTCTATAAGCAGTTTTAACCTAGATTCATGAACTGCATTGGTTCCTTCAAAATGGACATGAAGAATGTGCCATAAGCTCTCGCTACTAATGGTGTGAGATTATCTTGAATTGAAAGGATCAACACTCTGATGCAAAGTCAAAGCATGACTTCTAAGGTTGCACTCAATATCCTAATTCAAGTTCTAGAAGAATCTAGACGTATAGATCAGATTGTATGGCTTGCATGCCAAGTTATTTACTTTCCTTTTAATTAATTAATTTATTTTCCTTAGTTTATTTTTATTTAGATTTGTTTCCTTTCTCTTATTTTAGGTACTCTAGGCTAAAGATTATATAGATATTTTGCTTCTTATTTCTTTTCTAGTTTGTAGCCTATATAAAGGCATGTTTATAATGTAATTATACAGAAGAATATGAATTAAAAATTTTAAGAGTCTTCTCCTCTTTGGTTCTCCAAAGAACTTTTAACTTTTGAACTTATAGGACTTTTCTGGGCATTCATCCTATCGACTTATCAATCAACCATTCCATTATTGATTGTGACGTCTTCGTCCCATCGACTTATCAATCAACCTTTCCATAGTTGACGGTGGATTTACCATTCCATCGACTTATCGATCAACCCATAGTTGACAGACTCCTTCACTATTCTCAACTTATTAATCAACATTTTCATAGTTGATTATGGCATCTTCATCCCATTTACCTTATCAATCAACTCTTCCATAGTTGATTGTAGCTGCCTTCATCCCATCGGGATCATCAATCAATCATTCCATAATTGATTGTGAGCCTACTTTCCTTGAAATAGATCAGAACGATTCGAGATAGTATCTTGTTGCGAGTGGAGTCGGTCCACATCGACCTTGCATCAAATTGGTATAATAGCTAGTTCTCGTCAGGTTTTCTTATCTATTAAAGTTTTAATTTTCAAGGGAAAAAAATTCACCCTTTCAAAAAAAAAAGGAAGAAAAAGAAAAGAATCCATTTGAGGTCAATGAAGATTTGAGGACAAATCTTTTTTCTCAAGAGAAGGAGAATGATGCAAAGTCAAGGCATGACTTCTAAGGTTGCAGTTAAAGTTCCAAAAAGGCACGTTTTGAGAGTAGAAGGAAAGAAGATCAAGGATGCACTCAATATGCTAATTCAAGTTCTAGAAGAATCTATTCGTATATGGGATGTTTTCTATATCAAATTGTATGGCTTGCATGCCAAGTTGTTTACTTTCCTTTTAGTTTATTTATTTTCTTTAGTTTATTGTTATTTAGATTTGTTTCTCCTTTTTCGTTTTGTGTGTAATTTCTAGGTTAAAAGATTGTAGCAGATATTTTGTTTCTATTTACTTAGTTCTGTAGCCTATATAAAGGCATGTTTATAATGTAATTATACAGAAGAATATGAATTAAAAATTTTGAGAGTATTCTCCTCTTTGGTTCTCCAAAGAACTTTTTAACTTATCGAATTTTTCTATGGCGTTCATCCTATCGACTTATAAATCAACCCTTCCATAGTTGATTGTGACGTCTTCATCCCATCTACTTATCAATCAATCATTCCATAATTGATTGTGGCGTCTTCACTTTTCCCCTTCGAACCTGATCGTAGAACGATCCGAGATAGTATCTTATTGTGAGTGGCATCGGTCCAAGGAGACCTTGCATCAAATAATGATGCAAAGTCAAGGCATGACTTCTAAGGCGGTAGTTACAGTTTCAAAAGGCAGGTTTTGAGAGCTTAATGAAAGAAGATCAAGGATGCACTCAATATGCTAATTGACGTTCTAGAATAATCTAGACGGATTTGAGATGTTTTCTAAATCAAATTGTATGGCTTGCATGCCAAGTTATTTACTTTCCTTTTAGTTTTTATTTTTATTTTTTTCCTTAGTTTATTTTTATTTAGATTTGTTTGATTTTCTTGTTTTATGTGTGATTTAGGTTGAAGATTGAAGTAGATATTTTGTTTCTATTTCCTTTCTAGTTTGTAGCCTATATAAAGGCATGTTTATAATGTAATTATACAGAAGAATATGAATTAAAAATTGTGGGACTGTTCTACTCTTGGTTCTCCAAAGAACTTTTGAACTTATTGGATTTTTCCATGGCATCCATCCTATCGACTTATCAATCAACGCTTCCATAGTTGATTGTATGCGTCTTCTATTGGACTTATCAATCAATCATTCCATAATTAATTGGTGTCTTCTACTTTTCCCCTTCGTGAACTTGATCGCATCGATATGAGATAATATCTGTTGCAAGTGGCTACCTTGCATCAAATTGGTATCAGAGCTAGTTCTCATCAGGTTTGCTTATCTTTCAAAGTTTTATTTTTCAAAAAAAAAAAAAAAAAAAATCCATTTGATGTAAATGAAGATTTGGAGACAAATATTTTTTCTCAAGAGAAGGAGAATGATGCAAAGTTAAGCATGACTTCTAAGGTTACAGTTATAGTTCCAAAAGGCAAGTTTTGAGAGTAAAACTTGCCTTTTTGGCTTGCATGCCAAGTTATTTACTTTTATGTTAATTTATTTATGTATTTATTTTTCCTTAGTTTATTTTTATTTAGATTTGTTTCATTTTCTTGTTTTAGGTGTGATTTAGGTTAAATATTGTAGTAGATATTTTGTTTCTATTTCCTTTCTAGTTTGTAGCCTATATAAAGACATGCTTATAATGTAATTATACAGAATAATATGAATTAAAAATTGCGAGAGTGTTATCCTCTTGGTTCCCCAAAGAACCTTGAACTTATCGGATTTTTCCGTGGCATTCATCATATCGACTTATCAATCAACCCTTCCATAGTTGATTGTGGCGTCTTTATTCTATCGACTTATCAATCAGCCCTTCCATAGTGATTGTGGTGTCTTCACTATTCCCGACTTATCAATCAACCTTCCATAGCTGATTGTGGCGTCTTCATCTCATCAACTTATCAATCAACCCTTCCATAGTTGATTGTGGTTTCTTCATTCCATCGACTTATCAATCAATCATTCCATAACTGATGTGACGTATTCACTTTTCCCCTTTTAACTTGATAGTAGAATGATATGAGATAGTATCTTGTTGCGAAGTATCAACTGCAGACTCCTGCATCAACACCATTGAAGATTGTATCCGTGGCTCTGAGTTTTGGGTTGAAAGGTCTCTTCGGTGCCCAAACATTTCGTTGTTGGAAACAATTTTCCCTTTAGCATTAGTTTTGGTAAGCTTCTTCCATCCTTGTAGAACTGATCTCCATGCCTTTTCATCAATTGATTTTATGAAGGCACACATCCTTGATTTCCAGTAACCATAGTTCGTCCCATCAAGAAAATGAGGACAGCTAGTAAAACCACCTTCATTCATCAAATCCATTTGATACTCACGCACAATTAGTTAGTGTAAACACGGGTCTCACTCAATAACTAAGAGTGACCCGCTCTTATACCAATTGAAGGATATGAGTGTGTGTTCCAAATAACAATTGTTAATTGTTAGCCCAAGGGTACCTCTAGTTGAGGTTTTGATGATAACAAACCAAGGTTATTGGTTACTAATGGTTAAAGATGAGTTGAGTGATAAGTTGAAGTTGATCAAGCATCAAATGAAGATAATACAAGCTAAAGATGACAATGATGTAGTTAATCAAACTCTTGGAAGTGAAGTTCACTTAAGTCAAAGAACCAAGAAAACAAGTAACCAAGATTCCAAGCTCAAGCATCAAGTAAAGATTTTGATAGCTTAGGAATCTATGTAAGGTGAATGCATTGGTACACTTTAGGATATCATCATTTATCATGTATCACTCTACAAACCCCGATTTTCTAAATCCTAAATTGTATATTTTGAAAAACATGAGTTTAAGCATAAAACCCAGATTTAATAATCCTAAAGAGCTCCAATGTTTATCTAAGGTTTAAAAGTTTTTTAAATAAACAAAACATGAATTTTGAACATTTAAAGAGTGGGTAACGGTCGAGAGGTGTGAACTACTAACCGGGCCAAGGTGTGAACAGTAACTAGTCTTATGAATAGTATCGATAAATCGGTTGGTCCAACGGTCGGATTCAAACGGCTACAAAACGGTAACATTTTTGTGTACAACGGCTATAAACGGCCGGGTGTACACAACTGGGCCGACCAGCCTATGTTTTGCGATCTAAGTTCCCACTTATAAATAGATTGTGCAGGGATCACTTGTTGCATATGAAACTTACTACATATCCTCAAACATCATTTCTCAGAATCAATTCCTCAAACTAAGATTGTGAGTGCATTCATTACATTGCACATTGTAGAGTGCATCTTTGTGTTCATCAAAGCTTGAGTTGTATTTGAAATATCTTGAGAGCTTAAGAGAAAGTGTCTCATTGTGCTTTAGTGAGAAAACTTCAAGTGTGTATATTGAAGGAATTCAGAAGAGCCCATCGAGCCAAAACTAAGTGTAATAAAGCTCGAGATTGGAGCTTGAACTTCGAAAGAGTATAGCTTAAAAGATGCCCATTGGAGTCATTATCCAGTAAAGAAAGAAGCTCTGCTGAGCTTACTGCCACGTGGAACCTCATCTGATGAAGGTCAGAGAGAAGTGACGTAGGCAAGGTCAGGCCAACCACTATAATCCTGGCTGTTTCATCCTTATCTCTTTAATTTAGTGTTATTATCGTGATTTAAATTAAAGATTTATTGTAGTTGTGCAAAAATTCCTTTGAAACCAATTCAACCCCCCTCTTGGTTCGGTTGTTTAGTCATATTGAACTTTCACAATGTTCTGACCGTGATCTCATTCCGACCATATATACGTAAAGGCATCCAAACTCCTCAAGGACTTAGTGTGTGTAGAGTAGATGTGATATATTTTGCAATAAAGTAAAGGTTCACACATGTGGTTACAACCCACTCCACGTCCACAAGGTTGGTGCCTATATGCAAGGATTTCACCGACTCGATCTCAAGGTTTACAATTAGTCTTATGTACTACGAGACTCCCTCTCCACCCACGACCCTTCTTGAAACATAATTACTCTTAGTGGAATTTGGAATGAACTACCTCCATTCCCCTCTCTACAACATCGCAAACCCATTCCCACATTACATCAATAAGACGAAGAATAATAAAAACATCATCTTTCACCAATGGTAAAAGGCATTAAACTTTCAATATCTCAACCGAGTATCTGCACTCACATTCCTTCTCAAGACGCTCGACTTCGTTGCTTTTTTCAATCCCTTTCTAAAATCTCGTGTCGAGTAACTCAAAACCCTCGAATTTATATCCTTGTAATTCAGCTCAAGACTAGATAAGGTTGGATCATTATCCTAATATGACTCAACTTTACTCTTCTATTTTATGTTCTTTCCTTTAAGCTACCACAACGGTTAGGAGAAACTTGCTGCTCAAGTATTCTCATTAGAATAGAATCCTTAATTGTTTCTAATTCTTGTTTGATAGCTTAGACGTCCGGATCTTCTAAGATTTGATCTTTATCCTCTTGCCAAATAGATCTCAGGCCCATCGGTTACTTGCTCCTTAAGTTCCTTGGCCTCTAAGCTAGCAAATTGTCGTGTGTCCCACATCAACTCTAAGGCAAGACATGACAAATCAAGGTAAAGAGATGACAAAGAGAATCCAGTTTTCCAAGAAAATGGAAACTATTAATGCATTTTCTCTATAATGAGCCAACCGTACAAGTTAACTCTTCGATTGAAAAATCACAAAGGCAAGACATGACAAATCAAGGTAAAGAGACGACAACGAGAAGATGGAGAACAGAGGCTGCATTTTCTCTATAGTGAGATAAAAGGAAATGTGATGAACAGAAGCTGAGAATGATCAGATCAATAAACTGCCTCAAGATCTTTTGAGGATGCCTAAAAGAAATCCAAAGTATTTTAGAAAAGAGCCTGAAGAAATTGAAGAAATAATTAAGGGGGTGTTTATTTTTTTAACTTTTTTCTGAAAGCAATTTGTTTTCAAACTTTAGATTGTTTGTATTTCGATATTTTCATGATTTATTGTTGAATTTTTGAAGTTTTTGACTAATTAAAAAACCAAAAAATTTGGTTTTTTTTTAATTACTTTTTGTGAATCCTTTTTTCTATTAAAAAAAAAAATCAAAATTTCAAACTCTTACAACAATTGAAACTCCTTGATAGGTTTTTATGTTTTTTTTTTCAAAAGTTTGGCCCGTTTTCTTGTTAATTAAATAAAAACAAATGTATTTAAAAAAATATGTATATTTCATGAGTGAAGTCCAACTGTATGTATTTTTTAATCAAATTTCTCTAGTCACTTTTGAAGGTCTCCAGGTGGTGATACAGGTCACTGTTGGACTGTATACTTTCAAGTTTTTCTCATGGCACTTTATTTTTTTGAATTAACTTTAAAAAAAAAATTATTTGTCATAGTAATTTTATTTTTTATTATTATAAATATTTTTAAATAATTTTTAAAATATTATATAAATATTTTTCGCTTATGATAATGTGATGAAATTAAATTATCATCATAAAGAAAAAGATTAAATTAAACTATATTATTTAATACATTGAGATGTTAACATGGTGATTTTAATCAATAAAAACAAACAACTTAATACTTAATAGAAATAAAATATTTAAAAAAAAATACCTAAATACTTAATAATGCTTAAGCACTATTCAACATAAAAAGTTATATTTAACATTAAGTAAAAAACAACGCTTACCTTTAAGCCATCAAGCCTCTGAAAATTTGATTATGGTTGTTACTTTCATCGTTGTTTCAGTCTTTAATAAAGCTATCTTATACTAGCCGTTAGAGATCTAATTTTTTTTGAGTTGTGAGCTAAAAAACAGGAGCAATTGAACTTGTTATTTCTGATTGTTATTTAAACTCTTTGAGTATATGGCATAAAGGAGGCAAAAATTTCAATTCAATTATTGTATAGTAAAAATAATAAACAATCTGATAATGCTGAACAAATCAATAATACAATCAGATTAGTGGAAGCAAATAAATTAGAAGAAAATACATGTAGCCATTGTTGAGAAAAACAGAGAAAACGAATATGATTTTTTTTTCTTGGTTCTTCTAAATCCTTTCTCACTCAAAATTTGATGGTGAAAAGTTTCTAAACTAGAGGAGAAGGCTTAGGGAAAAAAAAAGTGTCTAATTGATTCTTTATATGAAGACTCAGGCCATCACTAGTCTTCCAAAGATATGCAGTGGCTGAAGAGGTGGATTGTTTATGAAAATGACAAAAAATTAGTTAAGGGGCTAAGTTGACACCTGAGCCATAGTTGAGGGGTAAAAATGCCCTTTAACCCTTCTTTAATTAACATGGGAGTTTTAAAAAATTAACTTTAAATTTCATTTCAACATATGGACTATTCTTACACTCTCCCACTTGTTCCATACAGTTCAACTTCCACCATAAGAGAAACTAAATGTATAAATCATGGTGATAGGTCCTCTTTTAGTGATTATTCTCTTCCATGTATTACAATCTATCAAGTTCATCAACAGAAATCGGAACTTTAGACTTAATAAATAAACCATATGTTTATTCAAGGGCTAAACTTAATGATGTTTCTCAAAATAATAATAATAATTTGCAATGTACAAAACCATATGAGAAAATATCATATTGAATAAGAGTTTTAGAAAAAATAAACAGTGTACAATAAAAATTAAAACATGGAACCAAGTCTCATTTTGTACTACATGATCCTGCAAAAATAATTAAGGTTGGGCCTGCCTTTAGTTAAAGGATTGACAACTATCAACTTAGTGCTAATGTGTTCAATGACCACATTCTTTTCTTTAACATGTTCTCTTAAGGATAAGTATTTAGTGTTGATATGCTTACTTCAACTTCCACTCCCACTAGTATTATTCTTAACTATAAATATCACAGCTAAGTTATCACATAATAACTTCAATGGCCTAGATAGATATAAAATCCACAATTCTAAGTCAAGCTTATGAAACTTTTTAACCAAACACCATGTAAGGTGCCTTAGAACACATTTCACCTAACTCAACTTCTATATTGGAAATAGCACCGTTGCTCAAGTTTCACGCTTTCAAAGATACAACTCATTAGCTAGTTAGCATGAAAATAAAACCAAATGTTGATTTTCGAGAATCAACATAGCCAACAAGGCACTGCATCAGTGCAGCCACCACCTCCAAATTGTCAGGTTCTTCTATATATAAGCATATAACCCTTTGTTCCTTGAAGGTATCTCATCACCTTCTTTATAGTTCTATAGTGGTCAACACCTGAGCTACTCTGATATCTTCCTAACACCCTAACAGAAAATGTAATGTTAGGTTTGGTACAAACCTAAGCATACATTAGGCTTCCAATAGCTGAAGCATACAAAATGTTTTTCATGTGTTCCCATTCAAAATAATTTTTAGGGCACTTACTCAAATTAAATCTGTCACCCTTCATAATGGGTGCTACACTCGATGAACATTTTTTCATGTTAAATCTCTCCAAAACGTCATTGTCATAGGTCTCTTGATACAAACCCAAAAAGCCTCGAGATCTTTCCTTATGGATCTTAATGCCAATGACATAAGATGCCTCACCCATATCTTTCATCTCAACAATTCTTGAGAGAAATTACTTCATCTTATATAACAAACCATTATCATTAGTTGCGCTAAAATATCATCCAGATATAACACAAGAAACAAATCTTACTCCCACTCAACCTTCTGATATATACATTGATCTGGGCGATTACTTTCTTCAAACCAAATGTAGTAATGACTTTTAAGGAATTTCTCAAATACCATTGGCTGATGTTTGCTTTAACTACGATGGATTTTATTGCTTGCATACTAAGTGTCACCTTCACTAGAGGGGAATCTTTAGGTTGCTCTCTACAAACCTTTTCCTCTAGATTACCATTATGAACAAGTTGTTTTTCACATCCATTTTATTTAAATCAAAGTCAAAATAGGTTACTAATGCCATGATTATCCGAAGATAATCTTTCTTAAATACAAGAGAAAAAGTCTCTGTGTAGTCAATTCCTACCCTTTGGGTTAATCATTTGGCAAGGAGTCTTGCCTTATGTCTCTCAATGTTTCCCAATGAGTCCTTTTTTGTTTTAAAGACCCTTTTACATCCAATGGCTTTTACAACATCAAGCAACTTAATGAGATCCCATACTCGATTAGATGTCATAGAATTCATTTCTTTCATGACATTGTACCATGAGTTATATTCTTTAGAACTCATGGCTTGTGAAAATGTTTTCGTATCATTTTTGGCTCCAATTTTATAATCCAATTCTTATAAATAAACTATATACTCATTTGGAATTGTCAATTTCCTAAATTCAGAGAACTTCTTAATGTTGCTTCATCATTCTTCAAGGAATTTGTTGATCAACTCAGAGCTCAACCGGTTGTTAAAATTTCTAGAATTTCTCATTAGCAACTCGATCTACATGATCAATATCAGCAAATACGTGAAACTTCAATTGGTTACCAAACACCTTATCAGGATTTGAGGGTGTGGGAATGACAATCAATCTATCAATTGAACTAGAAGGTTAATCTTCATAATGATCCTTCTTAGAAACAATGTCCTAAAACTAATCATTCCCACTTATCAAGTCATTCTTAAGAAATTTCGCATTTCTTGATTCCACAATATTCCTAGTGTTGTGAAATGGACAATAAAATCTACACCCCTTAGACCTTTTAGATTATCCAATGAAATACTGATTCACATTAGTAGAAGGGGTTTTCGGAATCAACAATATTTATACCTAATTCCTCCTACTGTCGTAGCATTGCTACTGCAATATAGTGGCAATAGGGTCGAACATAGGATGGCTTTCTTCAGGCAAATGGTCATAAAGGAAGTTATAAATGGTGAACTTGTTTCGATTATGATTTTGTAAAACAGTGGGGTTTGATGGTTGAAAACTGAAATCTAATGAAGTAAATGTGAAAGAAGTTTCCTTTGAAGTATCAAAGATCGGATTTCCTAGGGTTCTACAAAGCACTAAGGGTTCTGCCCTTTCCTCGTGTCGAGAAGATGACCCATAGTCAATCTCCTCGAACCGGATCTTGTTCCGTCTATAAAACCTCGAATTCCTTAATAGTTCCTTTTGAAAGATAGCATTTACCGAGGCATTAATGGTCTCGTAGTGTAAACTATCTCCTGACTCACCTTCCAATGACTAATAAATGACAACCACCTAATCCTCGCGATCCGTCAATAAGCATCCACCGAACCCCGCGATCGCCGCACAGTCATCCAAAGTGCCTAAGGACGCCAACCCAGTGGTTGTAGCGAGATACATAAATGACAATAAATACCTGCGTTGAAGACGTGAGAAACCCTCAAAAACCTTTAGATCCTTTCTCTAGTAGCTTTCCCTTTCAAGGATAAAGGGGGTTTAGCCACTCATCCTCAGAGGCTGTCTGGCAGGCGAGAAAATGAGAGAAAGTGAGAGAAAATAAGAAAATGCGAGAACTCCAGAGAGCTTAGGGCCAAAAATCTTATTAATGATCAAAAGTGTCCTTATTACAGTGCATCATGGAGCTTATATACTGCCCCCAAACATGCAAAATTAAAAAAAATATATGAATTGGCCACTATTACATGAAAGGCAATTTGGGAAAAACAAGGAATGTGATAAAAAGGTCAATAGGTCAAAAAGGTGAAGAACAATTCCGCAGGCTACAAAATTTTGCAGGTTGCTGTACTACTGTGGGTGCTCCATCTTTCTCTCGTCGCACTCTATACTTTCTTCTTTCTATCTCGACCTACGCCCAGTTTAACTCAGATTCTCCGTGATCGAGCCGCTCCTGCAACTTTGGCATAACTGGTTGATAAATGCTACATAATTTGCAACAAAAAGCGATTAGTAGTATAGATAGGACCTTAACATGCCAATCAGGGTAATTTGGTTGATTATTACGCAAAGAGTGCTCAAAACCTGTAATAACCAAGGTATAAAATAGCACTATTTGGGTAATAATCACTCCCCCCAACTAACACATTGCTAGTACCTTAGCAATGGAGGAAAGAAAGCAATCAGAAGTGAGACTGAAGTATATAGGTGGCAAAATTGATGTTTAAAAAAAGGGGGAGGGGGTAGTAATGCGCAACTAATTGCAAGAGTCACTCAAAAACTTTGGCCTTAATAACCATCTGAGAATCAAAGTATGCAAAATCAAGTATCAAAAGAGTCTCCTTCCTTAGAGAACCAACTCGTAACTTCACCAAAACTCAAGTGTTAGCTGATTAGTTCTCACGATAGTTTCGCTAAATCGCACTCTCCCCAACCTACCACGCCAAAACTCCAGCACCGACCACACCTATTCCATAACTCACTTTTTTTGTGTTGTAGGGGTACAATGCTGAGGATTCGACTTCATAGATGTCCATGTAGCGAGGATCCACTGGTGACTCCTCAACAATTAAGGCTTAGGGCATCAAGTCATAAGGATTTTTCAACCACTAACTCTTCAGGTCTCACCCCGACTTCTAATGAATTCGAGACTCTAGCACCTACAACTTGTTAAGTTATGCCTATTCACCCATGTAACGAGCACAAAGTTGGTGGCTCCTAACCAGCTGGCTTAGGGCACCAAGCTTTAAAGACTTTCGCCACATACCCCTCGGACCGTACTCGGGTTTCAAGGCAAAGCGTCGCAATTTTTCTTTTCTTTTTCTTTTTCTTTTCTTAAAAGACTCATGGGCTCCTTTATTCAGGGTCCCAATATATTAAAGGTGGTCAAAGGTGTTAATGGGCTATTGCAATCATAGAGGCTGCGCTTTTCAGCTTTATCAATGAACCCAATGTGCAACGTGTGTGTGGTTAGTCTCAAAGTGGAAGAAAAAAGGTTGAAAACAAAAGAAATTAAATCCAGTCACCTACTTAGCTAGGCATAGAACCAATCTAACAACAAATGCATTGGGACAATGTTTCAATTTCTCTTACTATGCTAGGCATTACAAAAAAAAAAAAAGGCTGCAATTTAGAACCCAGAATCAGAACTTTGCAAGATATATTGAAATAAGGGCATAAATCTACCCTTTCATCATCACAAAAAGAAACTATCAAGTAAGTCACCGAATCCACACAAATGGACTCTCAAATATTACAAAGATAATATAAAAGCCACTTCCTTTACTCAATCCTCCGCCCCAACCAAATGTCACATTGTCTCGAATGGGCCTCGATTGGAAAGTTAAGGAAGGGAAGTAAGTACTTTCTCAAGCGTGGTGCTACCGGTAGATGTCCTCATCCCGGGCAAAACAGGAGTCGCGATGATACAGAGGAGTGCCCACACGAGCCGCGAGAAGATCTAGTGAACCGTAGGGAGGGGTCGATGGTTATCTCATACCGCCGGCCGCTATCGAGTCGAAGAGGCTTAGGCAGGTACTAATGGAGAAGTCTATGGCAGGCCTAGGTGGCTCTGAATCTGTAGTAGAATAACATTGTTCTGCGTGAGAATGGCTGTGGTCTGAGCAATGGTGGCCTAGGTGCATGCCATCCTCTCGGCCAAGGCTATATGGGCAGTAGCGAAAGATGTTGAAGTGGCTGAAGAAGTGCGGACTGCATCCATGATGGCCAGAAAATCACGAGGAGATATGGAGATAGAATGCATGGGTGGTCCTGGTACCTTGGCCTAGCCGACCAAGGACCGAGGCATTGGAGGTGCGTAGGAAGCAGTGTAGTGGATAGTGACTGATGGTGCCGCTGAAACTGAACCGGGCTCAACATGCAATGGGGAGGTGGTTGATCTTGATATTAGTTGATCATCCGCTGCTCATCTTCCGCTAGATCCTGGAGTGGAGGTGAGGAGCATCAAGCACAACCGCCACTTCAACAAAGAACATGGCCTACAAACATGATGGCGCCTGCCGGGCTCAAACAGGAAAACCAAGGTGCTTTAGCACCTGAGATAGTAGCCTTGGAAATAGAAGGGGAATGTCCTTTGCTCGGGTGAGGTTCTTGCAATAAATCTTGTCCTCAAAATGGAAGAGCACAGTCATGATAAGCTCTACAAGGATGAACCAAACCTCCAGAAAATGCCATAGAGCCTCATATGTCTCCTCGCCCGCTTCTTAAATGTTGTAGTGGAAACAAGTTGGACCGTCAGGTGTGGTCTAATAAAAGCATAATTGGAGGAGTCGTCAGTAGAATGGGGCTCCCTGAGGGACGTGTCCTGCAAGAATGTGGGACCATATCCCCGAGGTGAGGGATGGGGCTACTGCCCTGCATTCTCTATTCAATTACAGAACAACTGAAAAAATTGAACGCGGCAAATATATCGCTGGGCTCTGAGGTACGCCTCTCTCGGCCATCTATAGAGAAATGTAGAGCTGTAGGATTGGGATCTCTCCTGGAGGTCATGGTTTGATAAAACTCAATGACGACACGGGAGTAGAAGAACCGACGCGGAGTCATGAGGGCTCCAGGGAGTACCATCAGCATGCCGTGAGATCTCACAAGCTCGTGAAGGGCGACAAAGATGGAAAGTCGCAAAGTGTTCAAGTAGTATATCATTGCCACTACAATCGGAATTTCTAGGAATAGGGCCACAGTAGAGGATATGCCTTATGATAATGTAGCCAGGAGACTGATCCTGAGGTTTGTCAAAAACTGGACCCTGTGTAGGTGATGATGGATGCTTTTAGGGCCGTGAGCTGGAGGATTCATCCGAACCTGAAGTCTGAGCCCTCTTTAGAGGAGGGGGCCTCTTGGATGGCCGCGGGTGATGAGGAGGAGGATAGGTCCCACCTCACACGCATCCGCGCTAGACCTGGGCAGTAGGAGAAGGTGAGGGATGTCGCAATGGGCGTCGCAGGTGCGGCAGGGTTTAAGCGCAAGAGTCGCGGGCTGTGGCGCTTGAGGAGGTGGCGGCGCTTGAGCTGGGAAGAGGGGCCGCACGCTAGGCCTATAGCTGGAACTATGTCCACCGCGGGTCTTCGCCATAGCCTGATTGGGAGAAGGATGGAGAGGATAGGGAGAAGGGAAGGGTTTTGCTCCATAGGATTTTCTTCTTCTGAGGAGATGGGAAATGAATTCAAATGAATAGGGTAGGGCTATATATAGGGAGGTTAGGGCTATTTAGTGTCCATAAATGGGCATTAAATTCAAGGTTTAGTAAATTAGGGAATAATAATGGTGGTGTGCAGGAATCGAAAGGTCTGGGAATGAAAATTTGCAGGAAACGAAGAGTTGCAGGGTTGAGGAACAAGGCTATAAAATTCAGAGCCCTACGAATTTCAGAGGGGCTGTGGAAATTGGGGGCAGAGTCCCAATTTCTCACAGAGGGGTTTGAGGCACTGCACTCGCTAAATTTCACAAGGTCGCGAATATTCCTCATACTCGCGAAATTTCACAAGGGTCGCAAAATTCGCAACCTCAAGGAACCCATCATGCACCCACGTACCACCGCTTTTCCCCAAATCAAGCATTCCCGCAAAACAAAACACCGAAATTATGAATAAGAGCACAGAAAAGTGAAACTACAATTAGAACTAAGCTACAACTAAGGAAAGCATGAAAGAACAAAAATAAAATGTAGAATGAAGTAAACAAAATCCAACAAAAAGAAGTGGCTTTTCAGTCTCTGCAGAGACTAAGCCCACTCAAGGTAGCCTTTCAAACTTCTGGAGGTTCAAGGAGGGGGAGCTCCTCCTTGTCTGCTATGAAAGGGACTACATATGCTTTAAGCCTCTAGCCATTCACTTTGAACACTTTGTTGTCCTTGGAATTTAGCAAGTCCATTGCTCCATTAGGGTAGACTTGATGGATGACAAAGGGACCGGTCCATCTCGACTTGAGCTTACCCGGAAAGAGGTGAAGCTTAGAGTCATAAAGCAGTACTTGATCCCCTTTTGCGAAATTCTTCCGAGCCACCATCTGATCATGCCACTTTTTCAATCTTTCCTTTGCAATTTTTGAGTTAAAGTAGACATCGTTTCGCAGTTCTTCCTGCTCATTGATGTCGAGGAATCTTTTATGGATGGCTCTTCCCAAATCTAGGTTCAGCTTCTTGATTGCCCACCATGCCTTATACTCAATTTCCACTGGGAGGTGGCATGCCTTGCCATAAACCAGGCGATAAGGGGACATCCCAAGAATTGCTTTGAAGGTTGTCCCATAGGCCCACAGTGAGTCAAGAAGTTCGAGACTGGGCTCTTCCGTCGGAGTTCACCACTCTTCATCAAAATAGTCTTGATTTCTCCGTTGGCAAGCCCCACCGACCACTAGTCTAAGGATTATAAGGGGTAGCTACTTTGTGTTTTACACCATATTTAGTTAGAGGTTTTCAAAAGGCTTATTGCGTAAATGTGAACCCACATCACCAATTATGGCTTTTAGTATCAAATCTTTGGGGTGATATTTTCTTTCGAAAACCTGAGCACTACCCTGTGATCATTTGCTTTGCAGGGGATTGCCTCTACCCATTTGGACATATAGTCAACCCCCATCAATATATATGCATATCCGGAAGAGGAGGGAAATGGCTCCATAAAATCAATGCCTCAAACATCGAATAAGTCAACCACTAAGATTGGGTTTAGAGGCATAATATGACGGCGAGAGATCTTCTAGCCTGGGCTTTGTCGCAACCTCGCATATGTCATGGAGCATCCTTGAAAAGGGAAGGCCAAGAAACCCGATTGAGCACCTTCATAGCTGTCTTCCTCGGGGAAGCAAAGTAATCTCCAATGTGCACTCTATGCAGTGACTAATAATTCCTTGTTGTTCTTCTCTTGGGCACACCTTCTAATAATCTGATATGTGCAGTATTTGAATAAGAAAGGCTCCTCCCAATAATAGGAATGAATTTTCGCGAATAAATACTTTGCCCCATGCCTCTAGTCATATGGGATTTTCATTGCTAAGAAATCAAGCAATGTGATGATACCATGGAGCATTCTCCACTAGCAATGTGGAATCCTCAGTAAAATTCATCATTTATTGGAGGACTGTGAGTGTCAGAAAGTTATAGTCGGGCCTAGAGAGATGGTATGCCACAACATTTCCCTACCCTTTTGTCTTTTTAATCTACAACTTGAATTCGGAGCGTATGACTATCTAATAAGTCTAGCTTTGGAATCTTATTTGGCAAGGAGATACTTCAAAGCTGAATGATCTTTAAAAATAATGATGTCTGACCCCACCAAGTATGCACGAAATTTATCTAAGGCATAGACTACTACTAGCAGCTCCTTCTTTGTGGTAGTGTAGTTTCTCTAAGCTTCATTAAGAGTTTTACTTGCATAGTAGACCACATAGGGTTTTCCATCTTTTCTTTGTCCAAGAATTGCTCCGATACCAAGATCACTTGCATCACACATGACCTCGAAAGGAAATTGCCAGTTGGGTGCCCTTACTATAGGTGTAGTGGTCAAGTGGGATGTGAGTTCCTCAAAGCTCATTTGGCAGTCCTCATCCAAAGAAAATTTAGCATCCTTTTCCAGCAGCTTGTAAAGAGGTTTTTCAATTTTCGAAAAGTCCTTGATAAACCGCCTGTAGAAGCCTGTATGTCCAAGGAATTATCTCACAACTTTTACATCTGTGGGAGAAGGAAGTTTGGAAATAAGATCAATTTTAGCCTTGTCAACCTCAATTCCTCTACTGGATATGACATGCCCTAACACAATCCCTTGGTTTACCATAAAGTGGCATTTCTCCCAGTTTAGCACCAGATTCTTTTCAATACACCTATGCAGGACAATTTCAAGATTGACTAAAATTTTTTCAAAACTACCCCCATATACAGTGATGTCATCCATGTAGATCTCCATAATGCGCTCCACCATATCGCTGAAAATACTGAGCATACATCTTTGGAATGTGGCAAGGGCATTACATAGACCAAAGGGCATTCTTCTGTAAGCACATGTCCCATGGTCTTTTGTTGAGATCTCTATCTGGAAGTAGCTTGAATAACCATCCAAAAAGCAATAGAACGGTCTAAATTCTCCCTCAAGGAGTCATCAATGGTTGGTAACGGAAGTGATATTACTACCATTCAACCTCCTAATCTATGTATATCATTCAACCTGGTAGGCAAGGCATGTGGGCACCTCCTCCTTTTTCATAGCGCACGCTGGTCACCCTGTACCTTCTTTGGCATAACCTCGAGTTAGACTCTACCCGTGTGCTATCGATGGATAAATGACGCCATCATAAGTCCGAGAACCGCGCGTATTACTGGCATATGAGATCTCAGCTCTCCTCTACGGTTGTCTCACTGGTTTCGCTTCCTCTTCCAAGTAGATGTGATGGGTGCAAACCAAAGGGTTAATCCCCTTCAAATCAAAGATTTTCCACCCAATGGCTTGTTTGTTCTTTCTAAGGACATCCAAAAGACTGTCCTCCTTTGAGGGATTGAGCAGAGAAGAGATTACAACCGGGCATTGGTCATCATCTTCAAGTATGCATATTTCACCCCATAGGTAGAGGTTTGAGGTCCAAATTGAGGCTCACGTTTCCTTCCTTTTCCTTGTCCTCTCTTTAGCTGGGGCAAGGGAAGAATTTCTTCCTTCCTTCCTCCATGGCCCATGTACAAGATAAAGTTTCGAGTTTCCTCGAAAATCCTCGTAAAATATGACAACCTCCGATTACCTATAGTACTACTTTTATTCAGCCTGCTCTTCCAGAATAATGTCAATCAAGCAGTCCTCTTCCGGACCCTCTTCCATTGGATGCATATGCTTTTTACTTAAGTGGAAAATATTGAGCTCCAAATTCATATTTCCGAATGTAAGTTGCATAACTCCATTTCGGCAGTTGATGATCGCATTAGAGGTGGCCTAGAATGGTCTTCCAAGGATAATAGGCACATAGTTATCTCCCACTGCTACTGATTCTATGTTAAGAACAATAAAATCTATGTGATAGTAGAATTTGTCCTACTGTATCAAGAAATCCTCAATAGTGCCTTTGGGAATTTTTATTGATCTGTCTGCTGGGGATAATGTAATGGTAGTAGGTATCAACTCTCCCAAACCCAGTTGCTTGTAAACTGAATAAGGCAGCAGGTTGACACTGGCCCCCAAGTCCAATAGTGCTTTCTCTACACAAGATCCACCGATATTCATTAAGACGGCAGTGATGTACTAAGCTTCAGATTTAATCGGGGTCTCGTGATTGGATAATGGCATTGACCTATTTTGTTAGGAAGGCTTTCTTATCAACATTCAACCGTATTTTCACTATGCACAAGTCCTTTAAGAATTTGGAATATGTTTGGACTTGGTTAATCATGTTCATCAGGAACGCTGACTTCACCCGCTCTTAGCACTTCTAATTCAGCCTGTCATAGTCTTCTTATCGCTTTCTTTGTACTCGAGAAGTGGTGTGCTCTTTCTTCACCGCATCTTTCTTGATTGCACTCCTTCTGGTTCATTTCCTCCCCTTCTTGGCTTCTTCTGTGGTGTGGGGCATAGGTCGCTCAATGTGTTCGCTTACCTCAAAGCAATAACTCCTTCACTTCATCTATCTCTGAGTCGTTCACCTAAGAGCTCACTTCATGGACTCCCTTGGGATTGGGCTATGTCTGAGAAGGGAATTTTCCCTCTTCCTGCACTTGTTGCTGGTTAGTTAGCCTAGCAATTGAATACTGCAGGTTATCAAAAATTTTAGCAATATCAGACTACAGGTTTTCAATTTTCTTATTCAAAGTGCTCTCCATTGTGTCAATTTTCTTATTAGCCTGGACATTCACTGCTTTATGCTCCTCTACAAAACTACCCACCAATTTGCTCAAGTTCATTACAACCTGCTCAATTGGAGATGATGATGGTGGTGGTTGTGTTTAAGATGAAGATCCGTACGGTTGTTATGCAGCAAGGGGTACATATGGTG
The DNA here is from genome assembly GCA_016808115.1 of Tetrastigma voinierianum. NCBI lineage: Eukaryota > Viridiplantae > Streptophyta > Magnoliopsida > Vitales > Vitaceae > Tetrastigma > Tetrastigma voinierianum. The sequence continues at coordinate 155,835 of JAEQBH010007125.1, read as the reverse complement.
GAGGCTTTGGTTTCCAAGAGAGGTTTGGATGGTTCCTCTAATTAGGATTATATGTGCTGCTGTGTGGGGCACTGGTTGGTGGCTTGTATTGATCCACAACATTGGCTTGTTCAACTAACATGTCCTCATCAGGAATAGTCAATGCTCTCCCGATGCTCAAGAGACTCACAAACTAAACAAAGCTTCACCGGGCACGGGGTGAAACCAGCCACTATCCCTCACCTTATGTTGATTTCATTCTAGCTCCTCTAACCTTCTAGCCAAGGCTGACAGTTTTTCCTTCACATCCATGTCTTCCGGAGGAGTACTGTCCATTTCCTCGAGCTATCGCAGGCCCTATTCCCTTTCCACTTTCGTTAGGTTCATCCCAAGCTTTGGATGCCTCTACCACATAGTTCAGGAAATCCATAGCTTCTTCTGGATTCTTGCTCAAGAAGTCTCCTCCACACATAGTTTCCAATAATTGTTTCATGGCGGGGGACATTCCATCATAAAAATGGTTGACTAGCAGCCATGTGTCAAAGCCATGGTGAGGACAGGCATTGAGGTTTCAAAGCATCTTTCCTAGCATCGGAGCAGAATTTTTCATTTTCGTTATCGAAAGTGTAGATTTTCCTCAAACTGTTAGTTATGTGTGGAAAAATTTTTAAGAGCTCAAATTTCTACATCTCACCCAGCTTCCTAATGGTCTCGTCCCAGAGAGTTGAGCCAAATCTTGGCCTTATCCTTCAGAGTTGGAGGAAAAATTTTTAGCCTCATTAAGTTCAAATTGATAGCATCCTCTTTGAAGGTGTTGCGCACTCTAAATTCCCGAATATAATAGGGTTCTCTACTTCATACCATGGCAAGTGGGGAGTAGTGGCACAATGTAGGGTTTCAGAATCACGTCCCGGGGAGGAACAATGCATGAGGGTGCACTCACTGTGAGGGTATGTGGTCCCTTATGACCTATATGTATTGATAGTTCCCCACACTCCCTACCGGGGCTCCTCGTTGTTCTTAGGTAAATTCCATTTGACCACTATTCAAGCTTGTTTAAACCTAGTTCTGTGGAATGGGATGCCACCAATCCGCCTTTGTGAATTTCTATACCACTGGAACATAAACCCTACATGAAGAACACAACACACCAACAAGAAACAAAAACAAAGCTACCAAAAGGGGTTACTATTAGCTAAAAAGAAATGTATACGGACAGTAAAAATAATTGAATTAGCATAGCAGTAAACTGCTAAAAGGAATGAAAGATGGAATAATTCACCAATTCTTATGATAAGGATCACAAGTGTTCAACAGTTCATCATTTGCACTAAGGCACCATCCCTAGCAACGGCACCATTTGATTCGCACAAGAGGTTTCCTAATCAACACATTTATACCTAATTCTCCTACTACCGTAAAGATACTACCACAAAGATAAATGCTCTGTGGTCAACATACGGATGGGGTTTTCTTCGTGGCAAATGGATTGCGTTGAAGTTATAAATGGTGAACTTGTTTTGGATTATGGGATTTGGTAAAAACAGGGGGTTTGATGGTTGAAAACTAGAAATCTAATGAAGTAAAATGTGAAAGAAGTCTCCTTGAAGTATCGAGCTACTAGATTTAGGTTCTATAGGCTACTAAGGGGTTCTCGGGCCCTTTTCCTCGTGTTGGAGAAGATGATCTATAGTCATCTCCCCGAACCGATCTTCTTGTCTATAAAACCTTGACTCTAACAATTCCTTTCTTTTTAAATATAGCATTTCATCGAAAGATTAATGGTCTCAAGCAAGGGAAATCCATTCGACCCACCTTCCAATGAATAATAAATGGCAACTATTGAAACTCAGTGGATCTAACAATAAGCATCCACTGAACCCTAAAAGATTGCCAAGTACAGGTCATTCAAAGTGCGTCTAAGGGATTTGAACCTAGGGTTAGAAGGAGATACATAAATGACAATAACACTGCTAGCCAAGACTTAGAAACGCCAAAACCTTGCAACTTTATCCAAGACTTTCCTTCAAGGATAAAGGGGTTTAGCCACTCATCCTCTGAGTTGTCATCCTCAAAGGCTATTTGGCAGGCGAGAAAATAAGTGAAAGTGAGAGAAAATAAGAAAAGGCGAGAACTCCAGAGAGCTTCATGCCAAAAATCTTATTAATGATAAAAAATGTCCTTATTACAATGCAGCATGGAGCTTATTATTGCCCCTCTAGACATGCAAAATTAAAAAAATATGAATTGGCCACTATTACATGAAGGGCCATTCAGGGAAAATAAGGAATGTGACAAAAAGGTCAATAGGTCAAAAAGGTGGAGAACACTGTGAGGCTGCAAAAATTTGCAGTTCTCCGTGAATGCCTCCTGCTGGCTTCAAATTCTCAGAACTGTCAAGGAATCAGTAGGGTGTCCGCCTCCTTTCTAACGCACTCTTATGCTTTCTTCCCCATCTCGACCTATAGCCTCGAGCCTAACTTGGATTCTCCGTGAGTGAGCTGTCTCGGTAACTTTGGCATAACTAATTCATAAAAGCTACAAAATTTTCCACAGAAAGGAATCAATAGTATAGGTAGGACCTTAATGTGCCAGTCGGGGTAATTCGACTGATTATTATGCAAAGAGTGCTCAAAACCTGTAATAACCAGGGTACAAAATAGCACTATTTGTAATAATCAAATACCCACTAATGGTCCTTAGGTCTAGCTTCCCTTCTTATGGATGATACCCTTACTAAATGTGGGCTTTCCCTAAACACGTATATTATAAACTCGCCCAACCTTGAATAATCGAAAAGGAGTCTTAAGGACAACTTTGGTTGGAACTTGATTTAATATGCCATGTCATCTTAAAGCTTTAATGGTATTTGAAAATTCCATAAAGTCATTACTATATTTGCTCTCAAGAAATGTCATGATCAATGTGGTTATACTAGAAGGTCACAGGTAAGATTTGTTTTCTTGTGTTATGTATACAAGATATTTTTCTTGCAACTAATGATAAGGGTTTTTTGTATAAGATGAAACAATTTCTCTCAAAGAACTTTGAGAAGAAGGATATGGTTGAGGCATCTTATGTCATTGGCATTAAGATCCATAAGGAAAGATTTTGAGGCATTTTGGGTTTGTCTCAAGAGACATACGACAATAAAGTTTTGGAGAGATTTAACATAAAAAATTGTCCATCAAGTGTAACACCCATTATGAAGGGTGACATATTCAATTTGAGTCAGTGCCCTAAAAATGATTTCGAATGGGAACACATAAAAAACATTTCATATGCTTCAGTTGTTGGAAGCCTGGTGTATGCTTAGGTCTATACCAAAACACACCGCATTGCTGTTGGGGTGTTAGGAAACAAAGGTATTATGCCTATAGACGAATAGAAATTTTGGAGGCTGACATTACTGATGCGCACTTTGTTGTTCTTCAAGAACACTCTTTCTAACTCAAGAACACACTCCTTGAGAAAAGTGGGCAAAAGAAGCCTTCTTAGGTTAGGTTTTCCATAAAGATCCTTTTATAGAAAAACCTTAACTCATGAAATGTCTAAAGTGCCCATTTCTTTAAGAGATGATAGGTTACACTCATCCCTATGTGTTATGGCGTGTTCACTCATGGGCCTTAAGGCCAAGCCTGCTTTAACTCTTAGTTGTTAGTGAAGTGTTCTAAGGGCAATCACCCTTAGCACTTGTTGTATGTATTACATATTATTTAATATGAAAGGTTTCTTCATTAATTTAATATTCATACATTGAATTGATATATATCTTTTATTGAATTAATGAATGATGGGTTTTAAAGGTGGAAATAGTTTCCAAAACAATAGAAACAACAAAAAAGTTCTCCAAAAACCCACCCAAGGACCCTTGAGGCATAAAATTCTGGCTCAAGCCAAAGATGAGGGTTCGAGACACCTCAGGCCTGGCTTAAAAACGAGTGAATGGCCAGGGCAATGAACCAAGTCCTAGGTTCTCCTCTAATAGTATCCATACAAAGAGTGGACCCGACAACCTCCAAGGCAACGGTCTCGAATGAAGCCCAGTGTTAGCAAAGTCTTGATTCGAAGAGGGAAGCCAAAACCAGATCTCACCAAGAGGAACTATTCTGAAGAACACTTTCTATCTCTCTCTTGAACACCCTTCTTGAGATGAATGAGCAAAATGGATTAGTCTTGTTAGGGTTTTCCATAAATATCCTTTTATAGGAAAACCCTAGCTCATGAAATGACTAAAGTTCCCCTCTCTTTAAGAAATGATAGGCTACACGTATCCATTTGCATTATGGTGTGCTTCCTCATGGGCCTTAAGCCGATGAACAAGCCCAAACCTTCTTTATCTCTAAGTGAGGGCCTTCGAACCCGGGATTCCACTAATCCCATGACATTCTATTTTCAAGATTGATCTACTTCATATTTGGATCACATCCAAATTCGTTTTATATCAACTTCACAATCTTCTAAGTGTGTGACCCATTAGGTTCTTGGTTATGCTGGCAACTCAGACAATCAAGAAAGTCGATGAGCTGAGTTCAAGAAGACATCATGACCCCAAATTGACTAGAGAGTCAATGGTCTGATAGTTAACCCTTCCATAGACAATTACCACATAATTCATCATTTCACAAATCTATACCCCATTGGGTTCAGAGCATGGACAAAGTGTAGCTCCCACTAAATTAGCTACACCACATCTAGCCTAAGTGATATTATATCTTGTCCTTGTACTCATTAGTCATTAGTTATGCACCTAAAGACACTCTTTATGGAATTTCCACTCTGGCCAGAGAGTCCCGAGTAATGATTCCGACAAGAGGTCATAGGTATACTCTCTCTCTATTGGGAGTGAAAAATCCTTTGTTGTCTACTCATAAACCTTCAAATACCTCAAGCTATACCCGACTATCACCTAAAGAGTAACCTCCAATAGGCAACATGGATCGAGATGAAAGCACAAAATCAGCATCCAAGATATCCTTGAGCACCTCAAATCTATGGATACATGCATCATTGCTATGATGAGACAATCATCTACATTTAACAGGACAATCCATATAATTGTCTCATGGCGTCTCCGATGTACTTAAATTTACTCTTAGCATTCACATGTCAACTCGACAACATGATCAGCAGCTATAAGATTCACCGCTTGATCCAATCAAGGATCATAACGTGTGCTAGTCTATTTGGATCAACAATGTCCATTCTCATTGATCCTATGACTAGGGCTAATTTAGATACTAACATAATTGTACATGAAAGGAATCTTATTATCATAATCTTATCATGATTTCCTTTATGCTATGTTATGTATCATGGACTTCATTAATTCGATTAAAGATCTATATCAATTCAATGTATGAATATCAAATTGATGAAGATGCCTTTAATAGTAATGTAAGACGTACAATAAGTGCTAAGGACGATTTCCTTTAGAGCACTTCTCTAACAAACTCCCACTTGATCTCAAGCCAATCGCCTTTGTATCTCATACATTTGGCAAGTAGATATGCATCATACTTCTTCTGGGGAAGAGGCTTAACCAAGAGATCAGACACATTCTGATCAATGGGAATTTCTCTATCTTAACATCATGGTCACCAAAGATTTCTTGATTCAAATGGTATCACCGTGAGTGCTAGTTTTGACCTTTGACGAGATTGTGGTTCTTTGCTTTCACAATGGATCCATTGTCATCCCAATACAAAAGTATTAGATCAACAATTCTAGGGACCCTTCCTAGTTCATAAATGAACTACCTTGTCCAAACCACTTCCTAAGCTGCCACCGGAAGCAACGATGTACTCTGATTCAGTTACATAATCCAGAATCATTTCCTGTTTGCAACTCTAACAACAAATTGCGCCACCATTCATTATGAACACCCAGTCTGATTGAGACCTAGATTTATCTCTATCAGACTAGATGTTGGTATCAGTATACTCACTTACAATAAGATCATCTCCATAAATCAAGAACACATCTTTAGTGCTTCTTAATTACTAAAGCATATTCTTGATAGCCACCCAATGACCCTTACCTAGGGTACAACTGGTAACGCTTCGTAAATATTCAAAGTAAATGATACGTCGGGTTTAGTACATAACATAGTGTACATGATTGATCCTATAGTCAAAGCATATAGGATCATATTGATGTGTGTCCTCTCATCCTTTATTTTTGAATACAACGACTTCGAGACAATAATCCCATGAGTCATAGGAATGAACCCTTTCTTGGACTACTCCATGCTAAACATCTTTAGCGTCTAAGTTATGTATGTAGATTGTGAAAGACCAAGCAACCTTCCTAATCTATCTCTATAAATCTAGATCCCTAATATTTAGGTTGCTTCTCCAAGGTCTTTCATGAATATTCCTAGATAACCAATATTTTAGCTAGGATTATAAATATCGGGAGATTACCTTTTCTAATATGTAATATGTCATCCTACATATGACACTAGGAATAAGGAATGCACTCCCACTAACCTTCTTTACACATAAGCTTCATTTGTATTTTGTGAAACCAAACTCTTTATTGTCTCATCAAATCGATATTCCAACTACTATATGCTTGCTTCAATCCATAAATGGACTAAGTTTGCATACTTTATCGCCATTTCAGTGTGAAGACCTTAAGTTGTGTAATGTACACATCCTTACTTAGGTTTCCTTTGCTCAATTTTCCATATCGCATAATAATAATAGGCAACAATGGCTAGGAGTATCCTTATGGATTTAAGCATAGCTACTAGACTAAAAGTCTCATTATAGTAAACTCCTTGTCTTTGACAAAAAACCCTTAGCCTTAAGCTTAGATTTATAGGTAATCACATTACCTTCCATAATAGTCTTCTTCTTGAAGATCAACTAGCACCCTATGGGTTTTATCCCTTTAGGTGGTTCAACCAAAGTCCACACTTGGTTGACTAACATGGAATCCATCTCTGACTTCATGGCTTCAAGCCATTTGTCAGATTTTGAAGGTAGTAGGCTCATCATCTCTATGAGCAATACGTCCCACTATTCACTGATGAGAAATCCATATTTCTTTGAACAAGATTTATCCTACTATGTGCTACGATGCTTGTGTTTGATAGATTAGTTGTCACTTCATTAACATGAATGATAGCCTTGGGATTAAGTTAGTTGGACTGCGGTCTATTTCGAGCATCTTCGACTTCTAAGCCTTTTCACCTTTGCTCTATCGTTTCTCTTAAAAGAAACTTTATCCAAAAAGATATACATTTTGAAAAACAACCTTGTTCAAAGTGTCGTAGAACTAGTATCGAATAGATCTTTAGATATCCTACAAACAGACACTTGTTAGATTTAGCTTCAAGCTTGTTTAACAAATTTCGTCTACAGCCGGATAACTCCCATACTTTCAGGTGAGAAAGATAGGGCTCCTTGTTAGTCCATATCTCTTATGAAGTAACCTCAACTGACTTAGATTGGACTTTGTTTAACAATTAAACAGTAGTCTCATGTGCATACCTCTAAAAAAACTTGAGTAAGTCCACCTTGCTCATCATAGACCTCACCAAGCCTAACAAGGTTTGGTTTGTCCTTTTAACCACATCACTGTATGCAGTGTGTAAGGTAGAGTCCACTTGGATAAAGTCTCATTATCCCGAAGATAACCTAGAAACCCTTGACTTAAGTATTCAGTACTTGGATTTTATCTAAGTGACTTGATACTTCTCCTAAGTTGTTTCTTCACTTCATTTTTGAATTCATTGAACTTTTCAAAAAACTCATATTTGTATCTCATTGAATACAAGTACCCATACCATGAACGATCATTGATAAAGGTTATGAAGTGAATGAAACCACCTCTGGTATATATGGACATAAGACGATATACATGTCGTATGTATAAGGTCTAAAAATCCATTATCACATTCACCCTTTCTGACAAAGGGTAACCTAGTCATCTTTGCCTAACAAGCAGGATTCGCATTTTTCAAATGAATCACAATCAATCGACCCCGTTACCATTCTATGTAACCCAATCATGCTGCCTCTCACTTGTATGGCTAAGGTGATAATGCCATAAGTACAATGATTTCAAATTATCTTCTCCTTTGGCCTTTTATTGTCATTATTTAAAATTGGATTAGATATAATCTAATATAAATCCCATTTTCGACGTATTAATTAACATAAAATTAACATTCAACTAATGTTTTTTTTCAATGTTAGTCCATAAAAGAAATAATCTAAATTTAAGCAAAGATCACTAGGGAGTTTCAAAAACATAAGTCCATATAGCAACAACTACAACTCTTGCACCATTACCCACTCGAAAGTCGGACTCTTCCTTGGTGAGCTTGCTGCTGCTCATTAGTCCCATAACTGGTATCATATACCTAAGTGTTGTTAGGAGAAACAATATTAACCTTAATGACATATATACCTGAAGATGATGGAGCATCATATGCCACCTTCTTCCTGGATTCCAAGTAGGTCTTCTAGTCCCTCTTCAAATGGCCAACTTGACCACAATAGAAGAAAATCCTTTCGATTTAGTCTCACATTCTTCTCATTTAATTTTGTTCCTCACCTATCTTGACCACATTTATCAACTTGGGTATGGTGGACACGATGTAGTTCATCCTATAGTCAAGTACAAACTATGCAAAACTATCGGGTAAACTTGCCAAAATCAAGTCTACACTCAATTCAAAGTCCATCCAATAACCCAATTGATTCAATTGATCAATATCTTCATACATCTTCAATGCATGCTGCCTTGGGAATGTCCCCTTCTCCATCTTGGAACCAAACCAGTTAAGAGATTTTGAACCTTTCAGTTCTCGCCTTCTTATTATAATGTTACCTTAGATGGCGCATTATGGAATATGCATCCACAGTCTTATACTACTTCTGAAACTCAGATGACATGGAGGTAAGGATAATCAATCCCACCCTCGCACTATCAACCAAGCACTTCTGATATGCCTTCTGAACTATTTCAAATGCATCCGCAGCTGGGGTTTGAGGAAGGACATAGGCTAATCTTTCCCTTTTGAGAACTATTCTCAAATTCTTTAGCCAGTCTAAGAAGTTTGGTCCAGTCAAAATATTGGCATCCATTATTGATTGCGAGTTCACAATTGTCATCATAGTGAGATTCTAATAACCTAGATGTAAAAGGGTCATGTCAGATTGTACTATAAAATGCATGATTATTATGGCTTGATAATTATGCATTATAGCTCCCACTATTTTATTACAAATAGTTAGCCCTCACTATTGATCCAAGAGAACCTATATGGAGGCTCTCCTAGTGGAACGATATCCAATATCACCAAGAATGACCTTGGGTTTACCTAACAAGATACCTTGGGTCAATAGGTAGGAATCTTGTCCATACTAACTGCAATTTCATGCAACTATCAAAGCCAGTGTTATCAAGTGTTGATTTGTGCACTATCATTGGGTTATCAACACATGATATGTGTACATCTTATGTACATCAACCCAACTGTGTCTCTATCCAACATTAACCTTGAATTTGTCCAACAAGCTAATGAGTCTAGTTAAGGTCAACTCACTAATCAGGAAAACTCATTTCCATGGATAGAACATGTCCTTATAGAGAAGGGCTTGGGTTTACCCAATAACCCCAATTCTAAAAAAACTCAGGTTCACACCATATTAGTGGAACATGTTAGCCTTAATATTAATAATTGAAGGGTTTCTTTCACCGGGCCATCATCGTAGTAGCATGCTTTATGTATATCCATTCATCTCATGAAAATATAAAGATAGTTACTCTAACTATATGGGATTATTATGGACATTCTAAAATTAATTCCATGAGCCAAAATGGAATGGACTAGGTCAAACATAAGGATATGCATGATTATTACCACCCATGAAATTAAATCAAATTTACATTTCAAGGTCTTCTTTCTTGGATCCTCCTCCATGCTCCTTGCTCCTTCATACCTCTACTAACTAATCCTAATCATATGTAATCTAATTACATACATTCAAAAAAAGAACCTCAAGTTACATTTGAGGGGAATTTAGATGTGAAGATAAAGACATCGAGAAATTAAAGAGAGGCAAGGACACACAAGCCCTATTTTCCAAAAGAAGTAACCATGCAATATGCTCAATCAATATTGGGCAAAGTCCATAATCATCCATCATGCTAACATACACCATTAACATGCATTCTATAATGCATGACATTGAAAGGAACGGATAAAGGCACCCTATGATTTCAAACGCACATGAAAAGGTTTTTCAACACTTGAACTAAAATGATCCATAAACTGATTCAACTCTTAAATTACAAACCCCGATTCGACTCATGAATCATAACTTCCAAATGGTGCTATTTTGTCCAATGTCTCTTGAAAATAATTTCAATCATGGTTTTATAATTTTATTCAAAACTCTTAAAAATCCATGATTCTAGAAATTTAAGAATGGACATTTCAATCTCGGCTGGCATATTTCATCTCAGTCATACTAGAGACGATTGATTAGTGCCCAAAAAGTGCTATTTTGAGCCCTATTTATTATAGGTTTTGAGTGCTTTTTGTGTACTAATCATTCTAATTAACCCGATTTGCACATTAAGGTCCCTATTATTCTACTGATCACATTTTGTGGCAAATTTTGCATTTTTTGTTAGCTAATTATGCCAAAATTGTTGAGTCGATCCAAGCACGAAGAATTCGAGTCAAACTCAACATTGCAGATCAGAGACTAGAATGAAAGAAAAGTAGAAAATACAAAGAAAATGGAAAGTGTGAAATTTGGTTCTCGGTGAAGATCGCTCATCCAAATGAAGCACTGCTCATCCCGCCTGCTCCTTCCTCGTCGCCCGCTCCGCTCGACGCTCGCATTTTTGTTGCAATTTTTTTGTTTCTTCCTATATTAGCCCTTGTAATAGCTTTTGTTTTGGTTTGTTTTGTAATTTCGTTGGGCTCGAAAGTGTACATAAGCCTCGGGCCAAGCCTTTGTATCACCTAATCAATCAATCAAAGTGACGGAGAAGCTTCACTTCTCCCGCTCCTCTCCTCCGGTCACTTTCTTTTATTTTCTTTTTCCATTTTGTTGCCAAACACCTCTTTGATGATGACAATCAAAGGATTGGCTAAACCTCCCATCCTCTTTAAGGGAAGCGCCACTGGTGCCAATTTTAAGGTAAACTAACTGCCTTTGCTTTTCATGAGCATTTACTACTGCTGACCTGCTTCTCATCTTAGGTTAAAATCTCCTAGGCATGCTCTCCCTAATGTGTATTTAGCAAGCTTTTTGGGTTCAGTGGATACTTTCACTAGATCCACCGATGCCCAGTTAGTTGTCTCCTATTAGTTATTGTAGGGTAGGTTTTTGAGATATGTTTTCACTGTTAGGGACATTTATGCCTAATCAAATGCCATCTTTCAAGAGGAAAACTCTAAGGGTCTAGGTTTTAAAGCTAAATGAAGATCCGGTTCGGGAAATGACTATATGTCATGCTCCCCAACGCGAGGATAAAGACCCGAGCACATGTCGGTTGCCCTAAAACCCTAACCCAGTGGCTTGAGACTTCAAGGAGTTCTTTTCTTATTTTCCTTCATTTTAATTTCAATCTGCACACAACCAACCCTCACCGTTTTTACCAAAATCCCCCTGTTTTTATCAAACCCTGAAATCCAAATTAAATTCACCATTTTGGCCTTCACTATAAATCATTTGTACGAAGAAAACCCATCCTTGTGTTCGACCCTAGAGCCACTATACCGCAGTAGCTTTTCTACGTCAGTAGTAGGAATCCTAGTTTATAAATTTTGTTGATTCCGAATAACTACTTGGCCTAAACGAATCAAATGGGGCCATTGTCGGGGATGGTGCCTAAGTGCAAATGACCATGTATTGAGCACTTGTGATCATCATCACAAGATTTGGTGAATTTACTTTTATTTTCTATTTAGCAATTTTCTATCAGTTTGTTAATTTGGTTTCACTGTATATATTTTTAGCTAACTTTACCCCTTTTGGTAGAGTTGTTTTCTTTGTTTTGTTTGGTGTTTGCCATGTCTTGCTGTAGGGGGTCAGTTCTAGTGGGTTAGAGATTGTAAATCAAAGTTGAATTTGAACCCAATGGAAGGAGAGCAACATAGTCAGCAACCCGTGGAGGGAAATCTGAACGCATATAGGTCCATGAGGGACTATAGAAACCCTCCTCGGATGAGTGCACCTTCCATCAGGCCTCCAACAAATATGCCATATAGCAACACTTACGACCCTAGTTGGAGGAACCACCAAAATTTCTCTTGGGCACCAAAACCCACAGTATGCACCTCATGCACATTCATAGTATGCTTCTCCATCTCAGCCACAACCACCACAATCAACCTCTCTAGTTGAACAAGCAATTTTGAACATTACCAGCTAGTGGGTGACCTCAGGGGGAGCGTGAAGATAATTAATGCACACCGAATCAAAGAATTGACTATGTGGAGAGCCTTTGTTTTCAAAAAAAAATTAAATGAGCTAAAGAATGACATGTCTGTGAATTAAACAACCTGAAGAATCCATTTCAAGGTCTACCAATCAACAACATGTTCATTCGTGAGGAAGAGAATCCAGAGGAAGTGTACCCAAGGGACACCATGGTGGAGGAGCGCCAGACATTGCCGATCGAGGCCACAATGGAAAGAAGGCGTTGAAGAGCCTAAAAAGCATGTTCTCAAATCATTTCCCACCAACAACCCACTACCAGTAGCCTCCTCCACTGACCAAGTGTACATTTTGCCTACACCTGAAGCATACCTAACACCTGAAACACCATCTCCAAAGGTGATTCGTGCCACAATGGGCTGAGCTAAAATCAACAAAATTTATATACCTGTTCCCCACCGGCCAGAAATGTGGGCTACTGCAAGATAGCGGTTCAGTGGTCTAACACTCCGGGATGGGCTTTTCATCCTAAGAATGATTTGCATATGTAAAAAGGTAAGGCTTTCTATTTGGACTTTTGGATTTTTGTTTCAAAAATGTTGATGAGTTTGAACCGATTAACCTGTAAAAAACCGAAAAATGAAGTGTGAAAAGTTAATCTCAAGATTTAGTCACTAACTTGGTAACTTAGGCAAACAAGGTTCTCGGTTTTATCCTCGCTATGACAAGCAACCTATAGTCCAAGCCACAACCGGATCTATGTTTAACTAGCAACCTCACCCTAAAAATCAACTCCTATTTGAGTCAACATGCATAACATGCCCTACGTCCCTTTACGCTTAAACCCTAACATTCAAATATCATTTCGGTTCAGAAGACCATCTAATGAACCACAATACATCTAGCACAAGGTGCATTGTATCCTAAAGCATGGTAAGTATTGGCCAGACTGGTCAACATTCAATGCTATTCAACCATATTTTGAGAAGATAGAGTCATAAAACAGCAGTAATTAACTTTAAACACAAGAGGACAACTCATACGCCCACCACCTGCCAAATATTCCTTCTCAAAGAAAAGAGGTTTAGGCCAAGCATCTCTTGGAGTTGTCATCCTCAAGAGGGGTGTTTGGCAGCCTAGAAAATAAGGGAAAGAAGAGAGAGAAGAGAGAAAACCAAAACCTAACTAAAGTTGCGAAGATATTTACATAAAAGTAAAATGTGCCAAAAGATTTTCTCAATTTGTTTCTTAGGTTACAAATAGAGGGGGGCTTATATAGGCCACCTAAATGTATGAAAATACCACAAAGCCTAACAATTTGTCTAAATTTAGGGACAAGGAGCACACACCAAAATTGAAGTCGGTTTGCATTAATTACAAAAGTGTACAAGGCGTTGAATTTCATGCATAAGAAGCACAAATTTGTTAGCAAATGGTAATTTCGCTAGCTAGCAAAAATTTCACTAGGTAGTGAAATCACCAAGAGATAGCTTAAACAGAAATTCTCAATAGGCTTTTGGCAATTCTCGCTTAGCTAGCTAAATTTCGCTAGCTAGAGAAATTTTGTGAGTAGCTTAAACGTGAAATTTCGCTAGAATAGTGCATAGCTTAAATTTTCGGGGTCTAGCTTAAATTCACACTCGCTTAAGATCAAGTAAATTTTCGCTAAGGTTGCGAATCTTCGCAATCCCAAATAAATTTTCGCAATCTTAGCGAAATTCCCCGAATTGCCGATTTGCACTACTTACCACGCTCCTCTTCCGCATCGGATTTCCATCACTTTGCCTTCATTCTTCTTTGATTTCGTCCTGCTGATGGTCGACACTGAGTTCAATCTTCATGATTCATCATATGTCTCATATTGAACTCCCAAAGTACTTCCAAAACCTGCAAGTAAAACAACCAAAAAATAACCTCTAAACGGTATTAAGGATAACAAGAAGACTCAACACTTCAATTGGCATAAATGACATGATTAGCAAGCAAAGCACTCAAAACTCCATCTAATATGGCTCGTAATAGCACTTTGGGCACTAATCACACCTCCCCAACCAACCGTTGCTAGTCCCTTGGGCCAATGCAAAAACAAAAAGGAGATGCATGTAGTGATTTTCAAAAGCTATGGGTTTATGCACATATAAACATTACCTTAAACTCCGAAAAATCGACACCAAGTTTGAAAACCGACATGAAAGAAACTAAAACCATACAAGAACAATTTTAGGTCAATATTGGATCCATGATTTCAACTCAATTTCCACCTAAGTCTAATGGTTCTTATGTAACCGTGATTAAGTCAATAAATTGTAAAATTGTCTCCTCCCAACCTAGCACCTGACATTAGGCCTTAAGTCATTGAACAACCTAGATGTGGCTAGCTACACTCTTCTTTCTTTATTCAACTACTAGTGGTGCACGCTTAAAATTCGAATTTCACCAGTCTCGCTTAACAAAATTCAATCGACGACTCCAACCAATTAAGGTTTAGGCATCAGCCAAAAGGATCACTGACCACAAACTCTACAGGCTTCACTCGAATCCGACGACTTCGAAAAATCACACCTACACCGTTAGGACTCTACCTATCCACCCATGTAATTTAACACTAAATCGATGACTTCAACCAATGAAGGCACAGTAAGTATCAGTTTCAAAGGCTTTCGCCATACACCCCACGGACTGCGTCGTGTTTCAAAGCAAAACTAATGACTTTATTTTCTTTTCTTCTTTTCTTTTTTTTTTTCTTTTGCTTTTTTTTTTTTGGAAGACAACATTGGTCTTCAAATGCGGGCAGCACAAACCTATCCTAGTTTGCCAACATACCTAAGGCCGGCTATGCAAAGCGAAAGGAGGTATACAAATTCACAGCCTATTGGAACAATCTGGTGTGCAGTGTGTGAATTAGCTTAAGGGAGAAATGTCTGCTGAGCATACCGGGAACTTCAACCTGACCAAAATCACGATGCATGGAATTTGTTCTACCGTAAAGGTGACAAACACCATTCAATTTTCCAACACAAGGCAATTCAATTGTCCACTGTAGCAATTCAATTGTTCAATTGAAAATAAAAACATTTACACATGGTAAAGGCACAAAACATGGTATGCAAAAATCAGATATATAGACCTCGAATAGCGGATATAGCCAAAATGGCTAATACATGAATACAAAGCAACATTAAAGTATCACCGCCTACTACGGCTAATACAAATCCTAATCGTACCAGAAAGGGGGCCAGATAAAGCCGGTAACTATAAAAAAATCACAAAGAAAACCTAACCACCTCACCACGTGGTGGTGGTGGTCCGGGTCGCCGCCGCCGCAGCCCCAAACATCCAACAGTCGCGTCAGTGGTGGGCCTTCTCCGATCAGAACACGCGAAGCGCCCAAGGCTGCCATGATCCCGTCAAGCATGAAGTGACACCGGGCCAGCCTCCCGATCCCGGGCTGCCTGTAGTCGCAGTGAGCAGATGGCATCCATCACACCTAGTATCTCTCGCAAGCTGGCGTGAACATGCTACCTCAGGAGCGGTGTACGACCAGATGGGCCGGTGTATCTCATGAATTGGCCGATGTGGTGTGTGGAGGAGAGACAGGTGACATTCATGAGCCGGACTCAGATCCCGGGCTCAAGGTACATCATCCTATGGAAGTCCTCGGTCACCGACCTCGGTACTCCCGGTCCTGGCTGAGATGGAAAGATACTGCATGGTCATCACCCGTCCGCACAGAACCGTAGGGCATCGAACCCTCATCTCAATCCTGGGCTCCTCCGGGAATCCCATATGCTCGAGAACCCGGGCGTAGCAGTCTCGCACGCAGTGGAACGTCGCCCCCGCACTAGGTCCTCCGACGGACCTCTCCTCGAAATGCATCAAGGAGGTCATCACCAGCCTCGGGGACTCAACCATCCCTCCGAGATCCCAGAAAGAGCTCCAAGAAGGCCTCCGCGCACGTAATGTCGTAGCTGAAACGCATCATCCGGAATAAATGGTCGACGCCGAAGATCCGAGGCGGAGCTGCCTCCTATGTAACACGGTCCGCTTGTAGTGTCTCTCCGACAAGGCTCTAACCATCTCCCCGATGAGGCGCGGGCCTAATTCTATAACCTTTCGTATCGCCGCGATACGCAGGCCCAAAGTCGTCAAATAATCGGGTCGCTCCGAGTACTCCGCGCACAGCGATCATCAATAGAGAACCGGCAATCACGCGACCATCCGCTTCCGAGATGTCATAGAGCGAGAACCGCAAAGACCACTCGTAATAATGTCGCCTGAGTCATGAAAGGCGTAAGAAGGAATAACTTCGATCAATCTCGCGGACTCCTAAACCCCGATCGCCATTGACATCATAGTACGACTTCGATGAAAGTCTCTACGATGGAGTCGCATATCTCTAATGGGGTTCCCTACTTAACAAAGGCCCCGATCCCGGGAGTACTGCACAACCGGGAGGGAATGATGTCGCCTACAGCCGATGTGACCGGGTGATGTGGCCGGCGGCGTATGAAGATGACTCCACCGGGCCCGGCGCGGCCCGCCTGGGAGGCCCCGCCTCCTAACTCTCATGTGAGGTACAGGTGATGGGGCCCGAGGTCCCATCCGTGTATGATAGCGACGAATCCCCCGAGGCCCTCGGGCAACGCCGGGACCTGCGGATGGTACCGAGCCGACCGAGCCGGGCCGAGGCCTTCGCCGGTATCAATCTAACTCGGGTCAAGGCGGACCCACCTCGGCGCACGAACCATATCCCAAATCTGAATAATACTTCCGAAGAGTGGCTCGCCATTCAAACAAACCAAGGCACCAACAATGCACCCCAGGTGGTCACTCGATGACCAGTCATCGTCGTAGATGAACCAGGCTCACTGCTACGTACCACACCGCGCCGAATAGCCAACAAGGCCCAGAAGGTCTACAACGGCCGGAGCAAAGCACAACTAGCCGGAACTAAGGGCAAGAGGTCCGAACTCCGGCGTAGGGCGCAATGAAGGCTCCTGGGCAGATATGGTCAGCCGGGGCGCAGCCCACCGTGAATACCCAAGGCTCGTGGCGCGGCGCGTGGTGTGCCTATGGACACCGACAATGCGGCTATGGCAAGGCGTAGACCGGGTGCAAGCCGAGTCTCTAACTACAGATCAGACCGGGCCGTGCAGACACCGGGGCTCGGGCAAATGGGAGGACGGCGGCGACAAGCCGCAAAGGAACTGGGAGCACGGCAGCAGGTCGAGAGAAATGAAAAAGTACGAAATTAAACACCCTCCTCCTCTTATAGTACCATTGCTGGGTAGCCAAGACCATCAGTTGCCCTTTTCGTTATTTTGCTAATTTCGCCCACCATTTCCGCAATTCAAAATTTTTAGATTAATTATTAGTACTATATGAAATAAAAATTATTATAATAAAATTTACTATATGAAACCATAATTAAAAATTTAAAACAAAGTACTATAGTATATAAACAAATTACTAAATACGGAAAATCGCTAAGTTAAAATTTTCTAAAAATAACCAAAAGTATTAAATCGACCGAATTAAAACAAAAGCAAAAATTGTGAACCTGCACTGTTTTTTGAAAAACATTCCACTTACTCATTCTCAAAAATTACTCAAGGAGGGTCAAGGAGAATGATCTCCTCAACCCCGCAGTAGCCTGGGTTGACTCCATGGTGTTAAATGCCCAATTGTTGAAGTGGTCCTCACTGATGGCTTTTTTGAATTGAGCAATTGGTTTGCAAGGTGTTGATGGCAAGACCAATATCTCTTCATCTCCTTACATCATTCCTGAAATTCCCGACACCGTGTTTCCCCGCATAATCGACCATTTGAAACAACTTCATCGGGCTATTTGATTTTCATGTTCTAGCAACTTTTGTCATGTTCAAATGAAGATGTTTACCTCCAAGGTCATGTTACCAAAGGTAAGTTGCATGACTCCATTGCGCAATTTATATTACGTACTGGTTGTATTTAAACGGTCTCTCCTAAGATCATTGGAACACAGATCGTCCACTTTGCACCGCTCAAGCACTACAAAATCTACTCGGGTAGTAGAATTTGTCTATTTTCACCAAGACATCCTCAACTATCCCCTAGGGGATTTGAATCGATCGATCGCCAATGATAGTGTGATGTTGGTAGGTTAAGTTCACCTAAGCCTAACTGCTTGTATAATCGAATACGACATTAGGGTTCACACCGCGCCTAAATCAAGAATGACTTGTTCATGCAATTCCCACCAATATTGGATCGAAATTGTGGAGATCCCTGATCCTTTGTATTTGACAAGGCATTTGCTTTGGATTATGGCACCGACTTGTTCCAAAGGAGAAATGCCTTCTTCTCAATGCCTAATCCTCTTGATCGTAAAAGATCTTTAAAAATTTTGCATAAGCAAGGACTTCGTTTGATTATGTCCAATAGAGGTATGTTAACTTCACTCTGCCTTAGACTTCTAAGATACCCGCTGTCGAGATGCCTTCTTCTTGCAGCTCTAAGTGCTTCGTGGGAAATGGAGGTGGTATGCAGATTATCAATCCTCCTTTAGGAGAATATGCTCGATCGCAATTCTTCTCCTCGCCGATTCTTCAACGTGCTTTGGCATGGGTTGATCAAATCTCTCTTCCACTCGTGCTATTATAGCCTTCAATTCCTTCATCTATTCCTCGAATTCGTTGGATGTATCTCACTTACGGATTCCTCGGGTTTGCACTGCTTTTGGGAAGCGGAACCTCTCTTTCTCACTCCAGCAACTTCAGGTTGATTCGTGATTGAATATCGTGATTATCAATTCTCTGCCAGTTGCTCTTCTCTAGCTCCATCTATTCTCTCTTTGTTCGTTGTACTTACAAAGATCCTTTCAGGTAAGCCGCATTAATTTCCGCTTTTCCACAAAGTTTCCTACCACCTTACTCAAATTTAAATGGCTCGTTCCACAGAGATGATAGATGGTGGTTGTGGTTGAAATTGAAACCAAATCGTGGTTTGGCACCGGGGCACATAGGCATGGGGCCGGGTTTCCAGAAAGGTTAGTGATTCCTCCACCGAATTGTAGGTATTTCCATACGGGCATTAGCTGTGTGCTTATATTGTTTGTACAGTATTTGCAATATTCTCGACATCAAATCCTTCATTGAAGGGGCCATAGGACACCATTCTACCGGATGCAATGTGGGATTGGAACAAGTGGATCAAGCTTGTGCAGGATTTTCGGGCCACTACCGCACTACAGCCTTTTCCTTCCAAGCCTCCACTTTCCTAGCTAAGGCTGAACCTAGCTTCATTTCTATATCCTCCACAATGTATAAATCCCTCCCCTAGGCTACTGAGATTCATTGTTTCCATTTCTCTAGGTTAGGCACATCTCAAACTTTTGTGAAGTTTCAGCCACATAATTTAAAAAATCCATGGCTTCGTCGATGCTTACTTGTAAAGTCTCTCCACACATGGCTTCCAAAAGCCGCCTCATGGCAAGAGACATACCAATTACAGAAATGGTTTACCAGCATCCATGTATCAAACCCATGATGAGGGCATGCACTGATGGTCTCCATAAATCTCTCCCAACACTGATAAAACCTCTCACCATCATGAGCTGCAAAGGTATAAATTTGTCTCTTCAAATTATTAGTCTTATGAGCACTGAAGAACTTCTTCAGGAATTTTGTCTGCAGCTCAGCCCAATTTCTTATGGTTCTTGGCCTCAATGAGTTGAGCCAAATCTTGGCCTTGTCCTTTAGGGTCAATGGAAATGCTTTTAGCTTCAGCAAATCCATGTCCATCATACCTTCCTTAAAGGTAGTGTGCAAACCTCCCAAAACTTCCTAATATGAGTGTGGCGGATTTTCATTTTCCATACTATGGTGGTATGTGGGAGTAAAGGGCTCAAGTAAGGCCTCACCGCTGCCATCTTCGCCAGGGAGGTAAGGATGAGGGGCACTAACTTAGAGGGTGGATGATCCCTGCGGTTCTATAAATGCCGGATTCATCAGTTCCCGTTGGCTCTCGTTGTTCGTAGTGGATCCATGGTATCAAGCAGGTACACTAACTTCACCTGCTTTAGTCAAGTTGTGTAATCGATTCTGCGCGCCCACCGATATGTCTCTATCCCATCAAGCAGATAAACTCAAGTACAAAATTGTAGAGACAACAAAGAGCACCAACAAACTTGCAAAAAGCTTAAAATTAGCTAACTAAAACTAAACCGACCGTATGGAAAACAAAACAAGCAAGGTAATCGCAAAGTGATGTAAATCGGCGCCTCGCGAATCAAGCTACAAAAGAGGTAAAAAGGTTACCTTCACTTGTGATGTTGATCACAAGCACACTTCACCATCATTAGTAGCTGGGCACCATCCCCTAAGAACGGCGCCACCTGATTCGTGCCACAAGAGTCGAGCCAAAATCAACAAAATTTATATACCTAAGTTCCTCCTACTGCCGTAGTCAAGCTACTGTAGTATAGCGGTCTAGGGTCGAACACGGGGATGGGTTTTCATCCTAAGAATGATTTGCATAAGTGTAAAAAGGTAAGGCTTTCTATTTGGACTTTTTGGATTTTTGTTTCAAAAACAGTGTGATGAGTTTGAAAACTGATTAACTGTAAAAACTGAAAATGAAGTGTGAAAAGTTAACTTTGAAGATTTAGGTCACTAACTTGGTAACTTAGGGCAAACAAGTGTCCTCGGGTTTTATCCTCGCGTTATGACAAGCAACCTATAGTCCAAGCCACAACCGGATCTATGTTTAACTAGCAAACCTCACCCTAAAATCAACTCCTATTTGAGTCAACACAGATAACATGCATCTATGGCCCCTTTACGCTTAAAACCCTAACATTCAACATCATTTCAAAGGGCTCAGAAGACCATCTAATGAACCAATGTTATTAATCTAGCAATAAGTATGCACTGTATCCTAAAGCATGGTAAGTATTGGCGATCAATAACATTCAATGCTATTCAACCATATTTTTAGAAGATAGGAGTCATAAACATGCGACTGTAACTTTTAACAAGAGGACAACCCGCATATTCCCAATTAATTAAGCTAGCTTCCTTCCTCTTTCAAAGAAAGAGGCTTAGCTTCAAGCATCTTTGAAAGGTCATCCTCAAGAGGGGTGTTCGGGGCGCCCAGAAAATAAGGGAAAGAGGAGAGAAGAGAGAAAACCAAACCCTAACTAAAGCCGAGATATTTACATAAAAGTAAAAATGTGCCAAAAGATTTCTCAATTTGTTTCTTAGGTTAACCAAATGGGGAGGGGCTTATATAGGCCACCCAATGTATGAAAATACCATAAAGCCTAACAATTTGGCTAAATTTAGGGACAAGGGAGTACTACACCAAAATTGAAGTCGGTTTGCATTAATTACAAAGTGTGACAAGGCAGTTGAATTTCGCTAAGCAGATACAAATTTCGCTTAGGGCAACGAAAAATTTCGCTTAGTTAGCGGTACCCATGAAGGCTAGCCAATCACCAAGAGATAGCTTTAAAACAGAAATTCTCGCTAGGGCTTTGGCAATTTTGCTAGTTAGCTAAATTTCTCGCTAGCTTAGCGAAATTTCGTGGAGTAGCTAAACGTGAAATTTCGCTATAGGAATAGTGCATAGCGAAAATTTTCGGGGTCTAGCGAAAATTAAGCGCTTAAGATTATGCAATTTTTCGCTAAGGTTGCGAAATTTTCAAGAATCCCAGCCGAAATTTTCGCAATTCAGCGAAATTCCTGAATTGCTGATTTGCAATTACTTTGCCTTACTCGCTCCTCTTCTCGCATTGATTTCCATCACTTGCCTTCATTCTTTCTTTGATTTTGGTCTGCTTGATATCGACAATTGAGTTCAATCTTCATGATTCATCATATGTCTCGATATTGAACTCCCAAAGTACGCAAACCTCGCAAAACAACCAAAAAACCCCAGAAATCCAGCATTAGTGATACTAAGAAGACTTGAACACTTCAATTGGCATAAATGACATGATTAGCGAGCAAAAAGCACTCAAAACCTATCTAATATAGGGTTCAAAATAGCACTTTTTGGGCACTAATCAAAAGGCCACCCCATTTGCACTGCCTTGGCTACATAATTTTAGGAAGTTAGTGGCCATTACTCAAACATTTGCCACTACATCTAAGAAGATGGCAGCGGCTCACACTGCATGGCATAGTGGTTGGTTTCGAGTGTCAGTTCGGATTTAGAAAGCACCCGACCTCTAAGATTGTTGCTCCACTAGCCTAGCAGCCTCCAAAGGCTCGAGAACATGTTTTGGGGGTGCCTACCACTTTTGTTTTCATTTTATTTTATTTTATTTTATTTTATTTTGATTTCTTTAATTTTTCTTCTTAGATTTTCTCTAATTTTTAGTTAATATTTGTTTTTAGCTTAACTTTCAATTTTATGTATTTTTTCTTAATTTTTTGTGTGTTTATTTTTGCAGGTTTCTAGTTAATATTTGGAGCAGAAGGCAAAATTGCAGAAAATTCGCACTGCAATAGTGCATGTACACTGTTTTCTCCTACTATTTCTTCTTTTGTCGCTCAGGATATATAGTATATATATATATATATATATATATATAAGTATATATATATATTAAAAAAAAATGTTGTCTCTCATAGTATATATATATATAAATAAAATAAAAATCGCAAAGTAATTTTCGCAACACCGGCCGCACTCCTATTTTGTTTTGCCTACAACTTTTTCATCCAAACTCGCATTTTTGGTACCGTTGAAAGCTTAGAGCGTAGAATCTAAATATGGCGAAATAACACTTTTGAAATTATTATGAGATCGTGTGTAATTGCAAAATGTCTAACCGGTCACTTTTTTTCCTATTTTCTCGCCAACTTGTTTATTTGAAGCCCAAACGGAGTGAATAAGGTGTCGATGGAAAGCTTGTGAAGTCTCCTATCCAAAAACGATCACATCTCATCAAGGAGGTAGCACTTCCTTCTCTAACTTTCCAATCCGAGCCCCATTGCGGACAGTGAGACATTTAGTTAGGGGGAGAGTTAGCGAAGGAAGTGGCTTTTATATTTGTCTTTTTGTTTTTATTTTGAGTAAGC
This sequence comes from Tetrastigma voinierianum, assembly GCA_016808115.1. Taxonomy (NCBI): domain Eukaryota; kingdom Viridiplantae; phylum Streptophyta; class Magnoliopsida; order Vitales; family Vitaceae; genus Tetrastigma; species Tetrastigma voinierianum. Next base: position 132,377 of record JAEQBH010007125.1, on the reverse strand, counting down.
CCATTTTGTGATATTCAGTAGTTTGCTGGTTTTCCGTTTTGTGAAGCTGTTATACTATACAACTTAATTTTCCAAAAATTGCACCCACTCTTTTTGTGTTTTGCCTAGCCTGTAAGTTGGAAAATTGAAACTTTGTTTAATCTTGTTGATGTTAGATTGATGCCATACCTAGTTGAGTTGATGATTAGTTGAATTCTTGTTGCTTTCGACCTTTTGCTTCCCACCTTTAGCTAACCAATACGCGCAACACGTTTCTTCAATAACCTGAAAAACTGCCTAGCCTCCTAAGCCTTGCAATAACCTACCCTAGTTTCATTGACCACCTTTAATAGGTTAAGGACCACCATGAAAAGAAGGCCAATGTGTCTCCCAAAATAAAAGAAGAGAAAAAGAAAAAGAACAGAAAAAGAAAAGAAAAAGAAAAATAAGGAAATTGCAACGCTTTGCCTTGAAACCCGAGCACAGTCCGAGGAGTTTATGGCGAAAGCCTTTAAAGCCTGGTGCCCAAAGCCAACTAGTTGGGAGCCACCGACTTAGTGCCTGCTACATGGGTGGATAGGTGGAGCTTAAGTGTTGTAGGTGCTGGAGTTTCGAAATCATTTGAGTCCGGTGAACCCGAAGAGCAGCGGTCGAAAGATCCTCATAACTCGTGCCCTAAGCCTTAATCAAGCTGGGAGTCACCTGTGAAATCCTCGCATGGACTTCGTGAGGTCGATTCCCAAGATTGCACCCTACAAACACAAAAAGAATTGTGGAATAAGAGGTGGGTCTTGATCTATTTAGGTTGGTTAGCATGCTACGTCATGCAAAGAGCTAGGCTCGGGGGAGAGTACGATCAGCTATTGTTGAGAACTAATCAAACAAACACTTAGGTTTTCGTGGAAGTCTCCGTTGATCTCAGCTAAGAAGGAGGCTCTTTGATACTCAATTTTGTATGGCATTCATTCTCTCGAGATGGCTATTGGGCTAGGTTTTGATGATTCTTACTTGTATTAGGCATTACTCGATTCGTACACGCAGTGGTGGATCCTAATCACAATATTTGTTTCCCTATATTCCTTCCTACTCGCCGTAGTCAAGCTAATGCATTATAGTGGTCTAGGTATTCGAACACGGGATGGGTTTTCATCCCACGAATGATTCGCATTAATGTTTGCAAATGGTGAGACTTTTGTTTGGACTTTTGGATTTAGTTAAAAACAGGGGAGTTGGTTGTTTACTGAGCAACTGAAGTGGCTTAAATTAAAGTGTGAAATGGTAACCTTGAAGGCTTGGGTCACTAGATTGATAACATGGGGCTATTAAAGTGTCCTCGTGTTATTTCCTCGTGACAGGCAATAATATATAGCCAGCCCAAACCGATCTTTTGTTTATCTATAAAACTTAACCCTATAACTCCTATTTGAGTCAAAACCAAGCATAAGTATCTTAAAGTCCCAATCGCTTGGTTCCTAGCATTCAACCTCATTTCAATGGCTCAGAATGACATCTAAAGGATACGTTGCATCTACCATTAAGAATGCATCAACCCTAAAGCATGACAAGTATTAACCAAAAGAAAGACATTAAATGGCATTAAACCCTAGTTTGAAAGTTTGGAACCATAAATGCCACCCGTAGCATTTAAAGCATGAGGACAACCCGCAGAACTAAAACTAAGCTAGCAACCCTCATCTTCAAGGTTCGAGGCTTAGGCTAAGCATCCCTTGAGTCATTCATCCTCAAGGGTGTGTTCGGGCAAATGAGAAATAGATAAAGAGGAGAGAGAAGAGAGCAAAATAAAACTTAAAATGAAAGCTGTGGGAAAACTTGCATAAAAAATGAAAAGTTAGGGTTACAAAGTTGTAGGGGAGCTTATATAGCCAACCCCAAGGTGTGAAATGACAAAAAGCGCCTAAACATGAAATTACAATAGGGACAACATGGAAATTAATCAAACGTGGTCGCTTGGAATCAAAATATCAAAAAACACAAAGAATTTTGCTATGTAGGGAATTCGCTTAGCATAGCGAAAATTTCGCTTATGTTAGCGAATTACTTAGCCTAGAGAAATTCACAAGAGATATTAAAATGAAAAATTTCTCTATGAATAGTACTGCCAGGCTGGAATAAATTCATAGCTTAACGAAAACTCTACGAGCTTAAAATTTTGCTAGGATTGCAAATTCTTGCTATGATTATAAATTTTCGCAATCCCAGTGAAATTTTCGCAATGTATAGAGAAATTCCTGGTTTCCTCCTGCTTTGCCACTGCATCAACCTCTCATCAATTTGCCTTCAAATCTTCAATTCATTTTGACATTTCAACGCCAGCCTTTGGTGAATCAGCCAGTATTCTCACATTCAGCACTAAGAAGCCAAGCTTTGGCCGACCGAAGTTCCCAAGACCCGCAAAACTATCCAAAACAATCTCGAAACCAATCAAGCACCCAAGCGCATGCACATGACAATTGGTTTAATTCATAGCATTAGTGCGCAAAAAGCACTAAAACCTATTCAATGTACCAAAATAGCACTGGGTACTAATCAATTACTCATTCACAACCTTTTTGAACTCCGCAACCTTTTTGTAACACATAATTTTGTTATCGCTTTGTATACTCTTTCATTTCTTTCATTGCTAAGGGACTAGCAATGTGTAGGTTGGGGTGTGATTAGTGCCTAAAAAGTGCTATTGAAAGCCCTATTTATTATAGGTTTTGAGTGCTTTTGTGTACTAATAATTTAATTAACCCGATTTTCACATTAAGGTCCCTATTACTTACTCGATCGCATTTTTAGGCAAATTCTTGCGCTTTTTATGAGCTAATTATGCCAAAATTGTTGAGTCGGTCCAAGCACGAAGAATTCGAGTCAAACTCAGCATTGTAGATCTGAGACTAGAAGGAAAGAAGAGTAGAAAATACAAAGAAAATGGAAAGTGTGAAATTTGGTTCCCCAAATACTTAAACCATCGAGCGAGCACTCATCATGCCCCTCGTTTCCTTCCGTGTCTGCCTCTCGCTTTTGACGCCTAGATTTTTGCTAAAATTTTTTGTTTCTTCCCTATATTAACCTTTGTAATAGCTTTTTGTTTTGGTTTGTTTTGTAATTTCGCTTGGCTCGAAAGTGTACATAAGCCTCCCGCCTCAAGCCCCGTGATCACCCAATCAACTCAATCAATAGCGACGGAGAAGCCCCACCTCTCCCGCTTCCTCTCCTTTGTTTGACTTTCTTTATTTTCTTTTCCATTTTCTCGTTGCCAAACACCCTGATGATGACAAATCAAAGGATGTCGCTAAACCTCCCCATCCTCAAGGGAAGGCCACCGGCCGCCGCCGAAGGTAAACTAACTGCTTCTCTTGCTTTTCATGTGAGCATTTACTTACCGTTTATGTTCCTCAAGCCACCTTAGGTTAAAATTCCTAGGCATTCTCTCCCTAATGTGTATTTATAAGTTGGGTTCAAAGTGATACTCATTAGATCCACCGATGCCCGCTTAATTGTCTCCTATTAGTTATCTGTAGGTAGGTTTTGAGATATGTTTTCAACGGTTAGGGACATTTATGCCTAATCAAATGTCATCTTTCAAGAGGAAACTCTATGTCTAGGCGAAGCTAAATGAAGATCCGGTTCGGGAAATGACTATATGTCATGCTCCCCAACGCGAGGATAAAGACCCGAGCACATGTCGGTTGCCCTAAAAACCCTAACCCAGTGGCTTGAGACTTCAAGGAGTTCTTTTCTTATTTTCCTTCATTTTAATTTCATCCTTATTACAACCAACCTCACCCAGTTGCTCAGTGTCTCCTGCTATCAAACCTGAAACTAAACTAATTCACCTTACTGGGCCTTCAACAAATCATTTGTACGAAGAAAACCCATCCATGTGTTCAACCCTAGAGCCACTATACTGCAGTAGCTTTGCTAAGTCAGTAGTAGGAATCCTAGGTTATAAATTTTGTTGATTCCGAACACCTACTTGGCCTAAACGAATCAACGATTCCTCAAAATTTCAAGACAAAACAAGAGAAAAATGAGCAAAAATACAAATTTCATGTCTTCATGTCACGACGTAAGTTCCTCACGTCACGATGTCACAACATTGAAATGAGGAACATAGTTGTCCACATCGCGATGTCAAGGACGCATATCGTGACATGGGCACATCATATGCATGTTCACAAGCACCACATCAAGATGTGGAGACCCCATATTACGACGTTGCCTGGGCTTTAAAAGCTGCATGTCAAGACGTCTCGGTTGTGTTCTTCGACAACCCAAATGGCAACATCGCACTCTCACATCATGGCTGAGACCCCATGCTGCGACATCACCGCGGATATTTCGTAAACACTCCGGGCGACGCCGCAACATGACACCTCGCATTACTGCGACGCTAGTTCGGGTCCGTATGCACCATGTCGACGGGCCTAAATTTTCACCCACATCGCGCCTTGACCATCTCACATCATAATGTGAGATGGGTTCCAGGTTCGGCATATCTAATAAAAATCCCAACTTTTGGAGTTTTAATTTCATCCAAACTGCTTTCTATTCATTATAAGCAAGTTTGATCATCTCATGGCCAGATTACATGAAGAAGAAACCTAGATCAAGCCTTTTCAAAACAAAAATCTCATGTTTGAACCTTTGAAAAACATGAGTACCAAAAACCGAAAACTTTTAACAAAGAAACGATTTTGATGCACACAAGTGTGCTCTTCACTAATGGGATGGTTTTGAAGTGGCAATAGTTGCCAAACAAAGGAAGAAACAACAAAAATTCTCTAAAAATAACTTAAAGACCCTCGAGGCATCAAATTTTCGCTCAAGCCAAAGAGAAGCGGCAATAGACAATTTTGTGTCGGTTTCAAAAATTGATTGAATGGTCAGGGCAATGAAGACTAAAGTGAACCAAGTCCTAGGTTTAAGTCTAACAATATCCATACGAAGAGTGGAGCCAATAACCTCCAAGGAAAAGGTCTCGGATAAAGTCTCGGTGCTAGCCAAGTCTCGATCCAAAGAGGGAAGCCAAAACCTGATCTCACCAAGAGGAGTTGTTCTTGAAGAACACTCTCTCTATCTCTCTTGAACACCCTTCTTGAGAGGAAAAATAAAAATGGCTTAGTCTTGTTAGGGTTTTCCATAAAGGTCCTTTTATAGGAAAACCTTAGCTCATGAAATGTCTAAAGTACCCCTCTATTTAAGAGATGATAGGTTGCACGCATCCCTATGTATTTTTGCGTGTTCCCTCATGAGCCTTAAGCTCGTGAACAAGACCAAGCCTTCTTTATCTCTAAGTAAGGGCCTCTAACTTCTAGGATTCCACTAATTCTATGACATTCCATTCGAGATTGATCTCCCCAATTGATCAAATTCAAATCCGTTTTATATCAGCCCCACACTCTTCTAAGTGTGTAACCCATTACTCCCGGTTATGTTGATAACTTGATTCATCTATTGAATCCAAGCAATTCATGAGTGGTATCTAGCAACACATAATGACCTTCAATTGACCAGAGAGTCTGTGGTCTAATTGCTAACCCTTCCATAGACAATTACCACACAATTCATCCTTTCACCAATCTATACCCCACTCTGTTCAAAGCATGGACAAAGTGTAACTCCCACTAGACTAGCTACACCACATCTAGCCCAAGTAATATTAGATCTTGTCCACGAACTCATTACTCATCAGTTATGCACCTGAAAACACTCTTCATGGCATTTCCACTAAGGCTAGAGATTCCCAAGTAATGATCCGGCCAAGAGGCCATAAGTTTGCTCTCTCTTTAATTGAAATGGGGAATCCCTTATTGGCTACTCAATTACATTCGAACACCTCGAACTAAACCGGATGATCACCCTATGAGTGACCTCGTAAAGGTAACAAGGAATGAAATCAAAGTATAAAATCAGCATCCAAGATATCCTTGAGCACCTCAAGTCTAAAGATGCTTGTACCATTTCTATGATGAGACAATCATCTACATATAATAGATAATCCATATGATTGACTCATAACTGGTCTCTGATGTACTTAGCAACGCTTAGCAAGAATCCACATGTCAACTCTAATCAACTCATGATCATATTTATAAAATCTACTACTTAATCCAATCAAGGAGTATGACATGTGCTAGTCTATCCTAATCAACAATGTCAAGTCCCATCGATCCTATGACTAGGGATAATTTAGACACTATCATAATTGCACATGATAGGAATCTTATCATCATGATTTCCTTCATGCAATGTTATGTGTCATGGACTTCATTAATTGATTTAAGAATGTTATCAATTCATTTAATAAATGAACATCAATATAATGAAGGAGCTTGTTATAGCAACATAAAACATATAATAAGTCCTAAAGGTGATTGCCTTTAGAGCACTTCTCTAACAAATAGTTAGAACGATGAACTCGGGAACATCAGCCCCCGGGATCACATTCTATCAGGATGCTGACTACCTCCAAGGCTTGGGAAGGCATTTGGTACTATAGGGGATCTTCAAGCTCGAAACCAGCAGCTTAGAAGGAGATTCCTCATCCCAAGACTATAAAAGTAGAACTCGTTCGGACACTCCCAAGAGTGGGAACAACAAGTTTGAACAAGCAAGACAAGTTCATGAAATAGAAAGGCAAGGAAGTCAGATGCTACTACTACCGAAAAAATGGGTCACATCAGACGTCATTATAGGGACTACAATTCTAACTAGAATAAGAGACTAAGGAGAAATTAAATCACTAAGAAGCCCACTTGATAGAAAAAGGAGTGCCAAGAGCCTTGCCATTCTTACTTCTCTCAAGGCTGAAATAGAACAAAGGTAATACTTTGATAGTGGAAGCTCATGACGTATGAGTGGCAACAAGTGGCTGTTATCCAATGTTCTTCCATCTAGTATGGACTTAGTAACTGTTGAGGATGGTGCAAAAGGAATTGTTTTGGGGTCAGGGTCCTTGAATGTTTCTAGCTCACTAAAATTAAGGGATGTGCTTCTTGTCGATGAACTAAAAGCTAACTTGATCAGTATTAGTCATTTGTGTGACCAAGATATATTCATGAGATTCACCAAGGACATATGTATTGTCCTAGATCAGGATTAGTTGTAGATCAGGGAAGGAAATAGAGCATCTGATAAATCGCATTCACTTGAGCAACTCAAAACCTAAAAGAACAAAGCGACCTTGCCAACTAGGGAAACAAGTTAGAACACCTCACTTAGAGTCTCAACTAGGCTCTACCACTAGAGTAATGGAATTGGTCCATATGGAGTTAATAGGACCCATGCAAATAGAGAGCATTTCTGGAAAAATGTATGTATATGTATGTGTAGATGGCTTCTTTAGGTTCACTTGGGTAAATTTCCTCAAAATTAAATTTGAAGCATTTGAAGAACTATGGCAAAGATTGTACAAGGAGCATATTAACAGAATCCTTAAGATTAGTAGAATATGAGTGATCATGGTAAGGAATTATAAAACTCCTTATTTGAAAATTTATAAGAATGGTATAGACATGAGTTCAACAACCAAAACTCCATAAAAATGGAATAGTCGAAAGAAAGAACAAAACTCTACAAGAGATGGCTCGAGTCATGCTAAAAGCCAAGAGTGTCCCAACTAAATTTTGGGTCGAAGTAGTAAATACAACATACTACATCTCAAATCGAGTCTATCTAAGGCTAGGAACTCTCAAAACATCATATGAGATCTAGAAAGGTAAGATACCAAATTTGAAACATCTTCATGAATTTGGTAGTCCGTACTACATCTTAAATGATAGGGAACCAAGAGGGAAGTTCAATGCTTAGAGTAATGAAGGTGTCTTTCTAGTGTATCGTACAGCTACCACCACAGAACGACATGTGGTGTACAATAAAATAACCAAGGTTGTGATGGAATCAATAAATGTGTGAGTTGATGATTATCTTCCCCCGAGTGAAAAATGTAGACCATAAGACCCTCTTATGGTGTTAGTTCTTGAAAAAGAAAAGACACTCAACAGTCCCAAAGCAGCTCCACCTTTCAGTGATGAAGAAAACAAACGAGTCTCTGTAGAGAATTTCGACCATCTCGTAAGCCGGGCACCTTGCTAAATTCCTGGAGGTTCGAACAACAAAGGACTCCTTACAAAGAACAGATGACCACGATAAGTGTCGAACACTCGACATTTAGGCCAAGATCCTAGGAAGATTTGCAAACCATCTCGCCAATCGGGTATTATAAAAGATCCGTAATGAGTACTGGGATGAGGGGCTGCTCCTGTGGTGAAACTATAGAGAAATGATGGGCCTTAGCCTTGGCTGCTACACATCCACAATTGAACCGGAAAATATAGGTTATGCTGAACCATGAGTTCAGATCCGGTGTTATGATGAAGAACACTACGCCTAAACGTAACAAGTCCGATTTAGTTCCAAAGCCCTAGCATACAAATGTAATTGGGACCAAGTTGATTTTCAAGAACAAGAAAGATGAATAAGGAAATATCATTAGAAACAAAGCTCGTCTGGTTTCTCAAGGATACACTCAAGTGGAAGGAGTAGAATTTGACGAGACATTGGTCTGATAGCTCGGCTTAAGTCAATTTGTCTCGCCGATGGCATTCAACCAACACTTGTTCAAACTTATCACTGGACGTCAAGAAAGTGCTTTCTTAAATGGGTATCTACATGAGGTATGCTTGTCACACCAACCAAGGGTTTGAAGATCCTCTTCATCCTAATCATTTTTACAACCAAAAAGGCGTTTCTACGACCAAAACAAGCCTTAAGGGCTTGGTATGAGAGACTCCATGTAATACCCCCAAATGGTGGTTACCGCGAGTGGGGAGCGCATCGCGCCCTCTTCATTCAAAAAAGTCAAAAGAAAGTTATTGTCGTTCAAATTTATGTGGATGACATAGTCTTTGGGTCCACGTCCCAAGACCTAGTGGAATAGTTTATAAGACACATGAGCATAGAGTTTGAAATGAGCTTGGTCAGAAAACCTACATACTTTCTGGGTCTTTAGGTACGGCAAACCAAATCATGGACCTTTATCTCACATGAACAATATGCTTAGAACCTGGTCAGTAAGTTCGAACTTGGTACAACCAAACATCTAAGGACCCCAATAGGGACCCATGACAAGATTACCAAAAATGAAGCAGGGAACAATGTTGACTCAACCAATAGAGATTGAGGTGTTGACTAAACTAATCAAGTTGATGAGACCAAATATTCACAAGATCCTTTGAATGGAATTGGAGGCCTAATGACTCGAGCGAAGACAAAAAGAATTAAGGCTGCTTTATAAGGCTTGATCTTACAAGCAAAGACAAAAGAGGCTGCATTGTGTACATTCAAGATAAAAATTTGGAAGGTTCCATAGCTTCAATAGCATGGTTTACCATTCGTTTGTGAAACAAGATAGATTCAAAATATCCAAATGAGGCACGTGTTAATTAGAATTTACTTTATTATTTCAAATTTTCTCGAATGTTATTTAACTACGGCTCACAGTTTTTAATGTTTTATTTAGGCCTTATTCATTCTAATTTGGCTAAATTAATTTTTTCAGTTTTGTGGCTACACAAGCAACTATAAAAGCAACCGCTTCATTTAAAAATAATGGGTTTATGCTTCAGGATGAAACTTATTCATTAACGCTGTTTCTTTTCGCTTTGTTCTGATCAAATGCAAGGAAATCTAACTTATCAAGGGAGCTACTAAACCCTCTGCATGCCTCAATATTAGGTTTTAATGACATAGATTCCTTTTGGTTCACCGATTCCAAAAATCTCTGCCTTGCCATCGGGAGCAATTCTTCCATTAAATTCAAGGGCTCCTAGGGCCGATCGCTTCCAGAGTGTTTCAGACATCAATTGGTATAGAATCTTTTGGTTCGAAAAATAGGTTTTGTTTCTATCTCTCCCTTGATTCTTCATTTTTTTATTAAAAACAAAAACAAAAATTGTATTTTTATAGTCGCCATATTTAAAAGTTGTAACTTTTTATCTAAGTATTGAAACACTTTTGAATAGCATATCATCAAATCGAAGCCCTTTTCTATCCCCACAAATTTGTATAGTGTTCGTGTCATCTACCACGCATTTCACATGTACCTTTTTACCTTTCTTCCATCGTACTCCAAAACGCTCTTAGGGGCTTCCTCCTCCGCCATCATACAACAATGTAACTTTGGATCTAAGTGTTCGAAACGCTTATATAGCATATCAAATTGAAGCCCTTTTCACGATCTCATAATCTGATAGTGCGTGTCACCTATTCCACATTTGTACATAAAAAGTTCATCTTTCTTCCATCAGAATACTAAAATCGTTCTTGGGGGGTTGCCATCTTAAAACAGCCATAACTTTTTATCCAGTTATCGAAACAGATTTTATAGCATATCAAATCAAAGTCTTTTCACCCCAATGGATCTTGATAAAACGTCATCTACCACACATATTTACATAAAAATTTCACCTTTCTTCTGTCATAATTCTAAGAAGGTTTTCACAATTTTCTTGTTTTCTTGAATTCCTTGATTTGGGAAAAATTTCTCATTGATATCCTTGTTATTAGCATCCATTTTTAGGAAAAGAAGAAGAAGAAGAAAAGAATAGAGCAAAATAAAAAAAGAGAATACAACAAGGTTGTGTGTTGAAATTCAAAAAGGAAGGTTCTTTGCCTACTAGGTGTTTCGACTGCTTGCTGCCCCAACAACAACGCCATTTTGGTGTGTTCTTTCATATGTCATTTGGTTTCTATTCTGATTTTTCTCTGCTAAGTGAGTATCTTTGATTCTTGTTCCATCTAAACACAGGTCAACTAAGTCTTGAAAGTTCTACTTTGAGATTGCCACACCCAACTTGTTGTTCTTAAGATTTGTTGATTCTCTTCTTGATTTTGTATCAAGAACATGAAGGAAGTTGGTTTTCGCTTTTGGAGTGGTGAGTATATAAGAGGTAAACCAATTAAGTTAATTTTCATGAAATACATGAGGAGCAGTTCGCATGATCCTTGTTTTGAAAAACAATGAAGTACGACAATCATTTTGATCAAAATTTTATGATGAGGCTCACTGAATATGAGATAAAAGAATGATGAAATGAGTATATGGACCGATTCATGAACGAGCTAGATCACAGCTGAAAGCCCAACCAAGCGCCTAAACACTACTACCGAGCATCATAGAAGTGAAAGTTCAACCAATGAAAGATTTGTTCGGAAAATGATATGAATTTAATCGTGAAGGCTTTGATGAAGATGATGTACGGGATCCCAACCAAAGGAGACTATGGTGGACGCTCTGCAGAAGCACCGAAAAGTGGAAGATGATAATTGGGCGCATCGTGACGAAGATTCCATCTTTTCAAGGCAAGAACAAGCTTGAAGCTTATCTTGGAGTTAGACAAGAAGGTTAGTATTTGAGTTGTCACAATTACTTGGAGCAGAATTAAAACATGCAACCATTGATTTCTCTAATTATGCTATTATTTGGTGGGATCGGTGTTGTTAAACATGGGAGAAATAGAAGTCCAGTTGAAACATAGGAGGAGATTAAAGCATGATAAGGAAAGCAGGTTTGTCCTTGGCAATTAATGCAGGAGATTGTATGAGTTACAAGGGCTCACTGAAATCGTAGTATGGAAGACTATTACAAGGAGATAGAGATCACTGATCTGACTGATATGGAAGATGATAGAGAGACTACTATGGCTGGATTTGTTGGCTTGAATCAGAGAATTTATATGTTGTAGGGTTAAACGTATGGAGTTACAAGATACTGGTGCATGGACCATCTCAAAGTGGAGAGCTAACTTCGAGAGGAGAGACACAGCCATGCCACGGCCAAACCCTTACGGGAATCAACATGGAGGCTTAATATCATGAAGAAAGAGGAGAAGTTAGTCTCAAAAAGTCCAAAACTGAGAACATGCAAGAAACAACCATCCATGGAAGTCAAGGTAAAGCTAACTTTTCCAATACTCGAAATTGTTATATTAAATGTTTGCAATGCCAGTAGAGTCCTTTTTTTTTTTTTTGCTAAAGGTGATGTCTAAACAAGAGTTATGATTGTGAGGGACAATGGTCGGATTACATCGTGGTGGTAGAAAGCAGAATCCATGGCACCATTGGAGAGATGTTTTAATTTTGAAGTAGAAGAACACTTTGTGCATGGTGATTTACTTGTCTGAGAGAGCCTTGGGTATACAACCTGGGATGATGGAATGAGAGAACCCAGCGTGAGCATATTTTCACCTGAGATACAACATGAAGGGTAAGGGTATGCGCTGAGTCATTATTAGTGGGAGTTGTACTAATGTTGCTAGTTCTTTGATGGTGGAGAAATTGAATATACATACCATGAAGCATCCTAAACTATACAAGTTACAATAGCAAAATGAATGTGGAGAAGTGAAGGTAAACAAACAAGTTCAAATTCCTTTTTCTATTGGCAAGTATGAGGATGAGGTCCTTTGTGATGTAGCTCCAGTGCATGTTGGTCATATTTTTCTTGGTCGACCATGTAAGTTTTATAGGAGGGTGATGCATGATGGTTACAAAAGTAATTATTACTTTTGTAATGAACAATCAAAGACACCTTATCAGTCCATATAAACTGTTACAAACTTAAAAAATCAAATATTGAATTGCAAAGATTTAAAATGAAGAAACAAAAGAGGTGTGAAGAAAAGTGAGAAGAAAGCGGAGGATAGAGGAAAATGAGAATAGAGGGGAAAATGGAGAGAGAGGTCTTGATAAAAAGGGTTAATTGGAAAAAAATAGAATAATGAGCAGCAGGAGAAAAAATAAAGTTTGAGTAAACGCTGGGTGAGAGTGTGATGATGGCAAAGGTAGCAACAACTACTTGTATACGTACCAGAGATATTTATTTCTCTACTAATATTACCAGTCTTCCTAGTGAATTGTTGTGTATTTATTGTAGGACTTCAGTGATTTATTTTGTGAAGAAATTCCCCATGGATTAACACTAGAGAATTAGACATCAAATAGACTTCATGCTGTAGGTGCTTCCCTTAGGCTTGACACCTTATAGGCCAGTTCTAGAAACAAAGGGAGATACAAAGGCAAGTGAATGAGTTGTTTCAAAGGATTTAATAAGGAAGCCCTAAGCGCCCATGCTCGGTTCCTATCATTTAGTCTCAAGAAAGATGGATTTATGTGGCGCATGTGTGTGATTGTCGAGGCTATTAACAGATGTGATAAAGTATGAGCATGCATCTTGAGTAGATTATATGCTTGATGAATTGCATGGGTCTCAATTATTTTCTAAAATTTATTTAAAGAATGGCTATTATCAAATTCATTATGAAAGGAGGCAGTGGAAAACTAAATTTAAAACCTTCGTATGGATTGTATGAGTGGTTAGTAATGACTTTTGGCTTAACTAATGTACTAGTACATTCATGAGGTTAATGAATCACGTGTTTAATTAAAACATTTGGAAAATTTTGTAGTTTACTTGGATGATATTTTAGTTTATAGCAAAAACTTTGATGAACATGTGAAACACTTGCATGTTGTTCTTAGTGTCTTGAGAGAGTACCAATTGTATGCTAATCTTAAGAAAGTGCATGTTTTGGCAGATCTGTTGTGTTTCTAGAATTTGTTGTAAGTGCACAAGGTATTAGTGTTGAGGAAGAAAAGGTAAAAGCAATGAGGGACTGGCCTACTGATGAGTCTTAAACTCATCTATTTTTAATCCATTTTTCTGGCATGTTTTTAACAATTTTAGATCTATTTTTTTTATGCTAAATTATGGAACATTCCATAACTTTATATATTTTTATGATTGTTATTTGAAAAGAGAGAAAACAAGCAAAAAATAAGCAAAAAAGATTAAGTAGTGATCGCAGCCTTAACAACCTGAATTTTGGATGTCGTGACACAAAATTCAAGTGAATGAGAATATGTGCTGTAGCCCGGCCTTCAAATTTTGCAACCAGCTCAGGCAGGCTCAATGGTGAAAGAGAAATTTTGTGGTAATGAAAGGGACTCCGCGACATTATTGAAGAAGATTGTAGAAGAAAGCTGTCAGCGACAGTCTTGTTTATTCGGGACAATGATTAAAGCAGAGAGCAAAGAAGTTGTGTGGTGACAAAATAATTTATGTCGCAACATAAAAACTTGAAGACTAACAGAAGAACTCTGTCACGACAAAAGAAAATCCTGTCGTGACAAAAATTGCTCAGATTACAACACAAGTCAACCGAGACAAGTGTTTTTATGTTGTGACAAAGTTTCTAGCATCAAGCTAGCTCAAGGAAGAATTTTGTGCAACAAAAGAAAATCATATATCACGAAATAACATTAAAAATTCACTGTCTCAAGGAAGCCAAATCTCTATGGCGACAGTAGACATAAGGAAGTGAATTCCCTATACACGATATAAAGTTGAAAGAGAGCAACAGGAAGAATGGCGACAAACAAATTCTTATTTAGCGGGCATGAATCTAAGTTTGAAGCAAAACTGTATCGCGAACCCGAAGTCATACAATGCGTGACAATAAAAGCTATGGAATGATAAAATTCTATTTGGCGAGCATAGAAAAATTAGGTTAGAAACGAAATTGAAGAAAAGTGAGAATAACCAAGGTAATTGTCATTACTTGCCAAATAATTCTATGCGCAACACACAACTCAACAAGCTGAAGGGAATTAGAAAGAAAATGCATTGACGAGGATTTTCAGTCGCGATGAAATTACTAAAACTCCGAGAGATCTGTCATGCCAGAGAAAGAAAATGTGCATTCAGCGACAAAATCGACGAGGCGAATAGGAAAGAATGTCGGTAGATTCAAAGGGACAGGAGTGTGAGGAAGAATTTGGATACAAATAGGTTGGAGTGTCGCGACACAAGCATTTCTATCAGCCAGAGACCCTAGATTGCTCAATAAAATCTATGTTGCGACATTATCCAAGTATGTCTAAACTGCAATCTGGAGGCGAGCCAGAGGAGACAGATTCGCGACAAAAACGAAAAGAAGCTACGGCCAGAGGAGCGAATGAAACAACGAGATTACAGTCGCGATAGAACTTCTATGTCGTGACAAAGAGAGACGGTGGGCCATAATTTTGGGGGATCCACAACACTAATTGTGAGAGGTAAGAGCCCAGCATTGGAAGGAGCACTATAAATGAAACTTCTAGGGCAATGTGAGGCGACTTCCGCAACTCTAGGACTCTTGGAGTTGGAAGGCTCGCATACATTTTATTTTTATTTTTTTATATTTTATTTTCCATTTTTACAGTAAGTTTAGTTTTAGTGTAGCTTTATTTTGTTCAGTTTCCTTTAATTTTAAGTTTGGGTAGTTATCTTGAAGTGGCTTGAGCTAGTATTTCTTCTCAGTCATCTTTTTCTCATTACCTGTTTGATTTAAATGAATGATGGAAGATCTCTAAGAGTTCTGATTTATTTAGGTTCATTATGATTTCCATTGAATTTTCACGATCGGTTAATTATTTGATATAGTTAACCAATTTTGAAAAGTTGAGCTCACTGGAAATGGGTCATTAATGATAGTCATTTATCTTAATAAGGTGGAAGAAAGCTTTAATTAGAATTCTTGAATTTATTTTATTGGTATTGTTTATAAATTTACTTGTTCTCATTACTAGTACATTTATTGCCCAATGCAGTCTTTGTATCTAACAACCTTTATTGTTTCTAGGAGGCCTTAGTGACGGAGATGGAATCGAGGAGTGTAGAGAGAAGTTCCGCTTGTGGGTATGGTAGACTAACCTTATGGAACTAATGAGGCTTTGAAGGATTACTCAAATAGATCTTAACACTTGAATTTGAAGGATAGTTAAATGAAGTATCTGTTTAACCCCGGTCGGAGGTCTCTATAACTGCAGCGAATTGATTACGATCCAGGGTAGCAAGATCTAATCAAAGGGATGGTAATTTTCATCAAAGTGTGAGGATAAGGTGTCAATCAAATTGGAGAAAGCTTGCAATATCACTGTACATAGAGGCTAAAAATTCTTTGAATCCTAAGATTTGAGTATGAAGTCTTTAGGAAAATACTTAAATCTTAGAAAAGGAGGTATACATATTACAAATGGCAGTTAGAATCATGTATCGAAATGAGAATACGAGACGCTGTCAGGGGAAAAGTATGGTTAAAGGGAGAAATCGAACTATACTACCTTGCATCTTCAGAAAACTCAATTTTCTAATTTATGGTTGAAGCTGATGAAATGATAGAAAATTAATTCTGTAATGAGTGATCCATGTCGATTTTGTCTTACTCAGTGAATCCTCAACCCCAATTTTATTAAACTTTATTTTTGTATATTTAAGATTTCAGTCTAGGACTACATTTTTAGTCCTCTTATCATCATAATAGTGGAGTTCAAATAGTAATGATCTTGTGTAGTTGGGGTGATAATCTTTTGGGTTTATCATCCTTCCTGGTGGAGCAAATATTTGGACTTTAAATATCCACTTTTATTACTTGTACAATCTGTTCACTTGCAGTGATTAAGACCATACACACAAATTTTAAATGAGTCATTTTACAAAAAAAGAAGAACAAATCCATCTTTTCATATATATGAAAAATGATCTTAACAAGTTTTTGGCACCATTGTCGGGAACTGAAAATTTCTTGATTAGTGAGTACTAGAAGTTTGCCTGCTTGATCAAATCATACGGTTTGGTCTTAACAAGTTTTGGCATCATTGGGAGAATCAAATTGATGGTTAAAGATCAATATTTTAACCAAAAAAGGGATTTACTAATTTGGACACTGCTTTTGATATTATAATTTAAAAATCACAAAAGCAGTTTAATGCGTGTGAAGAAGGCTCTTTGAAATTTTTTTAACATATTAAATGAGAATCATAAATTATCTCCCCACATAATTCATTTAGATCTTATTGTGTTTCTATTTGAGCTTTTGGTGCATAGAAACAAGAGCGGATCTCTTGCTAGACACTGGTGAAAGGAGAACACTAAAGAATATGAGGAAGATCCACAGTTAGGAATCGAAGTATGAGTAAATCAAGAAAGACATGACTATTCCAGAAGAAGAAGAAGAAGCAAAGAGAACTCAGAGACCTAATACTATGGAGGACTTTTGGAGGCCTATTATCAAAGAGGAGTACCCTGTAGTGAGACAACCTACCATAGAAGCCAAAAATTTTGAGCTGAAGCTAGCATTGATTACCATGGTACAACAACACTAGTTCATTAGTCATCCCTCTGAAGATCCCAATGAGCATGTGGGAAGATTCATGAGGATGGCCAACACAGTAAAACTGAATGGGGTGAGACCAGGAGTAATCAAGCTGTAGCTCTTCCTCTTTTAACTGAGAGATGTGGCAGCAACATGGTTTGATTCATTGCCAGTTGGATTAGTGAACAGCTGGGTAGAGTTGGTGGAAGCCTATATGAGCATATTTTTTCCTCCAGCTCTAACTTCAGAGATAAGAGGAGAAATAATTGTCTTCAAGCAGGGGGAAGAGGAGAGTCTTTTCAATGCATGGGAAAGATTTAAGAGACTGTAAGATGTCCTATTCATGGGAAATGGGTGACCACTCGGATAGGATATATTCTATCAGCAGAGCGGCCTCAAGGGTATGTTGATGCATCCCTAATGTAGGGCTTTTAAGAGAAGAAGTCACAGGAGAAGCAGCCTTGGCCCAGTTGAAGACCTTGCCAAATGCAGCTGAGTCCATGTCTGGAAGCTTCGAGGGCAACAACGGTGAGAAGTCGTTTGATTGAGCTGAACCATATGATTACCATAGAAGCAAAGCTTGATGCAGTGATGAACAAACTAGGAAGCAATGAAAGGAGAATGCATACTGTATATGAAGTGGGAGCAGTAAAAGAAGGAATTAGAAGAAGTGTTGAGGGACCAGTTGAAAAGAGCCCTACCAAGTTGAGGAAACCAAGTATATGAATGAGCAAAGAAGTTATCACTTCAAGCCTAACCCCAACTTACCAACACACTAACTGAGACATGAAAACTTTTCTTATAGTGGAGGAGCTGTGAGGCCCCAGGACTTGGACGGAATTACCATCGACTTATGCTCGACCCTATGAGTTGCTTAGAACAACGATGACGGAGGACAATAGAGGAAAATATCAGGGGTAGAAAAGGACTCAATCATTTGAAGATTAGATGCTACATTTCATGTCAGAAAACAAAAGAATTTTGAATATGCATGAGAAAAGATTTTATGAACTTGAAAATTTCAGCTTAAACACAAGCGTATTTGGATAAAATACTAATGCTTCATTGAGGAACTTGGAAACTCAAGTAGGCTAGTTAGCCCTTTTCTTGAAAAACCAATCAAGGGATGCATTTCCCAGTAGTACAGAGATAAATCCAAAAGATTTCACATCTACTTTGTGAGTGGAAACAATAATTTAGAAATGAAGATGTAGAATGAAGCCATTATTGCAAAAATTGAGGAAAAACGACTCGAGACTAGGAGAATACAAAGAGATGTTGAAAATGGAGAATTTATCAACAATGTCTAGCTAAAGACAGTAGACTGAGCAGCTTCTTGGGAGGCAACCCAAGCAGGATTTTAATTTTTAATTGTTAGATTAATGTGGTTAAATTTTGTGTGTTTTTTATTTAGTATTAATTATGTTGGAAGTTTTATTTTTAGTTGCTGCTGATTTTTTAGGACAATGAAGCTATATTAAAGATGAATTTTAGTAAGAAGCACACTGTCTCAAAAAGAAATTTTTAGAAAATAGCTACAAGGGAGAGTATTTCTATTTCCCTCAATTTGTTCTTAATGATAATGCATAATTGAAGTTTGAGGAAATGTGAGTTTAGTTTAAATGCAGAAAATGAATGATAGCTTTATTGTTTTCAAAATTTTGTTGTTTTAACATCAGCCTTGTAGATTATATTGAATAAAAAGAAGTAAGGAAATGTTATTTGTTTCATACTTGAATTGAAGTTTGATGACTAAAGGAGTTTGCAAGTATGTTCAGTTGGATGTAATCTCTTAGGTAAAAGCGCAGGAAAGATGCAAGTTTAGAAAATTTTAGTAAAATGTCACAACATACTTTCACTATGTGACGACATAATTGATTTTGGACTCAATTTGAAAAGGAAAGTTTATGTCTCGACACATATTTACATTGTCACGACATATATTCAAAAGATGCACTAAAAAGAATGTCGCAACATTTTTCTCAATGTCGCGACATTTGACTGGCCTAGTTTCAAAATGATTGCAAAACTCTGTCGCGACAATTATTTCTGTCTGTCGCGACATCATTATTAGAAATGGAGCAGACCCTAGGCGGGTTCTTTGCCATGACATTTAATGAGAACCTGACAAAGCGATTGAAAACATAAATAGAAAACTTTTGAGCTGAAGGGGCCACCTTTCTCGCAAACCATCAACCCTCTCAGCTTCCGCCTCAGTCTCTCATCTTGCCTTCTAAAAACCCTAGAGCTCAAAACCTAACGACCATGTAAATTTGTCGCTCATTTCGAATTTGAATGAAGTGAAAGTGGAAGCATACATAGAAGTGGAAGGCCCATTCGAGAAACTCAATCGGGAAATGCAAGCTGAAGAAGAGTTGGGGAATGGGACAACTTGGGCCGATAGAGGGTGAGATCGAGAAGGGAAGAGGAGGAAATGAAATGAAATAGGCGGGGAAATTTGAAAAAGTAAGAAACTTTATCTCAGGACAAATGATTGCGCTAATGGAGAAAAGTGAAGGATAGGTTTCAATTAACAAGAAAGAGGGTTCAAGAAGCTTATCTCCACTTTCGTTGAAATGCTTGAGAAGAGAGAATGGCAAACAGCTGAATGAAACCTGAGAACACAGGTGTCTTTGCTTTGGTGATAAATTTTTACTGTATGGTGGAAAAGAAGGAAGAAATTATATTTTAGAGGGACATTGGATATACTTCAACAAAGAGATAGGCCAAATATATTTGTTCAATTTGAAAGTGTAGAAGGATGGTTTCAAAGTTCAAGAAATCTTTGAAGGGCAGAGCCACAGATGAGTAGACTACAGGTTACAACTGGGAAGGAAAGCTGGAAGGAGACAAGAAAACCCTTTACAAATCCATTGCTAGAGGAGACTTAACTAAAGAGGCTAAGGTATGGTTCTACTTCATCAGCTCTGTCCTTTTTCCCTCAAAGCACCTCAGCACAATGAGAAGGGATAAACAATCTCTCTATGCATTGCTAAGCGTCTAAAGATGAAATGCGGAAAATCATTGAAAATTCCATCTTGAGCTACTTCGGAAGAAATTGTAGGGGATTGATTCCACACCCAGCCACATATAACCAGCCTATGCCTTCTTGGGGAGTTAAAGGCGAATGGGGACAAGGAGAACATATACAGGCATCCCTCTAACCTTGAGCAAGGTGACTAAAGGTCCACGAGACGAAGGGGAAAGAGAAAGAGGTAGAAAAAGAAAGGGGGGTATGAAAGGTGCCACGAGCCAGCACAATGGGAGCAAGAGCTTCAAGGAAACCCAAGCCCCATCTTGAATTCAACCCCAGATTTGAGACAAATCCATCAGGAACAAGTTGGAAGTTCAGGGCACCAATGTAATAATTCAGAACTGATGGAGATGCTAAAATCCATGGAGCAGATGAAAAATGGACAACTTGGCTAGAAACAATTTACAAAACAGGGATGAGTACATGGAGGCAAAGCTCAGAAGAAGGGACTAAATATGGAGGATGCCTTAAAGAAAATAGATGAAGAATGGAGAGCTGAATTGGAAAAAATGGACCAGTACTGATTGAATAGTATGGCACACTACAAGAGAGAAAAGCTTTATTAATGACCTATAAGGCAGTCAACAACAGAACACTTCAGCAGTCATTGGCTTCAAAGGCAAGAAGAACTGACATAGCAGAGCAATGCAAAATTTTGGACTAGAGTACATGAAGGCAGATTATCAGACAAAAGAAAGTAGCATTGCCTGAAATCGGGATCTGAGACATTGCCATACCACGATGATCCCTCCAGATTTGAAACAACTCCAATACTACCTTTCTTAAACCCAAATCCAGATGATGAAGGACCTTCAAAACCTTGTAAAGCGCTAGCCCAAAATAAAACCCCTAGTGAAACAAGAAAAAAGGAACTAACCCTAGTAGAGGAGGTTGAAGAATACTTAAGAATGGAAGCTGCCAAGGAAAAGGCTAGAAGGAGTAAAAAATGAAAATTGTCCTGCTCTTCCATATCTTTTTCCTCTATGTAATCAATACCAATTCCTTGACAAATTCAATAAAATAGAAAATTCTTTGTAAGATTAGTGTTCATTGTTTGTAAAAATTTTGGTGTTTATGTGGGTACTTCTTTACATTATTTACTTGTGAATAAGTTTGAATTGATGGGATTTGGGGCAACTGGATTAAGATAATTGAGAAACTAGATAGCTATATCTAATTGTTAAATTGTTGCATGTTTAGTTGAATAGATTGATGAAGAATGAAATTGTGGTTGTTTTTTGGATTATTTTAGGCTAAAGCATGATTAAAATGAGATCTCTCGCGAGGTGGTAGGCAACATGACAAACAAATCTGAAAACCAAAAAAATCGATAGATGCATTGGGAGTATGATGAAATGAATGGAAATGGAAAGTTGTAGAGTTGAATAAATGTGTTGAACTTCAAGATTAAGGAGGGGCTTTAATAGAGATTGGTGGAACAGAGATAAGACCTATAATTCTAATTATGCAGTTTGATTATAAAAATCAGGATAAACTTTACATGGTTAACAACAAGAAGAAATTGTGCAGAATTTAGGAACATCTTCTGGGATCCATCACAGTAAGCTCTCAGTAATATAAGACTTAGATTGTGAGTCAAGGCAGAAGGAATCTAGTCATACCACTAACAGAAAATAATTTAGGCCATCCTTAGAAGCTTGTGCCTTTAAAAGTTACGGCCCAATGGTGAGTATGTAAAATTAATTGGGAAACGCAAACCCGTGTGCGCAAGTGCACACGTCGAGTTGACGTAGTGTAGTGGTTAGTCAAGTGTCATTCCCACCAAAGAAAACTGTTGACTATTGATTTAGCTGACTTAGACAATATTTGGATCTAATCCTAAAGCCAATTCGACTAATTTCTAGAATTAACAAAAACTTGGTAGCGCATTGAATTATATTGATGATGAGAAACCTAGGGTTTACCGTCTCCTACCACACTTGATAGATGTCCTTCAATTAGGGCCTATTGAAGTATACATATGAGTTATGTTAGGCGGGTTGATCTGTGCTCTACAAGATATTCTCTCTGAGGAATATCTTTGCTTATCTCCTTGGGTGGGATGTATTGCATCTACGCCTCAATCCCTACGACTCAGTACAGAAATGTAAACCCTAGTGCCACACTTGCAGTCTGGAATATCTCTATTTGGCCGACTGCCCAGAGTGTTGCTTTAACCATGTCCTAGAGTTATCTTCTCTCGTCTCGAAACTCCCGGCTATAGCATGTCACGGTTGGCGAAAATAACATGTAATTAAACCCGAATTAAAGCAACATAGACTCATATTAAAATAGCGCCAAAACCGAAAATCAATCCATCAAACTGTAGTTTAGGGTTGGCAAAACCCTAGAAAAGAAATTAGTTTATCATATTATTCATTACATGACCAAAAGTTAGAATCATGAAGTAGGGTTTGAAGAACTTATGAGAAAACTCCGTCTTCGCGATCTTTCCCGAATCCTTCTATCTTGATCTCTCCCTCCTGTATCTCCTTCTTCTTCTCGATCCAATCTCCCCTCTACTTCGAAATTACTCCCCATTTATACCTTAAGACATGGGCCCATCAATGGCCTAGAAAGCTATGGTTTTTTTCGAGTTCCCGTAGTGGAAAGGAAACCTCACTTCGCCGCGGCGAAGGTGGCTTCACAGCGACAGACCCGAGGCCTTTGATTTTAGGCTTTCTAGTTCGCTACGGGGAAGTGCTTGTTTGGGCAAGGGGTCTTCACGGTGAGCGTAACCCTTTGTGATCGCCTTCGTCATTCACATACCGCTATGTTTTAGTCTTTTAGCTACCCTTTTGATTCCAACATCGCCATATTCTATAGAATAATATAATATGAGGGATTAGCGTAATATTAATGAGAAAGACTGCGAATCATTCATTTTAGCTATAAATAACACTGAGAATTTAACTGAAATGCACGCATTATTCATCTCGATCAACACCCCAAACTGCATGCGCGTCCCTAAATAAAGATAGACTCCACCTAAGATGC
This sequence comes from Tetrastigma voinierianum, assembly GCA_016808115.1. NCBI lineage: Eukaryota > Viridiplantae > Streptophyta > Magnoliopsida > Vitales > Vitaceae > Tetrastigma > Tetrastigma voinierianum. The sequence goes on along the minus strand of JAEQBH010007125.1, from coordinate 109,166 downwards.
AAGACATGAACTATATGTGATATGGGCTAAGCACACCTGACAACGGAAAGGTCCACATTAATCAGTTCAAAAGATCCAAGGACTACCTTAATTGTTTAGCTTTCAAGAACTTGCACTGGGTCGGTCTCGGTTGGCCAAGTAGGTCAACCCCATTTTTAGTGCTTAATAATATTTGCTAAGGAGTCTAAGTGTGGTTAAAGTGTGCTCCCCAATGTATAGTTTGACTGCATTACCCCCAAACATGAATCGAACTCGCCTATTTGGAATAGCTTAACTGAGGATGAAGAACCTTGCTAATTTATTCACTTCAGCTACTCTGAGGATTTACTCTAAGACGATTCAAGAAGAGTACACTGTGCAGGGAGGTTTTAGATGAGGTTCTGTGCGTGGGATCCATTGGAGACTCCCCACCAATTGGTTAAGGGCACTAGGCATTCAGTTCCCCTAGAACTTCACCCCGAACACTCAACCAAACCTCGAGGTCCTAGATCATATAGATCATCCATCCTCTGTCCCATGTAGCGGACAATGAAGTCAATGGCTCCAGGCCGATTGGCTCAAGGCATTAGGCTTTGTAAATCCCCTCAAATTGTGCCCGGGATTCCGATTAGATGATCTACATTGTCTGAATTATATATATATATATATATATATATATATACTTTCTCTCATATATATATATATATATATATATATATATATATATATATATATATATATATATATATATATATAATTTTTTTTTTTTTTTTGAGGGGGAGGAGGAACTGGCTCAAGGCGATCCTCTCTTTTTCTGGGTGTCCATCACTTAGGTTGTTGCCTAAGGTTCATATATGACTCTTGTATGGTAAGTCCGGTCAAGCATACCCTAAGATCACGTGTGTGTGGGTGCGGGATGGGATCTTTGAATTGGTTCTTGAGATCTAAAAGGCGACGGACATGGATTAGTGTGACTTTACACAAGCATAATCCCAGTTGTCAAGTGATATTATGGTCCCTACTCCATTGAATATGCTTGTTTTTGCAATTACTACAACTCCCTTTTGTTGCCATCATGCTCAAAATTAAGACAGGGATACTCGATACAAAATCTAGAGACTGTCATATTCTAATATGTGCAATTTGCATACATGTGAGAGTGCATGGGAGCAGCCCCTAACACTACCCTTACTAAAATAAAAAGTGGGCCTAACATGCAAAATAGAAAAAGATAATAAATAAATAAAATATGGACCTAATCATGCAAGAATAGCAAAAATAACTTAAAATAAAACTAAGTGAAATAATAGTCAAAATAAACTAGGTAACATAATTGTTCAATAAAACTAAGTCAAACCACATACACCCACACCCCCAAACTTAAAATAGACAGTGTCCTCAATGGTAGAAAGAAAAGAAAGAATAAAGGTAAAGAAATACATCCTATGAAAAAAATATATCATTGCGGTGGTGGCGGTGGTGGTGCTGTGTGGAATGATAGGAGCTAAGCGAGCTGCTGGGCGATCTGGTCCTAGCTGGCTTGGATGGTGGCCATCTTAGCCCTGGTGGAATCTATGTCCTGGCTCAGGGGCACCCGGTGCTCCTGCGACTCATCCCAATAAGCGTTGAAGCGGGCGATGAGTGCATGGATTTGGTCGATCTGGGCGGTGAACTAGAATTTGGACGTCCACTGGTCTTCGCGGCTGGGTGTGAGGACATCATCCTTCGGTCCTCCTTGCTCGGACTCGCCAGGGCTCCCGAACTTCACCCCAGGCAGTGGAATGGGCAGGCGTTGTTGTACCTTACTCCTCAGAGTCCAACATATGAACTCGAATTTGTCGGCAACGAGTGATAAAGGGGGGTGGATCGAGTGCGGTCACGGGTGTCCCAGTGAGTGATTTCGATCAACCCCCTCTCATTGACCATCCCGATCTTCGAACTTGAGTCCATAGTCATAGCGTCTGAGGAGGATCGTCTTGTCTTGAATCCAACGTACTAAGATCACGGTGAAGGTTTAATCTTAGCAGTGGATAAAATGCCACGAGCCTTGGACCACGGGCATGGCTGGCGGCTATCATCGAGATGGGTGAGACTGGCCGGTCGGCGGGTGGCGTCTCCACACGCCCTGGCCACTAAGTGTGGAGCTACCTGTCAGGGCCACACCAGAAGTCGGTGGCGCAGTGCTGAGTATTCCTCCAACGTCGTCCTCTCACATTTGATGAAGACAGGTTGGCGACAATTTGCCGCAGAAGTCGACCATCTACCTGTGACAACATGGTGCCAACCCAGAATGGCATGTTGGAGTAGAACTTCATGACAAGACCCTCCCAGGTCGGGAGGCACACGTCTGCCAACCTCTAGTGCGGATGGTAGATGAAAGTGCGTTCAAAGGTGGAAAGAAGCCTCGCTTGAGGCAGAAGGCGGGATGCAGCGACTAAGCGGTGGCGGCTTTGCCTCGAGGAAATGAAGCGAGGCGGATCGTGGAGAGTGCGCCCGGGATGTTTAGTCGGAGAGGTGTAAGCATTTGGGACGATTATTTGGTGGCATCATTGGCCCACCAGTGAACAAATTAAAGAATGCATAAGAAGAAACAAGAGACAAAAGAGAGCGCCACAAAACATGTGGAGGGAAAAAAAAAAATTGCCACGCGTATTTATATAGGCACGGAATACAGTCGCAGCTGAAGACATGCTATCACGGTGGCGAAGAGTGGATCATTTGGCGAAGGTGAGCTGCTCTCTTGAACCCAGTTGGTCCTAGCTTCACGGCCCGAGCAAGCGGGACTGTCGTGGCGGTTGAGAGGCTCGCCAGCCTCGGGAATATTACTCCCGGCGGTGACAGGCTTATCGCGGTGGGCTAGAAAGTGTGACACTATGTTTTGACCTCCACCTTTGGATTATAGTTATAAAAAAAAATAGTTAGGATCTTTAAAGCTGAAAGATTTTATAGAAAAAGATTAGAAGATGGAGTAATACGAGTTTAAGGAAAGAAAATCTCAAAATGCTTGGGTTGCATAGGCGCTATGTTTAACGTCGTTTACTCGACATTCCTCACATTGGCAGGAACTGGAGCCGAAACAATAATAAAAACTGGCGAGTTTGACTTTTCCGTGGCTATCTTCTCCGTCAGGCCTAGAGCGGTCCTGCTTCTCAACAGAATGCTCCTCCAAAGTACGGCTTCAACCTTGCTGCTAACTTTCAATCGCCCTTCCTGATGTAGTGATTCAACCTCCATAGGGAATACTCAGACCATCGTGAACGGACCTCGACCATTTCGAATTTTTAGCTTGCCAAGGAAAAGCCAGAACCGAGTCGAACAATAAGACTTATCGAATTCCGGGCAAACTCTCTCCTCATAATATGTTTGTCAAGTGCCACGCTTTTTGTCTTTTCCTTATAGATCCGAAAGCATTTTCATGTTTTTATTGCGAAACTCATCTAATTCATTGAGCTACAACAATCGCTACGGCTTAATTTGCTATCCATGTTCAACCGCCTACCCCCAATTTGCCTTTATGTTCCAATTTACTGCAAAGCAGATGCTTTCCCATAAACTAGTCGAAATGGGGACATGCCTAGAGGGGTCTCAAAGGCTATTCTGTATGCCCAAAGTGCATCATCGATCTTCTTCGACCAATCTTTTCTTGAGCTATTGACTGTTTTTCATATAATGGACTTAATTTCACGATTTGACACCTCAGCCTGTCCATTTGCCTACGGGTGATACGCTAGTGAAGTTTGGTATCTCACACCATATTTCTGCAGGACTTTATCAACTAGCTTATTACATAAATGAGTACCACCATCTGTGATCAATGCTAGTGGAATGCCGAATCAGGTGAATATGTGGCTGTGAAGGAACTTAACTACTACACTGGCATCATTGGTGTGTGCCTGCATTTCGCTCACCACTTGAGGCGAGTCTACGCCTGTGAGAATATACATGTGACTCGAATGAAGAGGGAAAGTGTCCCATGAAGTCCATTTCCCATAAGTCAAACAACTCAACTTCCAGAATTGGGTTCATGGGGGGTTCATCCCCGTTTGGAAATGCTGCCCATCCTTTGGCACTTATCACAGCTGGCTACAAAATGATGAGCATCCTTGAATAAGGTAGGCCAATAGAAACCGGATTGAAGTACCTTTGCTACTACTCTCTGGCCTCCAAAATGCCCCCCACATGGTAAGGTATGTGTCGACCTAATACTACCAATTTCTTCTTCCGCTACGCATCTCCTTATCACTTTATCGACACAAAGGTTTGTATACTAGTCTCAAAGAGTAGTGCTTCAACTGTGCAAAGAACCTCTTTTTCTCAAGCAGGCTAAACTCCTGAGGAATACTTTGGCCACTAAGTAGTTCACATAGTTTGGGCAAAACTTTACGGAACCTGGGCTTGAATGTCTTCAATGCTATCGCTTCATCCAAATTAATATTAATCTACATTTCGTCTTCCTACTCTAATCGTGACAAATGGTCCGTGACTAAGTTCTCTATTCCCTTCTTATCTTTTATCTCTAAGTCGAAATCTTGCAACAAGAGTACCTTATCGTATTAGTTCCGACTTTGCATCCTTTTTTGTCATTAGGTACTGAATGGTTGAGTGGTCAGTGTGCACTATCACCTTATCGCCAATCAAGCAGTTTCGAAATTTATCAAAGGCTAAACAATGGCCAATAGCTCTTTTTCCGTGGTGGCATAATTCAATCAGCATTATTCAAAGTCTCTACTAGCATAGTGATGACCAAATATCCTTTCCCTTTTACCCCAAAGATCAAGCCTCGATCACATAATCACTAGCGCGTGACATTAGCTCGAATGAAGGTCCTGGGCCCCATACAATCCACTGGACATACCATTTTATCTTCTTCTATAATTAAAAGGCTTATGTGCATTGTTCATAAAAAACAAATGGTGTCTCCCCGAGCTAGCAACCGATAACGGTTTTTCAATCTGAGAGAAATCTTTAATGAACTGCCGATAGAACCCTGGGTGTCCTAGAAAACTTCTTATGCCCTTCACTGATGATGGTGGAGGTAATTTCTCTATTGCCTCCATTTTAGCTCGGTTAACCTCTATTCCTCTTGCCGAAATCTGATGGCCGAGTACGATGCCCTCTTGTACCATAAAGTGGCACTTTTCCTAATTCAGCACAAGATTGGTTTCTTCACACCTAACAAGCACCGCTCTCAAGTTTTCTAGACAATAATCAAAGGACCTCCCCAATACTGAAAAGTCATCCATGAATACCTCAATTGTCTTTTCAACCATGTCTGAAAATATGGTTATCATACAACGCTGAAATGTGCCTGGTGCGTTACACAGTCCGAATGGCATTCACCTAAATGCAAATGTACCATTCGGGCATGTGAATGTTGTCTTCTCTTGGTCTTTAGGGGCTATGGTGATCTAATTGTACCCGAAATATCCATCCAAAAAATAGTAGTATTCATGCCCTACTAGTCCTGCTCCAAAATCATCCGTAAATCCAGAGCGGAAAGCGGTCTTTTCGAAAATTTTATTCCGCTTCGTAGTCGATACAAATACTCTATCCTGCGGATTCTTCCGAAGGTAACAAGGTATTATCAGCATTTTGATCAACGTTGTCCCTTACTTCTTAGGTACACCAGACCGACTTACCCAAGTACCGCTGAGATAGGATATATAACCCCATCCAGCACTTTAGTACCACGACAACCTCTTTATAAATTGGATCTGCGCACTCTCTGTGCTTCCACTGACGGCTTATGACCATCTTCTAATAGAATTCGATGCATGCACATAGAGGGGCGAATCCCCTTTAAATCGGCTAAAGACCAACAAATTGAATTCTTGTGATCTCTATGCACTCTCAATAGCTTATCCTCTTTTGATGCTATCAGAGACGCTGAAATAATTACTGGTAGGGTGCAGGCCTCCCTAAGATAAGCATACCTTAAATGGAAAGGTAATGGCTTTTGCTTTACCTTAGGTGGTTGTTTAGAAGAGAGTAGTGGCATCTGTGTTTTCACCTAGAGGTTCATAGTATTTCCTTCCATTAGGTTCGAAGGAGTTCATCCAGTTCACATACTCGGCACCCTCTTCACTCAAGTTCTCTTAATCACTCTGTACCAGGCTAGCCTCCAAAGGATCATGGACCACTTTCGCTAGACATAAAATCAATAGTCTCCACTAAAAAGCATTCATCGCTCTTTGTTGGGTGTCTCATGGCTTTGAATACATTGAAGGTCACCTCATCATCTTATACTCTCAATTTCAATTCCCCCTTCTGCACATCAATCAATGCCCTGCCAATCACTAGAAATGGCCTACCCAGTATGATAGGTATTTCTTTATCTTCTTCCATATCCAGAACAATAAAATATGTTGGAAATATGAACTTGTCCACTTTGACCAGAACGTCTTCTATCACCCCTCCCCCTCCTAAGGTGTTTCAGTGACCTATCTACCAACTGGAGTATGACTGTGGTTGGGCGAGCTTCACCTAATCCCAATCGTCTGAATATAGATAGTGGCATGAAGTTAATACTTGCTCTCAGATCACACAAAGTCTTCTCAAAGATGGAATTTCCAATTGTGAACGGTATAGTAAAACTACCGAGGTCCTTCAGCTTTTATGGCAGTTTTCGTTGCAGGATGGCACTACATTCCTCAGTAAGGTTCACTGTCTCAAAGTCTGACAATCATCTTTTCTTGGATAGTATTTCCTTCATGAATTTCACGTAACTGGGCATCTGGTCTAATGCATCGGCAAACGGAATGTTTATATGCACTTTCTTAAACACCTCCACAAACTTGGTGAATTGCTTGTCCAATTTACTCTTCAAAGCCGAGGGTACGGAATCGGGATAGTAGGTTCAACTGTGGTCAATCCGACTTTGCTCTTTCACCCAACTTTTTCTCGATGGGCCCCTTACTACCTTGTCGCACCGCTGTCGGATTCCTCTTCCTCGTCTCTACCTCCCGCAATCGGTGGCTACCCCGTGTCGCTAGTTCTTTCCACTCCTCATCAGACCGCTTACCTATCTGCTTCCTCTCACCTCGGGTTCACCTCATAATTACTTGGTAATGCTCCCCGTTCTCCACAACAAATTGGCCATTTAGCCCATTTTAATTCTAAGTTTCTCAATCAGGTCAGCCTGATTGCTCAATCGGGTGGTTCAGCTTGTAAATTCGCCTTGTCTCATTTATAAAGGCTATGTGCGAGGTGAGCATTTGTGCAAAATGCTTTAAGTCTACTTTCTCAAGGGGTGGTTCATTCACTGGTAAGCATGTTATTCGATTATTCCTCCATCCATAGTTCGATTGTTCGATATTCGATTGCCTCTCCATCAATCGACTTTTACCGACTGACATTCTAGTATCCGTTTTCTGAGCATGCAATGCCCTCTATAATCGCCTCTTTGTTGTGGTTGATTATGTTTGATTCATATATTGGCCTCGTTTAATCGTCATTATATGCCCCGACCGACACTCCATAGCATCGTATTCAATCGCGAGATTCACAAATTTCCCACGGATTACTCTGAATAGCATTTATTGTACCCTGTTGCTTTTACAACTATTTAGTTAACTCGGCGACATGGTTTACTAGGTTACTGAGAATCTTTATGTTTGCTCCTACTGAGGGTTTTTTAGGTGTTGATCTGTCTCTAGGCCACTGATTAGTGTTGGTAGTTGTATCTTCCAAAATCTCATAGGCTTGATCTGTGGCTTTCTTCATCAGAGCACCTCCCGCTGAAGCATCAATGATTGTCCTAGCTGAGTCGCTAAGACTATCAGAGGAACGTATGCACCTACATCCACTTAGTCAACTGGGTATGGACACCTCTCAATAACTCATGAAATCTCTCTCAAGCCTCTAGGTTCTCCTCAAATCGCTCTAAATGTATTAATTTCGACCAATTGAGTTATCTTCAAGGGTGGGAAAATCTATTCGAAATTTCGCACTCAAGTCATTCCATGAGGTGATGGAGTCTGGAGGTTAGATGGTCAACCAGTGTTTAGCTCGATCTCTAAGTGATAATGGGAATTGTCGTAGTTTGAGGGCTTCTTCGGTTACCCCATTACACTTGACTATGTCACAAACTTCAATAAAGCTGGTCAATGTGTATTCAAATTCTCGCTAGGTAGCCCATGGAATTGTTCATTGTGGAGCATTTGCAATGTCACTCCTTTCAGCTCAAAGTTGTTCGCTTGTATGGGTGGTCGACGTATAGCTGACTGAACAACTGTAGGTGGCAAAGCAAACTCCTCAAGTAGCATATGCGGATTATCAAGTTGTATGAAGGGTGTGGTGGCCGGATTTCTATAGTTTTGTCTATTATGTTCTACCTGTGGCTCATCCTCATCAGAATATGTCCTGCGTTTACTTGATGCTGCATGATTTCAGGCTGAGTTATGTGGGTCTTTCTACGTAATCGATGCAGTGTCCGTTCTAGTTTAGGATTGAAATCTGAGTGGGCCTCTCGTGATCTTGTCTTGCATACTTTAAACACTTTCCGAAATCACAGAAACAACGAAAAAACAAATCACAAAGACGATGCAATAAAGAAGAACATAAATCCAGAATAAAGTAAAAGAAATGATCAAGAAGTGAGAATAACTAAAGAAAGCAAAATTGATCCAAAGTACTATCTATGGCACGGTTGTCAATATCAACGCTAAACTTCTCCCCGGCAAAGGCGCCAAAGCCAATGGTGAGTGTGTAAAATTAATTGGGAAAAGCAAATTTGTGTGCGCAAGTGCACGCGTTGAGTTGACGTAGTGTAGTGGTTAGTCAAGTGTCGTTTCCTTGAAGAGAAGCATGTTTATCATCGACATCGACTTTACAATATTTGGATATAATCCTAAAGCGACTTCACTAAATTTCTAGAATTAACAAAACATAAAATTGTGTGTATTGAATTATATTGATGATGAGAAACTAGAGTTTATCAGTTTCCTACCACACTTGATAGATGTCATCCACCAAGGTCTTATTGAAGCATACATGTGAGTTATGTCGTGGGTTTATCTTCCTACAAGATACTCCCTCTCTCGAGATATATCTCCGCTTATCTCGCCAATGTGGCTGTATCAGATCTCCGCCTCAATCCCCCGACCAAATGCCTAAATGTGCAACCCTAGTGCCACTCTTGGTACTGAATATCTCTATTCTTCGACCACCCAAGTGTCGCATGTCACGGCTGGCCACACTCCCTAGTTATCTTCGATCTCAAACTCCCAATTTAGCATGTCACTTGTCCGTGACAATAACATGTAATTAAACCCATAATTAAAGCAAAATATATGAACTCATATTAATCATCAGCAAGACAAAACTGAAAATCAATCCATCAAACCGGGTTAGGCTGGAAACTTAGAGAAAAGAATTAGTTCATCATATTATTCATTATGTATCAAGAGTTCGAATCATGAAGTAGTTGAAGGGGAAGAACGGGGCAAAACTGGCTCTTCGCGATCTTTCCCGAATCTTTCACCCTGATCTCTCCCTCCTCAGACTTCCTTCCTCGATCCACCCCTCTGCTTCGAAATTACTCCCCATTTATACCTCAAGACGCGGGCCCATCAATGGCCCAAAAAGCTAGGGTTTTTTTCGAGTTCCCGTAATGGAAAGGGAACCTCGCTTCGCTACGGTGAAGGTCGCTTTATCGTGGCGAAGGTCGCTTCATAGCGGCGGACTCGAGGCCTTTGATTTTAGGCTTTCTGGTTCACTGCTACGAAGGGGTCTCTCACAAATAAGTGCTTCTCTCGCATCGGTAAGCCTTCGCACGGCAGTTCGTAACCCTTGTGATGCCGCTTTGTCATCCCCGCTTCTCGCTTATATTTTTCTATCTGAGCTACCCTTTGATTCCAACACGCCATATTCTATAGAATAAATATAATATGAGGGATTAGCATAATATTAATGAAAAAGACTGTGAATCATGCATTTTAGCTATAAATATCACTGAGAATTTAATTGAAATGCACGCATGATTCATCCTAATCAAAAAGCCTGCCCTTTTATATTACTAAGCATATACATTAGTTCCTTATTTGAGCCTACAACCACATCATCATCAACCAACACCGAGAAGCAAATTTTCTTCCTAAACATAATCTTACAAAGAAAGAACCCTTGTTTGCTCGGGACATCGTGACAAAGTACATCATGGACAGAAAAGGACAACTTTGGGGGAATATTATTTCAAGTTATAGAAAATGATGAAAAGGGTTGAGAAAGACAATGCAAAGAAATAAGAAAAGATGAAGAGGACTATGAAAGAATCTGTGAAAAGTAAAACATCAAGGAGGAATGAGTTTGGTCTTGTAGCCTTCCTCCCTTGAACCACGTTTTAGGTGCTCAACACCTAGGTACCCTAATGCAATGTGGTAAGGGAGTTACTAACCTAAAGTTCAAAGCTTAAAAATACCAACATTGCACCATCTCCATAAAAACTTGGTGAGAGATAAAAGGAAAAGGCTTCTAAATAAGGAAGAGATGGTTATTTTTGTGGAGTTGAAAGGAAAAGAAAAAGATACTACAATGTGAAGAATATAAAAGATGCACAAACCTATGGAAGGTTAGAAAGTTACAATGAAGAGAATTCAAGGATGGTCAAGAAGGCAAGAGTGTAAGTTGTCAATGAAATCTGTTACATTTATCTAAAGTTTCCAAATTACTCCACCCAATTGCCCAAGCCAATAGACACAAACCAAAATACCTATTCGATTATGAAGGTGGTGTTATGCCTCATTAGTGAGATTAATATGAAAACAAGCATATGGAACTTAAAATGAAAGAGAGAATGTCAACCGAGTATTATCCTAAAGATTAATCGATTCGCCAAAGAAAAAGAGTAAAGACCAGCACACACACAAAAATCAGAATTGAATGATTAAATTGTTACATCACATGAATTATTTGTTGGTTCAATGAACTTAATGTAAAATCTTCCTGATTCTAAATTGGAAACATGTTTAGAAGTAATTTTACAACTGACATATGTTTCCTACCCAATTTAGCTTTTAAATGTAAGATTTTCCTAAAAATAAAAAGACTGCTTAAGACAAACAAAATTTATTTTTCTTTTCATTTGCTACACAATTTTCATCTATTTTATGCCAAATTATGGAATTATACAACTTTATACTTCTTATGTGTTATTTGAAAAAGAGAAAGACAAGTAGAAAATAAGCAAAATAAGGGAAAATGCAAAGAATTATCGAACATACCTTGCATGTCATCACAAAATCTCAATGTCAAGAACGATTGTAATGTGCCAAAGAACTAAATGCTCTAACAAAGCTCCTGACATAACTTAATAATAGAAAGATAAATTTTGTCACCACAAAGAGTTTTTTTGTCGCGACATTTATCAAGAAGATAGAAAACCCGTCATAATAATCCTGAATTTTTCGACAATGATGAAAGAAGAGCAAAGAAGTCAGGCCACCATAGTATAATTTCTTCCACAACATAAAAGTCACATCAACATAAGAACTCTTATCGCGACAAAAGAAAAATCCTGTCAGGATGTAAACTGTTTCTGACATAAATACAAGTCAACAGACAAGTGTTTTTATGTTAAGTAACAAAAAGTTTTAGAATAATTAAGTCGATCAAGGAAGAATTTACGCCAAATAAAGAAAATCATGTCGTGAAATATCATCTGCACCACAAACTAAGAGCAAATAAAAATCTCTGGCCGCGACAAAGATTATTTCTCGTCGCAACAAAAAACATGAAGAAAAGTGAAATTCCCACAATTTACAAGTAGCTGAAGCAGCAACATTGTCGCCAGCGCTACAAAAAGAAATTTCGGTTGACATGCTCCGTGAGTTGAAAGCAAACCTATGCTCTTATTAAAGAAGTTTTCCGGGCCGTGATACAAGAGCTTTATGGAATGATAAATTCGCCGCTGGCTGCAGAAAAAATTAGTCGCCATAAAATCGAAGAAGAATTCGAGAATACATGTAACGTGTCGCAACAAAATACCATATGTCGCAACACACAAACCCTCAAAGAAACTAGAGAAATTAGAAAGAAAGTCCTGCCGCGACCAATAAGTTTCCCGTCTTGAACAAAATCTTCTGGCCAAGGACTCAAATTTTTTGACTCGAAATGATGCGAAATTGATCATTACTTAAATTGATCCGGATGTCCACTTAAATACCTTGAATCCTCAACCTAACTTTAGTTTAACTTTATTTTTGTATATTAAAGATTTGTATGTGAATCAAGCATTTTAGTCCTCTTACCATCATGATGTCGGTTCAAATAGAAATGATCTCGAGTAGTCGGGCAGTTAATCTTGATTTATCATCTTTCCTGTGGGAACTATCTCGGACTTTAAATATCCACTTTTATTACTCAGACGACCATAATTTGCAAAGATCAAGACCACAATAATAATAAATTTTTAAACGATTGATTTTACAAAAAACAATTATTTAAGTGGCTGAAAATGGTCTTAACAAGCTAAGGCCTTTTCTGGGACTCAAAGTTTCCTGTGGCAAGATTAGAAGTTTGGCATACACTAATCGCCATATTGCCAATACATAACATCTACACTAAAAATGTGAATGAGGTGAGAAGCTCTCTATGGTTAGCAAGTTTCATCAAAGGTTTGTTAAGGGGTATTAGGGGTTATATTATACACCTTTGAATGAACTTGTTAAAAAGAATGCTTGTATTTGGGGTGGGATGATGCATGGATCTGCATTCAAACTGAAATATATATTAACTAATGCACCATTGTTGAGTTTGCCTAACTTTGATAAAGCTTTTGAGATAGAATGTGATGCATATGGAATCGAAATAGGAGCTGTTTTAATGCAAGATTCTAAACTAAACGCTTATTTTAGTGAAAAGCTAAGTGGGGTGTCAATTAATTTTTTATATGGATCAAATTCTTGCCACTGCTACTCCAAGGAATATTACCTATCCCCCAGTAAAGGCATCAAAAACTTGTTGACCAAAAATAGAGCATGTATGCTCATAATAAAAATGGCTTTGTCAATGATTTTATTAAAATTTTAGTTTGGTCATAATACTGCAAGTGCACAGGTCGTACTAGTAATAAAAGTGGACCTATAAGTTCGGATATCGTTCCCACAGAGATTGAAGAGAATTCAAAGTTCAACTACCCTAACTACTCAAGTTCCACACTATTTGAACTTTCATTTCATAAAATTTTCAAGAACTAACTAAGAATTTCACCATCTAAATTTATACATCTAAATTTCACTGCTGTGAAATTATTAATTCCTGCAACATAATCTAATTCTACTCTATCATGAATTGGAATCTAAATTTGTCAAAGAGGCAAGGTAGTATCGTTTGGATTTCTCCCTTAACCATACATTTCACTGATTAGAGATTCATGTTCATTTATGAAACATGTGTCTAACCAATTACTGGTAATCATATTTTCTCAATAAGAGCTGGGTATTTCTCTTTTCCAATACTTCATATTCATTTCTTATGACTGCAGATTTCTTGCTTTCCAAGACAGGGCCATTGCAAGATTTCTACAAGATGAATGATGTCTCATCCTTGAGATCTTAAAGAGTTCCCTCTTTCCTTGATTAGATCTAAGCTAACAAATGATCAAGATCATTCCACAAGACCAAGGAGAAATCTCTAATTGATTAAATTGATAGATCACTCAACTAATTCTCAAACCCTGAGTAAATTGATGATTTATCGAAGTAATCTTTCAGAGCTCATTAGTTCTTCAATATTATTCTAGCATACCCCTAAGTAATGCATCCATGATCTCAAGAATCTCCAACTTTGTGTCACTCAGAGGGCCTCCTGGAAATCAGAGCCAAACAACAGTCCTTAATTGGGTATAAGTTACTAATGTTGGGAACAATTCACTTCATGAACAACACCATTCAAATAAATTCAAAATTCGCAATCCACAAATCTCTTTCGCACTGTGCAGCACCATAACTAACATCGATCTTTCCCAAATGGTTATTTCGAAATCGAATCACAAAGGGAACACTGAAATACTAATAAGGAAATTTCCAATGCAACTTCAATCAACTGAAAGAAACGAATCCAGCTTTAATCTAGGCTTCATTAAATTCAAACAGTAATCGGAATTGATCTTCAACAATTTAGCTCAACTTCAAAACTTCTGAACAACTCACTGTTTCAAGTCCAGTAAAAAAATTGAAATCCTACGCTAATTCTAATCTATGAAGAAAATAAAAATAAAATAAAATAAAAGAAAAAAATATAACACAAAAGAGTCCTCGCTCCCGTATGCTCGGTTTTTCCACCGACCGACTTCTCGCTTCTCAAATGTTTTATTTATAGAGCTCCTAGAAGTTCAGTTCTAAATTTTAGGTTACCTGTGAATCCTCAAAATTCCGCTCAGATTGCATTCCCTGCAATGACCGAAGGTGCTCGGGACAAAGTTTTAATTCTTTATCACAGGCCCCCATAAAGATGCGTGAGTCCGTCCCGATAGCATTTGTTTCGGCATATGATTCTATCGCGGACAAAGTTTCATCTGTCGCGACACATCTTTCTTTGTCTCTTTAACACTTTGTCTTGCAAGGTCCTGGCTGCTCGATCCATTCTATGTCGCGACACTCTATGTGTGCGTTTACTTCAGAACAGTTTATGCTGCGAAATCGACAATCGTTGTAACATTCTTTCCGCGCGCATTCTTCAAACTCCAGGTCGCTACCAATTTTTGCGTCGACAAAGATTTGGCTCCGCTCTTGTTGCAACAATGTTTCTTGTATTGTCAGCATTCTTGTCGTGACCAGGAAAGTCTAAAAAGCGTTATTTGTGTTTCCTATTGCGTACACTTCCTAAATCTGATCATTCAACTTCATTATGGCTAAACTGAAACTTCATTTTCCAATCGGGATTGAATTTTACCACAATGCATCTATCGCTGGTTGTTTGGATTTGAATTTGTCGTTGTGTTATTTAATATCCAGTGAAAGAAGTTCATTCTTGATCATGCATTCAATTTCACAATAAAAACAATATAACCACAATTGTTCTCAAGTCATTTCACCCAAACATGTCAGAGTAAAATGGCAAACAATGAAGCAAAGACAATTAATTAAACACACCAATCAAAAAAAACAAAAAAACACAAATGAACACAAAAAATTTTCATAAATGTTTATTTTATTTAGAGGAATGGGCTTTTAATACAAAGAGTATGAGGAGATGGAGATTTAGTTTGGAGAGAAAACAAAATACAAGGGTTTGTCTTCTTCTTTTGTAGGATTTGGAAGTTTTCAAGTTTGGAGGTTCAAGGTTAAAGGTTAAAGATGGAGGGAACTTGGGAATGGAGATTTCTAGCTTTTCTTTTGATGGTGGTTCTTCTCTCTGAAAGAGGCAGTACTGATTTGTATACTCCACCAGGGTGACCAGTTGATCTTGCATATGAGCCAAATTGTTCACATATCCTGCAAGTTCAATGATCACATTGTGTATGTTCACTAAATTTGAATTCACTTGATCCAGACTATCATTCCATAATTTTTGTCTGTAGTTATTATCCATCTCTATCTCCTTGTCTCTCTTCTCCGTGATCTTTCCAAATTCCTTGAATTGCTCTTCAGAAGATATTGAAACCCTTCTCGCTCTGCAAAGATGTTGGCTTCCATCTTCTCCCCTCTCTTTTCTAAAAAGGAGAGCACATCTTCATCCTTTTTCAGTTGTTCATTGTAGAAGGTATTTACTTTTAAGTCCAGCCTTTACATTAGTGCTCTTTCTCTCCTTTCTATTTCCTCTTTCCATTCCTCATCTCTTTGTTTGAGCATTTGTTTCCATTGTTGCTCTCTTCTTCTAAAATTAGCCTATAAATCTCTCCTCTAATCTTCCTCATTAATTCTAACATTTTCTCTCGTCCTCCATCTCTTCTTCATTGACACCAAAGATATCCATAATTCAGATTCGATTGTCGAATACTCATCGGTTCGAAAAATTTTCCTTACATTAGGAGGAGATGAAAATGGACTTCTTTCTATTATGCATTCCGCATCCTCCATTATAAATGATTTCTCCTGGATTTGTCTCCATCCTTACTTGTTCTTCTTCTTCTTCATGCTCTCAAATGCCCACTTCGCCCATTTCTTTCCTTCTCGCGCTGATCACCTCACGATGTCAAGGGAGAAACCTTAGACAGTTCTTCCCTCTTACCCATCCTTTAACTCCAGTCAAGATGCAGAGCCTGGTGATTGTTGCTGGATGAGGGATTAGTCCCCTTTATACGTTCTTGTGGACGCTCCCGATAGATGTTTCAATTATTTCCCCCACAACAAACTTGTATCCCTTCAGTAACGCATACAAGATGATGGCTTCCTGCTCCATGACTATGCTCAGATGCTTTGTTGGAATTATAAATAAGAGGCTATGAATTAAAAAACCACACCTTGGCTTCTTCTATTACAGCCTCCGTTGATTGATTTATAGGATTTTTCTTTATGTAGAGCTCCACTTCCCTTTCCGCTGTCGAAATCCAATGCATCTTCTCATGGTCGGGTCGGGTTCCTCGAGCAATTTTTCTATTTAGATCCATTCTAAGATATTTGATTTTGAAAAATTCATTGATCCTTTCATGGCCTATGGGAACCCATTTGCCTCTGATGTACAATGAATCTTCTTTCATCTCTACCATGTTGGCATAAAATTCCCTAACTACTACAGTAAACCTAGGTGTGTCGAGAATAAACTCCACCCTTTTCAATTATTATCTTGCAGCGCGATGAATTTACCAAAGCCCATTTCATTATAGAACTCATCGCTAGATTTTCTCATCACAGAGCGATACAAACACACGACTCAACTGCATTACTCAACCTTGATTGTTCATCATTACTCACCCCAGGCTTATTTGCTCTGACTTTATTTATATTGATTATTTGAGTCATCTATATCTATCACTCGCACCCACCGAGACAACGTGATTGCTTCATATGGATGACCCAGGTCAAGGCTAGGTCTTCAATTCTGGTGGTTTCGAGATGCTAAGAGATGAAGAGATGAAAAGATGAAGAAATTTTGTGAGAGTATGAATGATGTGAAGCAATTGGAAGGAGGTGGCCTTTCAGTTTTGAAACACTATTCAGTTAATGATTCAATAAATTAATGTTTCTCTTCGTTTTTCGCGACAATTAATGACTAGGTCACAACAATAACCTTTAGACTTAACTGTGGAATTTATCTAGCAACTCTTCAAATTAAAATTTCCACCTAGCCTTTATTATCAAAACATTCATGTTGTGACAAACTTTAGGGATCTATAGATTACAATCTTGTCGCGACAAGAGAAATATTGTTGCGATAGAAATTTGCCCTGTAGAAATAAAGGTATGTCGTGACATTGAGGAAAATGTCATGCATATTCTCACACAATTCAATTTTGAGATCGTGTTTAACATTTAACTTTTGTCGACATAAAATCGCTTTTCAATTTGAGTACCAACTATTTATGCTGCGACATTAAGAAAGTATGTTGTGGCTTCATTCTTTTCAATATTTTGCTCTGGAAAGTTTGTTGCAACATTTAAATTAGTAGTCACGATAAGCTTTTCATCTTGTTGCAGAAGTGATGTCAGCATCGACTTTCAAGTGTCGCGATAAAAATTTGATTTCAATTGGTCTATCGCTTTAAACCACCTTCCAATTCAAACACTACTCAATTCAATTATGCACCCAGTTTGTGAAAACATTTATAGCAAATGTAATCTCATTCAATTCAATGATGAACAACAATCATTAGCATCAAAATACTCAATCAAAGCATTTAAGCACTCAACACTTGAAAGTTGTCTTTTTAATTAGGCTCTAATATCATCAACCTTTTCAAACTTCAAGTATGCATCATTATCTAATACAAATTTAGGGAAATAGAATTATTCCCCCTTGTAGCTAATTTCTGCACATTTCAGTTTGAGGCAGTATTCTTTATAATAACTTCTTATTCCAATTCATCTTTCTTGTCTAAAATCAAAAACATTTTAGCAAACAATCAATTTTTCTAATAAAACTTCTAACCAAATAAAATCTAAACTATTTCAATCAAAGTTAACAAAAATAAAGAGTCCTATGGTCAGCTTTCCCAAGAAGCCGTCACACTGTCCTTAACTTAGAATACTGCCGCAGAGTGTCTTTGCTCTCGTGAGTTTTCTCCCTTTTCCAATTCTGGTTCTACCTCCTTCATGCTTCCTCCAAAATAATGCTTTAGTCTCTTACCATTTACTTTGAATTCACCTCCAGATTCAGCCTTCAATTTTACTGCTCCAAAGGGTGTACTTGCTACTATCGTACGAACCACTCCATCTCGACTTCGCTTTCCCGGGAATAACTTTAGCCTGGAGTTGTATAAGAGAACTTGTTCTCCTGCCTTGAATTCTCTCCTTAAGATCTTTTGATCATGCCACTTCTTGGTCTTTTCTTTGTAGATTTTAGCATTATCATAAGCTTCATTTCTCGCCTAGCCATTCATTCGAGGTCTCTTTTCCTTTGCGCTGAAAAGTCACAATTCAATTTCGATGGCCCACATAGCTTTGTATTCCAAAATCTAAGGAGATGACAAGGCTTTCCATATACAATTTTGTGGGACATTCCAATGGGAGTCTTGTAAGGCTCTATGTGCCCATAAGGCATCATCTAGTTTTATGCACTACCCTTCCCGCATGCATTAACCTGCTTTTCCAGACTTTCGATCTCCTATTGGAAATTTTAGCTTGTCCATTTGATTGAGGATGATAAGCCAATCTCGTTAGATGTTTGATTACATGTCTGCTCATGAGTTTTGCAAAAACTTTATTTGCAAAATGGCTTCCCTCATCACTAATGATTGCTTTGGGTGCTCCAAATATGCTCAAAATGTTTCTTTGTATAAACCCAATCATTGTGATGGCATCATTTATGGGACGAGCTATTGCTTCCACCCATTTGGATACATAATTCATAGCTACGAGGATGTACATATTGCCAAATGATGATAGGAAAGGTCCCATAAAGTCTATTCCCCATACATCAAACATCTGCACCACAAGAATTCCTTGCATTTCATTTCTGCTTAAGTTTCCCATTCTTTGACAAGCATCACAATGTTTTACCCATTCAAAACAGTCTTTGAATAGAGTATGCCAATAAAATCTTGATTGGAGAATTTTCTGGGTTGTCTTATCTCCTGCAAAGTGTCCTTCATATTGTGATGCATGACATTTCTCCATAATACCACCTTGTTCTGTTTCTGGGACACATCTTCTTATGATCATATTTGCTCCTCTTTTAAATAGTAGTGGGTCATCCCATATATACACTCTGTAATCAGTTCTCAATTTCCTCCTCAACTGGTAGTTGAATTCAAATGGCATGACTCCACAAGCTATAAATTACACATCTCGTGATACCAAGGTGTTCAGACTGATAATGATAAATAGCTGCCTCATCGTGAAAATTTCTACTATCTCTCGTTCTCTTTTCTATTCCAAGAATTCTTCTCTAATCTAGACAAGTGGATCTCGCTATCACATTGTCACTACCCTTTTATCCTTGATCTCAAGATCAAACTCGCAAAGAATAAAGCAATCTATCCGATCGCTCGCTCGCACCTTTCGCCATTAGATATTTAATTGCACATTATTAGTGTGTATTAGCAACATGGGACCCTAATATATAAGGCCTAAATTTTTCACAAGCAAATACCATTGTCAGCATCTCCTTCTTTATGGTGGAGTAGTTTTCTTGTGACTCATTGAATGTTTTGCTGGCATAGTATATGACCCTTGAATATCTTTTCAGTTCTTTGCCCCAATATAGCTCCCATTGCATAATCACTGGCATCACACATTGATTCATGCCGCAATAGGGTTCCGGATCAACAATATTTATACTCTAATGTTCCGACGCCAGAACAGAATTCATCGCAAAGATAGCTGCATTTGATCGAACACCGGATGGGTTTTCGTCTTACAAATGATGTTTTTTTAATGAGTCAAAATGGTGAGGCTTTTTGTTTGGATTTTGATTTGTACAAAACATTGTTGTTGTCACTATGCTAATCGAAGGTAATTTCTAAAATGAACATAAAAGAAGTCCTTGGAAGTTTCCTCGGAAATACTAGTTTGGTATGATATAAGGTAAAGGCGTCTCTTGGACATTTCCTTGCATTAGGTAAATGACCTATAGTAATTTCCAAAACCCATCTTTGTTTAACTTAAAAAACCAACCCTAGTACCATTCCTCTTGAAACATAGCATTTATCGAGCACAATCGTTCCCCGGTTGAAATCTAACATTTAACCTACCCCGATGGCTCATAAATGACAACTAATGATGCTGCAGTATCTAACATTAAGAATACACTTGAACTCCTAAAAAGCTTGCCAAGTATTGACTAAAGAAAGTACATCAAATAGCTTTTAAATCTAGTTTTGAAAGTTTGAAACATAAATACCCAGTACCTGCTTCGTGAAAAACAGAGGAACACCTGCAAACCATATCAACCTACCTAGCAACCTTCCTCTTCAAGGTTTAGAGGCTTTAGCCAAACATCCTTTGAATTGTCATCCTCAAAGGGTGTGTTTGGTTGCCTAAAAAGTGAGAAAATGAGAGAAAATGAGAGCCAAAAACAGGGGCCCGTAATGGAAAATGCTTTTTAATGAATAGTTAGGTTACAAAATGTTCACAAAATGGCTTATATAGCCTTACAACCAAGTGAAAATACCAATCTATCCCAAATAGTATAATTACATCAGGGTAGAACTGAAATTAATCAAAACGGCCGCTGTACGCAAAACGTATGCATAATTTCATATGAAATTTCGCTAAGGGAAGGAATTTTGCTAGCATATTAAAATTCGCTTATGTAGCGGTAAATTCGCTAGCATAGCTTAAAATTCGCTATTTTAGCGAAATTGCAATACATAGCTTAAAATTTAGCTATTCTAGGAGAAATTTGCCATCATTGTGAAAATTTCACTGAGCTCTAGCGAAATTTCTCATATAATAGCCAAATTGTCTTTAGCTGTTCCTCGCTGCCTCGTCTAACTTCTTCACTCCTGGCTTGATGCAATCGAAGGTAAATCATACGAACTCGATGTAAATCAGCTCAACTTCGACATGCTTAGCTTGATATGATAGAATAGGTTCTGAAACCTACAAAAACTACCACAAACAACCTCGAAATACAATCATTAGTACCAAAGGGACCTACACGTGTCAATCGGCTTAACTAATATGATTAGTACACAAAAAGTACTTAGAACCTATCTTAAATAGAGTTCAAAATAACACTTTTTGGGCACTAATCACACCCCCCAACCGACACATTGCTAGTCCCTTAGCAATGCGTAAATAATCAATAAGGCAGAACAAAACATGAGGTCAAAAAGGGTTGTACAAGTAATGCCAAGCCTGCGATGAGAATCACGAAAACCTGAGCTAATAACCATCTCGAAAGAATGAAAACTATACCGCGTTGAATGACCAACACCACCAAGCCTTCCGAGGCATGAACCAGGCTCTTCTACAAAAAGCTACGGGTTTGTTTGATCGTGTCTCAATCATAAACTACGAAACGTGAGACACGCCTACCCCCCAAC
Organism: Tetrastigma voinierianum; assembly: GCA_016808115.1. NCBI lineage: Eukaryota > Viridiplantae > Streptophyta > Magnoliopsida > Vitales > Vitaceae > Tetrastigma > Tetrastigma voinierianum. The sequence goes on along the minus strand of JAEQBH010007125.1, from coordinate 87,604 downwards.
TCGAGATAATGCCATAACGTTGTATGTTAACAACCTAAATAGATCAGACCCCGCTCTTATTACACAATTCTTTCATACAGAAGGTAATGCCGAGGGTTCGACTTCACCAAAGTCCGTAACGGGATTAACCACGAATTCCAACCAATGAAGGTCAGGGCATCAAGCCATGAGGATCTTCGACCACAAACTTACAGTTTCACCCCGACTAATGGTTTCTCAGCCTCCAAAGACCTACAACTCGCTAAACTCCACCCATCCACCCGCATCCGAATACTCAAGCTGGGTGACTCCCAACCGTTGAAGGTTTAGGCAACGGCTTTAAAGGCTTTTGCCATAAACCCCTCGACCGTGCTCGTTTCAAGGGGCAAAGCAATGCGATTCTCGTTCTTTTCTTTCTTTTGCTTTTCTTTCTTTTCTTTATTTCGAAGACTCATCGCCTTCTACGCATGGGGTCCATAACCTATTCAAGGGAGTAAACGACACTAGGTTAGGATTTGCATCGTAATAGGGGGTTCTATGCTGTTTCTTAGCCTATCATTGAGACCTAACATGCTCGGTGTGTGGTTAGCTAAAGGTGGAAGAGACAAGTTAAATACAACAAGTAGCTTCTACTAGTCATCCATTTAACTCTGATAGGACCTTCTAACGTCGACACCATTAGGAAAGGCTTAAGTTCAACACATCGTAAAGGCTAGTCATTATGTATATACAAAAGTTAATTAAAATAAAATAAAATAAAATGTGGGTGCAAAATAGAAAATGCAACACGCTTATAAAGCTTTTAATAGAACCAAAAAGGCTAGTACAAGCTATCATAGTCGAACACTATACAAAGCTAAACAAAATAAAATCACGTTTACTATTGATAAAACATACAAACAAAACAGTCCCATACAAGACAAGTAGGCAGTTGATAAAACTAAAACAACACAAGGATAAAATAAGCAAAACATAAGTATGATAAATGCCACTTCCGAAGCTAACTCTCCCCCCCAACCAAAACATCACGGTGTCCCCACCGGGTGTGGATCTGGAAAAGCCAGAGAAGGAAGTGTGACCACCTCACTCACCGTGGTGTAGTCGGCGGATCGGCTACCACGCGACCGCGAGCACATTCAAAGAGGTCACAAAGCCGATACAAAGAAACCGGTCGCGCAGTAGTGGGCTGCATAGCTCACATAGTAATCAGCGGGAGACCAAGGTGGTTTTGAATCGAAGAAGAATAGCCCGATTCTCGTGTAAGAGTGACTCGAAGGCGGGGCCATCCGTCACCCACGTCGTCCCGAGAAGCCGCTAAAGATGCGCAGTGGCAAAGAGTGTGCGGACGGCATCCATAATAGCCCAAGAAACCCTAGAAGTGACAGGATGTGCCTCGATGGTCAGCCGTGACACTGAGGATCTAGCTCGGGCCCCGTGAGGAGCCTGGCAAGAGGGAGTGGAACTGGAGGGGAGGAATCCGGAACTGAGGTCCTCTCCACCTCCACCACTGGGACAGGCTGCTCACCCCTAGGCAGGTCCTCCGCATAATCATCCACGACCTCCTCCTACCTGTAAAAGAAAGAGAGGCATAGATGTGAGTCCGCCTCGCGGATACAATCCGAGGACAACTCGCCTACGCCAATACGTTGTTCCTCCGAACCCAAGATGCTCTAAGACGGGCATAACAACCTCACATCAAGAGGATTACCTCCCGCCCGAGCCAGGCCCCCGCGCTGACCTCTCTTCAGCCGGCAGTCGCGACAGTGCGTGCTCTCACGGATTGAACCATAACCCTCATATATCCGACATACAGAGCCTCTAGAATAGCCCTTCATACGCAGTAGTCACGCCGGTTGGAACGCATTAGGACCGGCACGTGGTCCGTGGAGGAGCATCCATGCGAGGAAGCTACCTCCGAAAAAGGATAGATCTGGTTGCCGGTGATTTGCAGAGAGCGAATCCATCTCCAGTGAGGGGCGAGGCCACCGATAATCCAAGAGTCGTATGGGTGACTTTTTCGCTATTAGGGCGACTCACAACAATGAAAATTTTGCCCATGCCAGCCTTTCTCCGCAAAATAAAATAAATAAAATAAATAAAATAATAAAATAAAACATTGTCGAACATATCAAAGAAGGTTTTAATTAAAACTAAGATAAAATAAAATACCAAAATTAAAATAAATTAAAATTGACCAAAAGCAAACAAAATTTTGAGTCAGAGGTTTGGTCTCTGAGACCAAACCAACCTCAAGTGGCTAATGTCGCTATGGAGGATCAAGGAGGGATATCTCCTCTTCTCTCGCAGTAATGGCGAACAAAGATGTGGCTTCACTCGTCAGCCTGCTAACCTTGAATATTTTCTTGTCTTTCGGTCGGTAGAAGGTCAACCAAACCATTCAAATATGCTTCAGATGATAAATGGGCCCGCCCATCGCGATTTGAGCTTTCCGGAATATGGAGTTTGAATCATACAGAGGATCAATCCTTATCAAGGTTTTCCTGTGTTATGATGATCATGCCACTTTCGCCTATCCTTTGCAATTCAATTGAAGTAGGTGTCAAGCCGCCTCTTCTAACTCAATCTCAAGCATTCTTTCAAAGCCGTTTCTGGCTCATATCCATATTCAAATTTCGTATTGCCCACCACGCCTTGTATTCGATTTCTACTGGTAAATGGCAAGCCTTGCCATAAACTAAGCGATACGAGGACATGCCGAGGATGGTCTTGTATGTTGTTCTATATGCCCACAATGTGTCTTGAAGCTTCAAAGACCAGTCCTTCCTGCTAGAATTAACAACTTTCATCAGGATGGTCTTTATTTCTCCGCTGGGCAGCTCCAATTTTAACCACCGGCTCGGAGCATGATACGGGTGGCTACCTTATGCTTAACACTGCTATTTGATAAGAGGTTCTCAAAGGGTTTGTTACAAAAGTGAGAACCTCCATCATTGATAATTGCTTTGGGAATCCCAAATCTAGAGAAAATGTTCTCCTTCATGAATTTAAGCACTACTTTGTGGTTAGCTGCCCTGCATGGCACTGCTTCAACCCACTTGGACATGTAGTCCACCCCCACAAGGATGGGGCATACAAAGGAAGTAGAATGGCCCCAGCGAAGTCAATGTCCCATACATCAAACAATCTAACTACTAAATGGGGTTCAAGGGGATCATGTGACGACAGGAAATCTTTCCCAATCTTTGGCACTTATCACACTGCTTGCACATGGCGAGGCATCTTAAACACAATGACTCCGCCAATAAAGCCCGAATGCAAAGACTTCTATGGTCAAGCTCGCGGAAGCCAAATGCCCTCCACACGCACCGTCATGGCAAAGGGTCGAGAATTCCTTCCGTTTCTTCTCTCGCACACATTTCCTTATTATTCAATCACACAATACTTGAATTAAATACTAGCCCCAATAGTAATGGTAATGAACCCTCGTATGGAAGAACTTCTCATTCCGTGGCCCACTCCACCGGTAACTCCTGTTATTAAAAATTGGCAATGTGAGCATCCCATGGTGCTATACCACCGCCGCAGACATTCCTCAGGGAAATTCATCAAATATGGGAGGGTCATGGGTACATGCGCTATGGCTAATCCGAGATGATCGAACAACGCTCTTCACACCCTCTTATCTCTAACTGATACCGAACTCAGAAAGCAATAGAACCTATCCGATAAGCCGAGCCTTTAAATTCTATTTCAGGAGTAGATATTTCAATGTCGAATGATCTCGTGGAAGATTACAATATCCGACCTAATCAAATAAGATCGAACTTATCTAAAGCATGACCACTCGCAGCAATTCTTCTCTCGTAGTAGCTAGTTTCTCCGAAACATTTAATGTTTTGCTCTCGTGATAATACAAATTCACATACGGCTTCCTTCTACTCTCCTCCGGGTCCGAGAACCAATCTCGACAAAGAAGGTCACTAGCATCGCACATTACCTCAAAAGGCAAGTGCCATCGTGTGGGCTCACAGTCATGCCTTAAGCTCCGGAATTTGCATTCTCGTGATCCCATTCAAACTTTGCATCTTTTTTCTGCTGAGCTTGTAGAGCGGCTTAGCAATTTTCGAGAAGTCTCGGATGAACCTGCGATAGAAGCCTGCATGTCCCAAGAATTGCCGTGACCGTTTCACATTATAGAGATGGCAATTTCGATCAATTTACCTCATTCATCCACTTCAATTCCTCTAGAGTTTGATGTAAGTCTCAACACAATGCCCGATTCACCATAAAATGGCATTTTCCCGCTTTAGTACTAGGTTCTTTTCGAGATTCATGGAGGACATTTCCAAATCCTGACGAGGCATCATCTAAGCTTTCAAACCGTTATGCCATCCATATAAACCTCCATAATACGCCCACCATATCAAAAATAATCGAGCATACAATGCCGAAAAGTGGCTCCAGCATTGCATGTGACCGAAGGGCATCCTCCTATAGACATATGTACCAAAAGGACAAGTGAAATTGGTCTTGTCCTGATCATCTACAACGATCTCGATCTGGAAATAGCGGAATACCCATCGAAAAAGCAATAGAAGGGATAACCCGATACTCTCTCTAGGAGCTGGTCCATGAAAGGTAAGGGAAAGTGATCCTTTCGCGTCACCTCATTCAGCCTTCTATAGTCGATGCATACCCTCCATCCCGTAGTAAGTCGGGTGGGCATTTCCTCCTTTCGATTGAGCAATCGTAGTAACCCCGATTCGGGGTACTACTAGTCGACTTACCCAAGAGCTTACCTGACATGGGGTATAAGGATCCCGGGCCAGAGCAATTTCAAGACTTCCACGCTGCACACCTCTTACATATGTGGATTCACTTCCTACTACCGCCGAACCGCTTCAATTCCTCTTCTAAGTAGATATGATGGGTGCATACTGGCCGCCGATGCCTTCAACTCCGGAATCTTCCATCCGATTGCTTTCTTGTTCCCTGTGGAGGATTTAAGCAAAATAAAATTTATGGATTACTTCAATAGTGAAGAAATCACTACTGGACAATGCATTTTTCCTCCCAAAAATGCATATTTCAATTCAATATGTAGGGGCTTAAGATCTAACTGTTGAGGACCCTGTTCCTCACTTCCAGTAAGTAGAGGTAACACTTCAACCTTTCTTTTCCATTGCCCATGCAGTAGGCTCACTTTTAGAAGCTCCTGTTGCTCTTCATTACTGTCAACCAACTCCCTGGTTAATACATCTTACACAAGCAACTCATTTTCTTGTTCTTCAATGATGGCCTCTACAAACAAGCCATTAGATGGCAAATCTCAGATTTAAAGAGAATTAGCCCTTTGGTTTGCACTCATCACATCTACATGGAGGAGGAAACCAAACCAGTGCGGTAACCACAGAGACGATTGAACTCTACATGCAAGAGCACGATGCCTAAGTTCTAAAATTGCCGCAGTCGCATTATCTACCCCATTTCAGACAATCCCTAGGTGAGCCCTACTCAGTTAAAATTCCAAAGTCGTGGGTGACTTTCGCATGCAACTATAGCGGAGAAGATATGCCTACACGCCCAGGTTTGAGGGTATGTATATAGATTACATGAGACTAAATGCAATGACAAGAAAGGACCATTTTCCCTTGCCCTTCATTGATCAACTTCTAGAGAGAGTTTCCGAGCACCCATATTATTGTTTTCTAGATGGCTACTCCGGATATTTCCAAATCAAAATCGCTGTGGAGGACAAGGAGAAGACCACCTTCACTTGCCTCTTTGGAACTTATGCATACAGAAGAATGCCTTTTGGCCTCTATAATGCACTTGCCACTTTCTAAAGGTGTATGCTTAGTATCTTCAGTGATATGGTGGAACGCATTATGGAAGTGTACATGGATGACATCACCATATATGGAGGCACTTTTGAGGAGTGCCTGGCCAACCTTGAGACTATTCTAAATAGATGCATCGAGAAAAACTTTGTGCTTAACTGAGAGAAGTGTCATTTCATGGTAAATCAAGGAATTGTCTTTGGACATGTCATCTCCAACAAGGGAATTGAGGTTGATAAAGCCAAGGTTGAGCTTATTTCTAAGCTACCACCTCCCTACAAATGTCAAGGCGCGAGGCACTCGACCATGCAGGTTTCTACTGCGAGGTTTATTGGGGAAGACTTTCAAAAATTGAAAAACCCCTCTACGAGCTGCTGGTCAAGGATACCAATTTTTTTTGGGATGGAAGGTGTCAAAAGAGCTTCAAGGAGATCAAATCACACCTGACTACGACACCTATAGTGAGAGCACCTAATTGGAAACTACCCTTGAAGAATAAAGCATGCAAGGATTTTTCCATTAGGCGCTTCGGGCGAGAGAAGATGGAAAACCCTACGTGGTTTATTATGCGAGCAAGACTCTGAATGAAGCATAGAGAAATTCACAACCACAAGTAAGTATTTAGCGAAGTGAGTCTATGCCCTGCATAAATTTGAGCATACTTGGTGGGGGTTATTCATTGTTATTTTTAAAGACCACTGTTTGAAGTACTGCTAACTAAACAAGCACCCAAAGCAAGACTTATCGTGGTTCTTCCCGTCAGAATTTAACTTCAAATCAAAGGCAAGAAGAAGTGGAGAATGTAGTGGCAGATCATCTCTCCAGATTGACCATAGCTCATGACTCCCACGGTCTTCCCATTAATGATGAGTTCCCCAAGGAGTCTCTACTGCTTGTAGAGAATGCCCCCTGGTATGCTCATATGATTATTTAGCAACATAGGAGATCCCAGTTGATTGGAAAGCACATGAAAATAAATACTTCTTCGCCAAAATTCATTCCTATTATTAGGAGGAACCATTTTTGTTCAAATGTTGTGTTAGAAATCATTATACAGCCCTCGAAGAGTGGAACAATGTGGGGATCCTTAGCCACTGCCATGAAAATGCCTGTGGAGGTCATTTTGCTTCATAAAAGACAGCTATGAAGATCCTGCAATCTAGTTTTTACTTACCATCCCTTTTCAAAGATGATCATGCCATGTGCCGAACTTGGGATCGATGCCAAAGACTTGGGAAGCTTACTCTCATTGTAACATGATATTCCTTGAACCCAATTTCAGTAGTATATATTCGACATGGGCATTGTCATGGTCCATCTCCCATCTTTCTGCTTATTCAGACATCTTGTGGGGAATATGTGTCCAAGTGGGTTGAGGCAATCCCTTGTAAGACAATGATCACAAGTAGGGAAAGTAAATTTTTAAAGAAGATTGTCTTCTAAATTTGAGTCCCTACTGGGGCCAAGGTCAAGCCATGGAGGTACCCATTTATGCAACAAACCTTTTAAACCCCTCCTAGCTAAATATGGTAACACAAAGTGGCCACCCTACCATCCCCGTACTGGACATGATGAGCTAGCTAACGGGGATATTAAGACCATCTTGATGAAGGTGGTGAATTCAAACAAAAAAGATTGGTCCATCAGGTATCTAGACTCGATGTGGGCATACATAACAGCTTTCAAGACCATTCTTGGGATGTCCCCATATCGGCTAGTCTATGGAAAAGCATGCCATCTTCTTGTGGAAATTGAATACAAGGCATGGTGGGCAATTAAAAAGCTCAACATGGATTTGGAAAGAGCCGGCGCAAAAAGGTTTCTTGACCTCAATGAATTAGAGGAACTAAGGAATGATGCTTACCTAAACTCCAAAATTTCCAAAGAAAGATCCAAGAAATTGTACGGATCAAATGCGGTGGTCTCAAAACATTTCCAAACATGAGATGTAGCCGCTTATGATTCCAAACTTCATCTTTCTAGTAAAACTCAAAGTCCGTGCGGATCGTCCTTTCACCATTCATCAAGTTTATCCCAATGGAGCAGTGGAACTTCTCAGCTCAAATGAGAGCCAAACTTTCAAAGTAAATGGCCACTGCCTCAAATCGTATGCAGTCCCCTTTAGACCAGACAATGAGGAGCTCACCCTCCTTGAGCCTCCACCAGCAGATTCGAAGAATTCCACCAATCGCCATCGCTCCGGGCTTCCCAGACAAGCCACAGGATTTAGGATGAGGTTCCACCCTCCACTACTACTTGAGGATATCACTTTCATTGCTTCAGCCCATACCCTATTAAGGGACAATGACAAATTTTTGTTGTGGGAGAGCACGAAGGAAGCTTCATTTTATGCTTTTAAGCAAGTCTGTTTTGTTTAGTTGAATGTCTTGCTAGTTAGTTAGTTTTTTTTTTTTTTTACAGTACAAGTATATGTTTTTAGTTTTCAACACATGCTTTAGTTAATGTTTATAATTTCTCATTTACTATTTTTTTTTTTTGTAATGCTCAACTTACTATATGAAAAATTGAAGTCTTATCCCAATGTTGTTGATGTTAGAATGGTGTTATGCTTATTTGAGTTGACGAACTGTTGAAATTCTTCTTTTATTCAACCTTATTTCTTCTACTTTGAACTAACCACATTGTGCACAATAGGGTTTCAATTATAAGTTAAAAATCCTAGCCTCCCAAGTCCCTCACAAAAATCTGTACCTAGTACTTTGACCACCCTTTACACAGGCTCGACCCCTAAATAAAAGATCACGAGTCTTTAAACAAGAAATGTAAAGAAAAGAGAAGAAAAAATCAGACACTCTGGTTCTCTAAACCCGAGCGAGTCCCGAGGGGTATATGGCGAAAGTCTCAGCCTCAGCCATAAATCATCTGGTCGTGGTTTCCACTCAATTTTGCTGCTCAATACACGAGCTGGTGGTTTAGCACCCCAAAAATTTCAGATTTCCTAGCTTACAAAGTCCTGAGGTGAAACCCAAGAGCTAGTGGTCGAGAAATCCTTATGTCTCTCGATGCCCTAAACCTTAATTGGTCAGGAGTCATCATGACCTCGTTACATGGACAATTGTGGAATTTGATTCTCTCAAGATGTACTCCTACAAATACAAGAGAGTGCTAGAATAAAGTGTGTTCCCGATCTATTAAGGTTAGTTAGTCTACTAGGTATAGAAAATAGCTTGTGTTAGGAGAGAAATGTGCTTTAGTGACTATTTTGAAAATCCAATCAAGTTAACACTCTAGGTTTTTTGTGGAAGGTTTCATGTTGGTTCCCCAGAGCTTTATTACCTTTTATACTTCTTGAATTTGCATAGTACACACAATTTCCTTATAGTTTTTTTGCAGGGATTTTGGTGACTCTTGTTGAGTTGCATATCCTCATTTTTTTAAAACTAGCTTTCAGTATATAGTTTGACTCTGCTTGATTATTTTTTCTTTCATTGTTATGAGTAGTAATGTATTTGTTGTATATACTAAATAGTGTAAATTGCATTTTACACTGCTGCTTTGAGCATACTTTCGTAGTAATCGCCCAAATCGACCTGGGCCATAAGTTAAGGACCTAGCAATGCTTCTGATCAAATTTTATGGCAATATTTGTAGTTTTCACAGGCTATATATATTGAAGATAGGGATGCAACTTGAGCATGAAGAAATCAATTGGAACTCAGATCTATAGAACCAGAAGGCAGACGAAAACAATTTCGCAAGGGTTGCGAAATTCATAACCCCTGCAAAATTTCCTACCATTTCTTTTGACTTTTTTTTGTCTCTCTTTTCTGATTTCTTCCCAAATTATCCCTATGTAATAGTTTCTTGCTTCTGTCAATTTGGTAATTTGTATTGTTTTAGTGGTATATACCTAAAGAACACTTTGTAAAAACGCCAGTTTTTAGCTTTTGATTAATAAAGTTTGGGGAGGCTCATTTAACAAGCTCCCGTTCTTTCATTTCTATTCTTTTCACTGTCAAATACCCTTTGAGGATGATTTCTCAGAGGATGAGTAGCTAAAACCCCTTCCTCTTTGAAGTAGAAGGCCAATAGGTGAAGGATCCTAAGGTAAACTAAGGGTTTCCATGTTTTTCATGCAAGTATTCACTACCATTACTATTCTTCTCTTCTAACTTTAGATTTTGATCCCTTCGAATCACCTTGAATGGGTCACTACTGGTAAGCGCCAGGCCATTGATGCTTAATGCCAGATCCAATGATGTTCAAGAATATAATTTATGATCCATTGAAAGTGAGTCAAGGAGACTCATGTTTACTAACCGAGAACATTAATGGCCAAGAATGCCATTTTCAAAGATATGTATCAAGGGTCATGAGAAGCAATGAAGATCCGGCCTGGGAGATAACTATATCTTATCCCCAACGCGAGGTAACATCTGAACCCCTCATTTTCCTAAAGAACCTAAGCCTAGTGTCCTGATACTTCAAGGGACCTCTTCCATATTCTAATATATTTTATTTTCAATGACAACCATCAAAACCCACTCTTTTTATCCAACCCCAATATCCAAACCTCAGTATTAGTCATTTATACGAAGAAAACCCATCCCGTGGACTTATCCTAGAGTCATATACTATAGTAGCAATGCTACGACATAGTAAGGAGGTATTAGGTTATAAATTTTTATTTAGAATACTGCAAATTCAAACTAAGATATCCGTTTTGTATATTGTTTAGAATGGACCAAGCCTAGGAAGCTGTGGAAGAAACAGTTGAAAGCGCTAATCCATATGTCTTTAGTCCGTCTGGGTTGGCTAGATGTGAACACGTATCAATCAAAGCGTTGTTAAAAATTTCTTAAGATATTCCAAGGGTCTTAGATTGACTCATGGCCCCTAGAGCCCCGATTGATTCGGTAAGAAAGCATAGAGTAGAAGAATTCCATTGTAAAATTTTGGAAGAGTTTGATGAAGATGAGTTTTGGCTTGAGAAACTGCAAAGGGCTCTAGACAAAGTGAAATGTCCCCCTAAACAGATGATCAAATGGTGAGTTCACCAAGAGAAGGTGCGCCTTATGATCAGGGAAACTAGTTTTAAGAACCACCGCCCGACCAATTTCATGGGACTTCTTTGTCCAAGAATTTCAAACACAGTATGTCACCAATGACTATAAAGAGACCAAGTGGAATCAATTTCGAATTTAAAGTCAGGAACTACACATGAACACGAAAGAGTTTAAATATCTCAATAAGTATGCACCAAAACTAGTTCTTACTAAAACCTTCCAATGTAGAAAGTTTGAGGATGGCCTAAAAGAGTCCATAAAAAGGTACCTCATGGTTGTTACATGTTACAAATGGTGAATTTTTATCAGGTCAGGCAAACAGCTATTAAAATTGGAAAACTAAATGACAAGTCAGAAAGAAAATTGCGGGAGAGTTCTCCAGCCAGAGTTCCTCTTAGGTAAAGAACTAGAGATTCTCAAATAGAATCTGTACATGGTTCTGCTACTAGAGGTAGGAGACAAGGACCTACAATGACATTGGGTTACAGTAGAGGCACTTCACCCGAACAAGAGGAAAGACCCAAATGCCCATACTCTCACAAATATCATTATTGTACTTGCAAACGAGTAAACAGGGGTTGTTCGATGTGGAAGCACGGACCATCTTATAGTCAACTGTCCTCGAGGATCTGGGAGTTCTAGAAATCCTCAAGAAAGTAGTAGAGATGGATCCAATGTATTCCATCGACTACGACAGGGTAGAGGCCATAGATTAGAAGAAAGAAGAAGTATAGAATCGAAACAGAATCGCCTCATCAAGTAACTTATCATGCTTATGCTATGAGAGCTCGTGAAGACTGTGATGCACCGAGGGTTATCGCGAGTAATTTTACTCTTTATAACAATGAAATGCATGCTTTATTAGATCCAGGCTCCACACATTCTTATATATGCATTGAACAATTGAGTGACAAATTGCCATCAGTAGAGCCTTTAGCATATGACATGCATGTAACTAGTCCTCAGTAGCATACGTTAGAGTCAACCGAGTGTATAAGAACTGTCCTCTAATGGTTCATGATATAGAGTTTCCGGTTGATTTGATTGCCTTGCCTTTTCATGAATTCGATGACCAGTATGGATCGTTATCCAAACATCAAGGTTATAAATGATTATGATAAGAAACAAAGAGTGCTTAAATTATGACCGTCGAGGTAACTGCATACGGTATCTCATCCGACCAGCTGTCAAATGTAATTTCAGCTTATGCCCGCTTTCGTAAAATATACGCTTGCTTTGGTTCTAACTTCTAAGATGACAGGAATCTAGAAGATATTCCTGTGATAAAGGAATTCCTCGACGTGTTTCCCGAGGAATTATCGGGTTTACCAATCGAGAGAGAAGTAGATCTGACTATTGAAGTTTTGTCAGAACTACTCCTATTTCTAAAGGCACCTTATCGTATGGCTCCAATCGAACTTAAAGAGTTGAACACCAAATTTGTGGAGCTACTGGACAAGAGATTCGGCTCCCACCTAGTGTTTCGAATTCAGGTGTACCGCCTTTGTTTATCAAAAAATAAAGATGGTACACTCGAATGTGCATGATTATCGATAAGAAACAAATAAGGTAACCGTGGAAAATAATTATTTGTCGCCAATAATAGATCTTAATCACCGAAAGGAGTCGAGTATCTTTCAAAGATAAGACGCACGATCGGGATATTATCAACTTCGAGTAAAGGATGTCGATGTCCCGAAAATAGCCTTTAGAACCTAATATGGCCATTATGAGTTTTTAGTAATGCCATTTGGGTTGACTAATGCACCGGCCGCATTCATGGACTTGATGAATATGGTATTTCAATCTTATTCGACCCGCTTTGCAAAGAGTATTCATAGATGATATTCGTGTATTCAGCCGATGACAAAGAACATGAACAACATTTGAGGATAATGCTGCGTAACCCCGAGAGAAAATAAATGTTTGCAAAGGATTTTTACTTAAGGAAGTGTCATTCAAAGGCCATATCAGACCAGATGTATTAGGAGTTAACTCTTCTAAGATTGAAGTGATTGTGAGTTGGAAATCACCACGAAATGTAACAGAGGTAAGAAGTTTCACGAAGGGGGTATTACCAACTGGTCATAAAGGGATTCTTCACATAGCCTACACTTACTAAGTTATCTCGACAGGTGAAGTTTGAATGGGATGACAAATTTCCAACTGGTGTTGAATGCTTAAAGAAAAATACTAGCTGAAGCACCAAGATTCGAAATTTTACACCGGGTGATGCCAAAGATTGGTTCGATGTGCACCGTTGTTAATTAAAGAAAATGCCATGTATAGTGATGCTTTAATGATTGGTTTGGGATGTGTATTGATGCAAGATGGAAAAGTGGTGGCATATGCCTCAAGACAGTTGAAACCGCATGAGCGGAATTATCCCTCACATGATCTGGAATTGGCAGTAGTGGTGTTCGCTTTGAAAATATTGCGACATTATTTATATGTTGAAAAATGTAGAATACTTACAGATCATAAGATTTTTAAGTATCTGTTAACTCAAAAGGAACTGAATTTGAGGCAACGTCGGTGGCTAGAATTGTTTAAAGACTATGATTGCATAATTGATTACCATCCGCAGCCAATGTGGTAGCAACGCTTAAGAAAACGACCGTGATGTCCTTAAACACCGTACGGATTTGCATCCGGCGGAGCCCTTATTAGCTTAATTAAAAGTTATGCCTGATCTGAAACAGATGATGCTAGATGCTCATAAAAATGATGTTAAGTTATAACAAAGGGTTCAATTAGTCATAAATGGAAACAAGTCTGACTATTCTATAGAAGAAGATGGAGCTCTTTATGACAATAACAAATTATATATACCAAATGTCCAGGTTTTGAAAAAGAAGTTGATGTATGAAAGCCACAATACCTTATTCACCATGCATCCCGAGGCAAGACGTACCGTGATATAAACAAAGATCATTGGCATATATGAAAAGGATATAGCAAAGACGATCCAATGAACCGACCATTAACAAGAAAGTCAACGATCAAGACTGTTTGAATCATAATCCCGGATCCCAATCTACATAACAGCGGACAACATTACTGGCGGATTTTGTGTTCGATTTTCCCCTCACCTAAAGGAAACATGGATCAATTTGGTAGACTGAAAGATCCGACTCATTATAAGTTGTTCTTTATCAAATTCAACTTAACTATTCCATGGATCTGGCAGCAGAGATACGTGAGCGAGATTGTTCGCTAAAAATGGGTTCCATTGTCAATAGTGTTTGACCGCACCACTGCCACGCTAAGGTTTTAGAAAGAATTACAATCAGCCTTAGGTACTCGACTGAATTTTAGTACCGCCTTCCATCCACAAACAGATGGACAATCTAAAAAAGTGATTCAAGTATTAGAGGACATGCTTTTATTAAAGTGATTTTCCCCTCAAGTTTAGATAGAAATATTTCTCTTATGGAATTTTCCTATAACAACAATTATTAGACAAGTATTGGTATGGCCCCCTATGAAGCCTTGTATGGCAGAAATGTAGAACTTATGTATGATGGACAGATCTGAAAGAGCATAAAGTAATTGGTCCTGACAAAGTAAAAGAGACAAAAGAAAAAGTTCGGGTCATTCAGCAAAGGTTAAAAGCTGCTAGTGATAGACAAAATTCGTATGCAGATCTAAAAAGAAAAGACATAGAGTACGAAGTCGGCGATAAGGTTTTCTTGAAAGTATCACCGTGGAGGAAGATACTCTGATTTGGAAAGAAAGGGAAATTGAGTCCAAGGTTTATATGACATTTTGAGATTTTAGAAAGAATTAGACCAACAGATATTGTTTGGCCCTCTTCGAGTTACAACCATAATGTTCCGATGTCTCAATGTTTCGAGATACTGTCGATGAATCACACTTTGCATACAAGATATATAAGTGCAATATGACTTCTTCTGGCGATGAAGAACCAAAAAGCCATTCTAGTCGTGGAATAAACAATCATGAACAAACAAGATCACACACAAAGAGGGTGATCCAATCAACAAAATTTGTATCCTATATTCTCCCACGTCAGAAATAAGCTAATGCAAAGATAGTAATTAGGTCGAACACGGATGGGTTTTCTCAGACAAATGATTTAATCAAGTAAAAATGGTGAATTAAATTGATTTCGGGGATTTTGTGAAAAAACAGTGGGTGTAATGGTTGGCAAACTGAAATTAAATAAAATAAATGTAAAAGAAGTCTCCTTAAAGCATCGTGACAAGAAGCCCCCAGCTATTGATATTGGCGATTTTAGGTAATTGGTGGGTCTTTGGGTCATTTCCTCAAGGCTGAGGATGACATATAGTCATCTCCGAACCTGATCTTCATTGGTTACAAAACCCAACCCAAAATATTTATCCTTTAAAAATAGCATCTATCGCTTAATAGTGGTCACCTATTGCTGAAGAGTGTCCTCCTCGGACTCCCTTTCAATGGTCACAGAGGGTAACTAATGAATATCAAATGATCTAACATTAAGCATCCACTCAACCCTAAAAGCTACCAACACAGCCATTCAAGGAGATTCAAGGAGATAAAACTAAAGTTAGAAAAGGGAACACAAAGGATGATGGATACTACAGAAGAATAGGAACTTTAAGAATTTTTGATTCTGCACCCAAGAGCCTCTACTCAAAGAGGGGAAGGCCTATCAACCATCCTCCAAGTCGTCATCCTTTGAGGGTGCCTGCCGCCCAGAGCACAAGAAAACAAAAAGAAAGGGCATTGTACTAGTTTCATGGAAAACCAGAGCCAAAGCTTCTCCCCAAAAACTTATCAGACACTGACTGACTGTCATTTGTCGCACCTATATTTATATATTTTTGTAAATAGCTGGAAATTACAAACAACATGAAACAACAAAAATACAATGAGCAGAAAGAGAAAACCAAACTGAGTCATAAACACAGAACAGATGTTACTCTTGCTATGCATTGAATTCATAGTATAAGGTAATACAGGTATATAAAGCCTAAAATTTTTTATGCACGCACTTTTGCAACTAGGCTTAAATTTCGCTACCTTATTGAATTTCATAGCATAGCTTAAAATTCTCGCTTTAGGATTATTAAATTTCGCTTATGCCATAGCTAAATTCACTGCTCTCCTCCCGCATCAATTGCTCCATTGGCCCTCACGCTACTTCTATTCTAATTCTGTGATTATTCCATTTCTTCCATGCTTTGAAATTCTTATTCCATTATTTAAATTGATATTAATTACTATGAAATTTACTAAAATCAACCCGACTTGGTTATGATCAGATTTGACACGATACTTGGTTTCCACTTACAAAAATTACAAACAGCCTGAATGCAACTAGTGCAATAGGGACTTAACATGTCAATTGTTAATTTATAACACCAAGATAATGCGCCAAACCTATTAAAAATAGGTCTCAAAAATGAAGACTCTTTGGGCACTAATCAACAAGTCCTTGGTAAAGGCAGTACTTGGCAACACCACAGATAGAGGAAGAACTAGGAACCACTCCATAATGAGGGCACAATACCCACAACTCTTCAATTCAAGTATAATTTCGAGGATGAAATTCTTTAGCTTGGGCAGATGTTTTATAGCATCGTTTGAGGTCCAATGAAACTAAAAATTACTGGAAACCCACACCAAGTGCGAAAAAGACATGACATAAACTATTACCAAACAGCTATATAGATACCATAAACTATCAAATCAACTGAATCTTTGATCATCAGTCAGTCTCACTTGCCAGCATACATCATAGTCATTCATAAACCTGAATTGTTATATGACCAAATTATGTTTGAAAAACCCATATCAACCCTGACCCCACATCAAACTGTCCTTATGACAAGAATCATTATCCACTGTGATCTCGTATTTCAGGCTTATGGCTGTATAGCTGAGCACCCCGTCAGGTTTCCATTGTTTTGGCTCTCTTTGCTCAAGAAAATGAAGGCAAGTTGAAATGTTCAAGAAATCAAGGTATGGAATTCTCCTATTTGTTAGTTAGGAAACCATTCTCAAATCCTATCTTATATGCTTTGTTAGTAAATAGGAAAACTCTAAACTCTTTTTGTATTCTCGTTTCATAGCTTGAACCAGGTTTCAGGTCGGTTTTGAGTTTGCTCTTTTGGTTTAGTTTGAATTTGTTCTTCGTGAATTAAAAAAATGCTCATTTATGTTTCAAATGATACTCTCTTTTCTCATTTGCTATTATGCTCATTTATTATAATTATTATATTACTTCAAACTACATGCTTACACTATTTTGGCTCAGAAGGTTTATCGTCTAAGCCGAATGAATAAGAACGCTCTGTTTAGCTTTGACCGATATGGAACGAACAAGAACGTCCGCTGAGGTGCTTCCTAAGACTCCTCCGCTCTAGCGCCTTGAGCACCTCCCGTTTAGTGCCTTAGCACCTCCCAGTGCTCTTAGCATCCCTCGCTCAGTGCCTCATCATCCCACATAGCGCCACGACACCCTATTACGCCGCTATGTGCACATCTAACGCCCACTACAGCACATCTCAAAGGCTTCATCTATAAGCACATTATGCTTCAAAGACTCTAGCTAGCACAGATTGCACTTCGCACCTATCAGAGCCACGTCCCTCTCATTCATCGTTACTAGTCTATATAGGCAAACATTTATATGATAAGTATCTGAACAATGAAACACAAGAAAACAAAGAAATCATCTCTGATGCTAAGGCATATCTCGGTTCTATTCTATAATGTACCTACAGGTACCTTTTGTCCTGAAATCTTTGTTATGTACTCCTACGGGAGATATGAATACTCTGATATGTGAATTATTTTAAATGTATACTGTAATTGAGGACTACTGCAAGTGGTCATATATGTTATCTATTTTCCTATAATTAAGTTATAAGCTTAGCACTTAGTTGTTTCATTCAGTAAGTACCTAAGAGAATGAGAGATATTCTATTATTTGCTAAGGCTAACATGCAAGATTAGAGTCCTTCTCCATGTGTGTCCTAATTGCTTCTTTGTGTTGTAATAATTGTAAATGTTATATTTTCGAGATAAGGTAACTTGTATAAATATAAGGAGATGTACCTGTGCATATATACAGACAATTTAAAACATCACCATAGTGGTTGTTTTGCTACATATGATATATAGTCTAGAATTTTCATAATTCTGGCTTTTTGAAACAAGTTGATGTCATTCATGAAATCATGATTGAAATTTTGCCCACTAATATAAAATCTCAGGTTAATAAGTCTCTGGCCTCCCACAGACGCCCTCACTATTACTGTTAGGGATAGCACATATGAATCATTCGCCCATAGGATGCCAATAATTTCCTTGAGTTAAAGCCCGTACTGATCAACATGGTTCAACAAAAGAATAGCTGGGCAGCCCTTCGAAATATCACAATGGACACTTGCCAAATTTCTAGCAATTGTGTGGCACAATCAAGATAAATGGAGTGGATCATAATGTGACTGCTTCGTTTTCCTTTCTCTTTGAGGATAAAGGAATTGGTCTAATAATTTTGATGACAGTGTTCACTAGATACTCTAGTTTCTATGAGACTTTTCACTTTCAAGTTCTTCCCACCTCATAATTGACTCACAATTTGTCGAAATCACGTAATTTTGACAAGGTGATCAAGAACGCTTATATTATTGGATAAATTAAAGAGCTATTGAGAAGATGTCTATTAACATGGTATGAGCCGAAAGGCCTGCGAAAATCTTTTATAATGGCCTCAACTACTTCAACAAGGGTAATTTGCCAGATGTGGAGGTTCCGACATGAACAACCACAGTCAACCTGATGTCATGAAGAGTTAATAAACAATCATCAACACCCTTGGAGAGAGGTGATGTTAGGAAGGCAAGGGGGAATCCATGAAATTGATAGAATATCATATTTTGGAAGCAAAATTTGAAGCTTTGATGACCGGATTGAATCAACAAGCTCCAAAAGAACTGACTCTTGGGGAGATTGCATACATGCAAACTCAAAATGCTTTTATGGCGGATACTCCACTTCAAATTGAAGATGTGAATTATGTGAATAATAGGAGTTACATTGAACAACAAATAACTGCCATCTCATTACCATGCGTCGAGAACCATGAGAATTTGTCATATAGAAACTGCTGATTGAAACATGAACCCCATCACTTAGCACCACCATATAATGGATCAAATGAAGGAGTCGTTCAAACTATTAGGGGAGCACAAGGCAAACTAGAGTTAATGAGCTATCAATGGCAATGAATGAGATGAGAAAGAGCAATGAGCTGCACCTCATGCAGTGGGAAAACAATCAGCTAACCTTTAGAATGCACATTAAAGGCTTAGAAAACATTCAAGCAACCATGGGGACTTGCATGAAAAATATGGAGAACAATCAAGCGAACATTGGAACATGCATGAAGAACATTAGAACATGCATGAAGAACATGGAAACGAATCAGGCCAATCTTGGAGCATCGATGAAAATGGGAACTCAATGGTCACCGTGACCAGAGAGAACGATCCCAAAATCATTTGGCGATACGAAAACCAACTAAAGTACGATGGTTGTCACTAAGAAGTGGTAAGGAGCCGATGAACCCAAAATGTTGGAAAAATATGAAAACGGCGGCAAAGAGAAAATTCCCGAAACTAAAAAGAGAAAAAAGGAAACTAAATTCGAAGAAAAGCCAGAAGCCAAAATTGGAGGAACAACAAAGGATAATAAAACTGATGAAGTAGTCCCGGGAAGAATGAATTCATGACAACCCTCCTCATACACTTCTTTACCATTCCCGAATGCAGAAAACTGTCGATGTCATTGTCTAAGTTTCAGATGATGTTCAAGAAACTCAAGATCAATATCTGCCAGATGCCCGCTTAAATGCCCAATTATGAAATGATGACGGCATGATAAATAGGTGGCAGAGGTATATGGAATATGAATTCGGTTCAAAATTGTATTTCAATTATCTAACGAAATCCCGAGAAATTTCTAAAGATCCGAGCAGCTTTTACTCATACCTTGTGTCATTAGGAATCATACATTCAAAGAAGACACACAGCGCATCTTGGTGATAGCATCAATTTGATGTCGTATTCACAGCGTGTCGAACTGTGGAAATCAAACCAACAACTTTATCACTTCAAATGGTGGATCGATCTCTAACTTATCCAAGTGGTATTATCAAGATGTTTTTGCTAAGGCTGACAATTATTTATTCTATGGACTCATGGTATTAGATATTGAGAAGACAGTGGTTTTATACTTTAAATATCTATTCATTTCTATTGTCATACTTCAATGTGAAGAATGGGGAATTAACACTGAGAGTTGGTGATGACCAAGTGAAGTTCAATCTTTATAGAAGCATGGAGTTCCCAATTGATGAAAAACTACAAGTCAGTATTGAGGATAGACACTTGATTCCTTCGAAAGACGAAATGCTTTATGATTTTGGAAGAAGAGGTCTTACTTGAGCAATGTTTAACAAAATCACTTTCTCTACAATCACTTAGATAGCTGAGATTTATTACCTATACTGTCAACCAAACACGTCTCACCCTTAGCTACTTGTACTCCAAATGAAAACTCTTGCCTCAGCAAATATAAGTCCCACTTGCCTTGCTGCCAAACAATTACCAAAGAGTTTGAAATACGCATTGTTGAGAAGTACGACAAATGATGATTATCTCTCTACCGAACGAGGCTATGGAAATCAAGTCACGGATGTTAACTGACCAGAGGCATTTGGTTCGGAATATAGAAATATTGATCGGCGTGAACTACCTTCAACTATATGCATAAAATTTTAATGGAAGAGGAACATATCCCATCTATTGAGCATCAAAGACGACTGAACCCCGCAATGAAGGAATTCGAATAAACAGAAGTATTGAAGTGATTCAGCCATTTATTTATGCTATTTCGACAACCCTTGGGTGAGTTCGCATACAAGTGGTGCCTAAAGAGGGAACAACCGTGATTCTCAATGAAAAAATGAGTTATCCACTGCTATTAATATTACTGTTGAGTATATAGATTATCGAAGCTTAACACTCCGTAATGCTGAAAGACCATTATCCATTACCCTTCATTAATCAAATGTTGGATAGATTGGCCGGCCATTCGCACTATTGCTTCTTTGATGGTTATTCGAGATATAATCATATTATGGTAGACCCGAAAGACCAAGAAAAGACGATTCACCTGTCCATACAGAACATTCCCCTTCAAAAGAATGTCATTCGGGTTGTGGAATGCTCCAACAACATTTCAGAGATGTATGATTGTAATTTTTTTAGATCTGATAGAGAACATCATGAAAGTCTTCATGGATGATTAAGATACGGGGGCCTCATTCGACAAAATGTCTCGACAATCTCGAGTAGTTCTACAAAGATGAGAAAAATCTGGTTTTGAACCAGAGAAACTATATTTCATGGTACAAGAGGCATTTGTAGCTTCTTGGGTCATGCTGGTTTTTATCACAAATTTATCAAAGACTTCTCAAAAATAGTAAAATCAACAGGTTAAGGTCGGAAAGATGCATTTTCAAATTTTCGATGAAGCTATGACATCTTTAAAGAAATAAAAACAAACTAATCGGCACCTATCAGGGTCATACCAACCGAATGAACCGTTTCAGATAATGCGCGATGCCAGTGACTTCGCAGCGGGGGGCCATATTGTAGGAGAGAAGAAGGATGATGAGGAGCAAGAAACCTAAATAATATCAGTCACTACCTACTATTGAAAAGAAATGTCGCAAGAGATACCTGACAAGTTTGCACCATACATTTCGCTCCAAAGTGACTTTATTTATAAGATTCATGCAAAGAATTTGATACCTCATGACAAAGAAAAAGAGGGCAAAGTAAGACGACCATTAGGTTTTATTGTTTAAGAATTCAACATAGAAATCAAAGACAAGAAAGTAATCAAATAAGCCATGACTACTATTCGCTAAGCCTATAAAGGATTGGAAGACCCAAAGCAGAAATTGAGAATCATTTCGTATTGACTCAGGATGGAAGCTCACTTACCTTGCATACATTTTGTAATTATTTATTCGCAATGTCCCATTCCCGAACTTAGTTATCAACATAAGAAATTTTTCATACGATGTGAAGTTTCACCAATGGACGATCCACTACTTTAAAAGATGCTCTGATTTGGTAACAAGAAGATGTGTACCTCAAGAGGAACAGCATGCAATCCTATCCAAGTTCCATTCTTCCCCACATGGAGGACATTTTGGAACCCAAAAAATAGCTTAGAAAGTGTTGCAATCTGGATTTTTTTTTTCCCAATTTATTCAAGGATTCTCATCGATACATCTAAGGTCGCGGATAGATCTACGAGCTGGTTCTATCCAAGAAACGAAATGCTACTTAACAACATTCAGAAACTGAAATCTTTGATGTATGGAGGATCGATTTCATGGACCATTCTTCCTTCATTGGAACACGCACATCTTTCTTATGGTGGATTATGTCGGCAGAAGGCGATTTACATAATAAAAATGATAAAATTGTAATACACTGGTCCATAAAACATCTTCAATCGCTAGATGATCGGTGATGAAGGAAGTCATTTCTGCAACATAATTTTTGCTTCACTGCTTAGCAAGTGTAATGTGCGTCACGTGAAGAATCTTCCATATCACCCACAATCCAATGGACAAGCTTAAATTTAAAACTGAGAAATCAAGGGCATTTTTCAAATTGATTAAGCAAAGTTGAGAACAAGAGAGAGAGCCAGAATAAACTAGAATTTTAGGGTTCTAGTTTCGGGCAAAGGTTCTGGTTCACCTAGGAACTTCACATAGAATAACCTAGTCATTCTAAGAACCTCGTCATTTCTACGAAGGAAAACCTTCGCCTAGGCAAACATCCCCTTTTTTTTTTTTTTGGCAAGCTCTGTCTATCGAGGCGGACGCTCCTTCGCCTAGGTGAAACCCGTGAGGCTTATCTCTTGGCCCGCCGAGGCAGCTTCCTTCCCAGGCTAACCCTCGCGCTTGTTCAAATTTTTAGTGTCACTAGGCAGACGCCCAAACCTAGGACATTATAAATAGATGCCAAAGGTCTGATTTTCGGTTCTCACACCACTTGAACTCTCTTTCTTCCCTACAAAAACCTAGTATTTCCAAACCACCTTCCTTCGTTCCCAGTGGCTCCCAAGAATGAAGTTCCGGTAAGAAGAAAGAGGACGAGACCTAATTCGCGAGCACCTCCACCTCCCCCCGACAACCTAGAGAAGTTCATCACCCGAGATGTCGAAAGGTTATACCACGATTCTCTATAACTCGGACTTGTTCTTGAGTTGCTGCAGATCCCGAGCCCAATGCCTACTCAAAATTTTATTATCCAAGAGAAAGGGTGGACGCAATTTCAGAAGCATCCTCATCCGATACTCTAGTCGTCATGAGTTCCACTCCAACCTAAGGTTTCGGGTTGGGTCCATAATCTATGTTTGGGGTAAATGGGTTTACTTCAATGCAGTAGCAATAAATCGATTTTATAATCCAGTAGATGATGACAACGAAGCATACACGGCTCTATTTCAAAATACAAATTATCAGCAGCTCGTGAGATCTCTCACTAGGAGATGAAGAGTATGGAAGGGCCATCCTACATCAACAAAGGTAATTTTACATTCCGCATGAAGACCCTCAAACCCGTCCCAAGGTCAGATACCTTCGCGCTGCTGAACCCAACCTTCATCTAACCACGGTTACCAAGGACAAGACGATCTTTCTTTATGCAATCGTGACAAGGTATTAAAACTTGATGTCAGTATGTCACAGAGAGGATTATCGAATCCACCAAAGGGCATCAGACCGAGCCTTATACACCCTCTCATCACCCAACTTTGCCGAATTGATGAAGACAATGAAACAGAGAAATCCAATCATCAACTCCCATTGTCACTTCCTAAATCGAAAGGTGGAGCCCCGTCTGATATTGAGGATGAGGAAGAAGAAGACGGCAGAGCAGTAGGACAGCAAAGTGAGGAGGATTCAAAGGATGAGGATCTAGAGGCCAATCTTCCAAACGCACTTCAAAGCACGTTCGCTAGACTATTAGCTCACTAAGATGACCTGGCTCATAAGCAGCAGCTATAGGTTGACCACTTAGAGCGCAACACAGCATATATGGTTAGCATGATGCGCCACTAATGGCAAAGATCATCATCACAGACCTCATCACTATTCCACTTCCTTACTGGTCTAACTGCATCGGAGCCACCGACGACCCCATTGATGACCAATTCTAAACGAGGATCAACCCGATTATTGAGGAGTTTCTTTATATCATGACTTATTTTGTAAATCGAGGACTCGCGCGCTTCAAGTTCGGGGTGTTTTCCAAGATTACACTTATCGTGCATTCGGAAAGCACTCAAACACTTTGATAATTGCTTGGATATTTTGCGGATTATCTTTGCTTTAATTAGTTTTTATTTATTTAAATGCTTAAGTAGTTTTTATAATATTTTGGTGTGTTTATTAGTTAGTCATAATTGCATGGTGGAAATGGCTGATTCATTGATTGGTTTATTTATGTTTGAAATTATTTGATCAATATTGTATATCTCCCGGAAGCAAATTGTTGAGATTTAATGCGGTCCGCTTAGTGATTCATCCAAATCTATAGTGCTGAAAATTAAAAATTTTGAAAATTGTAAAGTTTTTATTTTTGTCTTGTTTGCATTTGCTGTATATTATTCGCATGCCTATGATGATAACTAATTCTCTTGTTCTCAACATTGGAATAATGTAAGAGATAGTTGATCTCAAAACCAAATTGTTGACTCATACGGTACACTTAGCCATGTGTTTGGTAATAAATCATGCACAAGAGTCTTTACCCTTGCTTCTGCCAATCATGCTCTGGGTTTAGAGAAAAATTAGAATCATAATCGCTAGATCTAATAAGACTTTAGAACTTGCTTAAGTATCGCTTAATACAAATCCTAGGTATCACTTTAAGGGGAAATGATATAAGGTCATACTTCTGGGAACTCCGATTGAGCCTCTTATCCCAACTATGCATTAGTCCATAGTCACCTGGGTTGAGCCAGACATTATGTTCTATCTTGAAACCAAGAATGAACAACCATATCCTTGTTTTATCTCAGTCAAGAACCCATTTTAATCTTAAACATGTTGCTTATAAAGCACAACCATGAGACAGTGGTTTGGTGAAATGCTGACGAAGAGAGGTTGACAGGCATAAAATGTCACATGGTTTGGCAAGAGCAAAAAAATATAGAAAACGAATGAGAAAAAGAACCTATGGAGATAATTTAACCGTAGTCTTCACTAGTCACTGTCTAGATACTTAATAGCTTAACACCCTGGCACCAACACCAGGAGTTATCACCTAAAAACTCATACATCGGGTAGGTATTCACTTAACAAGAATATAAGCATTGTTCTACCTTGATGTTCACAAAAAGCAAGAATTCTTGGTGATTTTTTGGGGTGAGGCAATATGAAAAGCACAATGATGATAATTGAGTTGAGTTTAAATGACTCAAATTGAGACATAGTGAAATTTGAGAGGATGAAGCACAAGAACAAAAACGAAAGTATGTCGAAAGGAGCTATAAAGCCGAACCCAAATTACGACCATCTTCTCACTTAGCCACACACTACAAGCTGAAAGACTCATTGATCCCACAGTAATACCTACACAAGGAAAATGGCATATAAGCCTATAAAGTCTTATCACTGCATTCATGGAAACTCTTAGCAAAGGAGAGATCTCACACATGCATTCCTGCTATCTAACCAGACTTGATTACTGAGGGTGAGACTACACACTGATAATATAACTTCATTCAGGTGCAAATACCAGGGTCACTTATTGGTTTTAAAATACATCTTGAAATATTATTCATATGTTAGAATGCATAATTTTTTGAGGCAAACATTGCAATGTTTATATCTCTATGGACTCACATTATATTTTTAAGCCAAATTAGAAAATAAATTTTGCTTTTGCTGGAGGACAAAGCAAAATGTTAAGTTCGGGGGTTTTGTCTGATGAATTATACATGCACCCTGACGCCTCCGCTACCCACACAACCTCAAAATGCTGCATCCGACAACCCTCATCCACCTACTGCCACCCCATCCCATTATGTAATGTTTATAGATAATGAATGAAAAATCAAGCAGCTGGGAAAAGTTGAAATGACATGAAGGCGTAACTGTGAGCTGAAAGGCGTATAACGCCAGTTCGCCAGGCGTAGGCCATCCCTTCGGCCCCAGGCGTAGCCAACCTTTCGCCAGGCAAAGGAGCACTCGCTCCATGACCAAAGACCGCATGCTAAGACTACTGTGTTCGCCTGTTTAACCCGACCCTCGCCTTGACGACGGGGTTCACCTAGGCGAAGCTTGCCTTCGCCGAGGTGAAGGACCATTACATGAGGAGAAGACACGTGTCTTCACCTATGTGAACCTCAGTTTGCCTAGGAAAAGAACATAGGGTTGGAACATGAATATTCTCATTTTTTTAGCCCAATCATTTGCCCATTTCCTAATGGTATATATATATTAAACATGTAATAGACCTAAGGAGATGATATAATTTGTGTGCATACTTATACTCATTTCTGTGTTTTTCTACTAGGCTTAGTTTTTTTATGGTTTTAGTTTTACTTATTCTAGAGTTTGGCTTTTCTAAACAAGATCTAAATATGGGACAATATGGAGCTGAAGTAATAGATTGATCCTATATTTATTTCATATTCCTAAATCCTTCATTTTATTCTTAATCTTTCAATATTTTATTTAGTAAATATGATATTGTTAGGTTTTGAGGCTACACGAAAGGCTAATTTCTTCCTATGGCTGGTTTCATGAAATTCATTGCTGACTTCTATGGTTTTATTGAATGATTTTTTATTCCTTTCTTGTGTTTAGGTTGTATGTATGTGGTTCTTTGATTTTCTGTTTTTACATACTGTTATGTTAGAGATTTAAATTATCTAGAGCTCATGTTTATTTTATAAGAATTCTTAGAATTATTCATTTTCATTTGCGCACTGTTAAAATCGAATTAACTTAATCAACGATCTAGGAAACCAGGAATGCTTTTAGTACTAGGTGGATTTTATTAAGAGGACATCATTCAACCTTATGTGAAGATCTAAGACCGAGCTGAGATCACCTGAACATAACCCTCGATATCTCTATCAAAGGACCTAATGAGATCACAGAGTTCCCAATGATTGATTTCCTTAATCAATATCAATTGTTTATCTCAGAAGGACCTAATGATACAGGGAATGAGGTGAGAAATTGAGAGAGATTACCAAAGTGTAACCTCTATCGGGTTCCTTGGGAAGCATGAGATATATTCTACTTTTAATCGATATTTTTATGGTTTGTTATAAATCTTAAATAATGTGGAGGCAACCAGCCCTAGTGTTAATCATTTTAAAGTTTTCTTTCACTACTTCAATCATCTACCTCCATTTTTCAAGATTTAGGTTAGTTTAATTTATTTTAATTTAATCAATCACTAATTTTGATAGTGAAAACTTAGTAGTTGGTACTTAATCCCCATTTAAACCACAATATTCCATGTGGGTTCAATATTTGGCCTTTTAATTAAAGTGCCATTATATTGCTTAGACCCGTATTAATTTGCGGATTTGGTTGTTTTCAATCAAAAATTTATATACATGTAAATAACCGAACATGCACATCCTCAAATGGATAGTCAAATTTGAATTAGTTAATAGAATACTCATAAATTTTATTGTGCGCCATATAATCCAAAAGAATCCCATGCGTTCGACAGCTGCCTGGCCACTCTACGAGCCTTCCATTATTAAATAGGACCTGCCTATGCTACTCTTTATTCTTCTTCCTTCCGGTAGCTGTGGTATGGATCTATCCACCAACACCCATAGCACCTTCCTTATCTAACCACCGATACGCTAACTTGATGGCATTTAGTGCCAGCAAATCATAATATTACAACAGAGTTCCAGCCACACATTGAAAATAAAACGAACACATTATACTAAGGTGCCAATACGTAATGTGAAAGGTTGGCTTCCAACTTAGAGATTGGGTATGGGTCCACATACAAAAAGAAAGTTACACAAAGGAAATTCAAACGACAAATTAGAGGGATAGACTCCTTCAAGTCTCTCGAGCTTTAACAAGATAACGCCTACAGTTTCAGATTTCCATAAATATGGCAATGTTAGCCTCAAACTTTAATGTTGCTAATTTGTCTTGCTCTGATGTGAGGTGATCTCAAGGACAAACCTTTCCTATGAGGAGGGTAAATAATAAAGATCGCAGGTATGGACCCAAGCTGATCAAGTTGATGAGACTAAATATCTACAAGATCCTTGAATGGACTGAGGCCCAATGACTCAACATAAAAACAAAAACATGAAGGACGCTTTGTAAGGCTTGATCTTACAAGTGCAAGACAAAGAGACTGCATTAGAATATTCCAGGATAAAATTTGAAGGTTCCATATCTTCACTAAGCATGGTTACTTATCTTATTGCAGAAGGGATAGATTCTGAAGATCCAAATGATATACTTGTTGATTAGAATTTCATTTTATTAGTTTTAAATCTTTTGGATGTTATTTAATTATGTTTCCTTATTTAATTATGATTTCCTTTTATTGTTCTTTAATAAGTTTTATTTTAGCCCTATTCATTCTAATTGCCAAATTATTTTTGGTTTTAATTGGTTGTATTAATCTTAGTGCTATTTGGGAAAAATAGAGATACTTATGTTTAAATGAATGTTTATTCATAAAGCTTTTGCTTTGTTTCCTTTTGTCTTTGATTGAATACATGGAAATCTGACTTTATCAAGGGAGTGATCAACCTCAGGGTGTCTCAAGATTGTAGCATTTTAAGGACTTAGCTCTTTTGGTTCTAATCGCATCTCCAAAATATGTTGTTAGCGTAATTGAATTATTGAAGGTCTTAATTTTTGGCCAAGTTGTCTAGAGGGTTCATATGACCAATTTCTTACAAAAAGCATGATTAGAAGCTTGTTGTATTGCATTACAAGTCATCCTTGACTTAAAGTAATAGAGCGTGGGAGTTCATGATACTAAGCAAGTATTAAGGATAGTCATTTAAATAAATTACAGACACAAATATAGTTAGCGGAACAGTGGACTATGTTATCTAGTACACTCGAGACACATTATCTAGCCTAGTAGGATACTATGATGCTGTTGGAAACTCATACAACAGAAAGAGCACCTCTAGTGGGTGCTTCTTCCTTGGCAACAACCTTATGTCTTGGTTCAATAGAAAAAAGAACTACATATCACTTTCCATAGCCAAGGTCGAATATATAGTAGCTGGTAGTGGATGCACGTAACTCATTTGGAGGAGAAATATGCTTAAAGACTATGGTGCTCCTCGAGCAGCGTTTAATACTCTAAATGACAACCTTAATAATAATATCTAGAGTACCCAGTTTAAGTATTCAAGAAATCCAAGCATTATCACATAAGGCACCACTACATTTGAAAACTGGTTGAGGAAAAAATCATTGATCTTAGGCACGTATCCACTGAAGATCAACTGGCCGACATTTTCACCAAAGGGTTGGATGCTTCATGGTATGAATCTCAGGTCATCCCTAAGGTTATGCATTGTGGAGTAGATTGGGTCTCCACCGGTTTATAGTAAGCCCCACCGACTGTTCGGGCCTTTAAGGCATTTATCCTGCTTGCAAAAAATGGGGGAGGCTGTCGTGCACTTCCCCAACCCACGCCTCTGTTTCACGCTTTAACAGCTTATGAACTGCTGGGCCTGGAGACTGTCCACATCTGCCTCAAGGGTTCTACGAAGATAGCTACTTTAGAGATCGAGCTTAATGAAGATTTTATGAAATAGAAGCGAAGTCCTTGGCATGACCAAGAAGAAGGTCCAAACAAAGGTCTTCCCATAATGCAAGGATCGGTGAGAGCCAGAACCAAATAGATTAGAGCTACCATGGGACTCACGACACTGCTAGCAGAGACCAAGGAACTTGAGGAGCAGAACCGAGAAATTCGAGATCTACTGGGCAAGAGAATAAAGATTAAACTACATCCCGA
This sequence comes from Tetrastigma voinierianum, assembly GCA_016808115.1. Classification (NCBI taxonomy): domain Eukaryota; kingdom Viridiplantae; phylum Streptophyta; class Magnoliopsida; order Vitales; family Vitaceae; genus Tetrastigma; species Tetrastigma voinierianum. The sequence goes on along the minus strand of JAEQBH010007125.1, from coordinate 57,709 downwards.
CATTCAAGCTATCAAACCGTAATTAGAAACCGTTTTAGGATTATATTCTCGATGATGATATTTGGAGCAAAAGAAGTTTCTATTTCATAGATAGCTTACGAAAATGAAAATATAAGGTAGAGTTTTAGTCATATTAAGATAATGATCCAACCTTATCTAGTCTTCAAAGACTGAATTATAAGGATATAAATTCAAGGCTTTGGAAGTTGTTAACACGGATTTTAGAAGCAGAGTTTGAATAAGAACAAGAGAAGTTTGAAGGTGCTAAAGGAGTATAGAGTGCGCATACGTTGGAGGTATCAGATGTTAAATTCTTTCACCTTGGTGAAAGATGATGTTTACCTTCATCTTATTAATGTAATGTGGGAATGGGTCCGCGATGCCGTGGTAGGGACTGAGGGGAGTTCATTTTGCATTTCACTAGGAGTGATTAGGTTTTAAGAAGGACCGTGGGTAGAGAAAGAGTCTTACACATAAGACTAATTACAAACCTAACCATATCATGGAAATCCCACACTGGGCACACCCTAGACGAGGGCAAAGTTGTCAACCACATAAAATTATATTCTTACTTTATTACAAAATATATCACATCTACTCTACACACACTAAGTCCCACAGGGGGAGTTTCAACGCATTGCAGCATAGCCCGAACAGGATCATAGTCTAAACATTAACTATGTGATCTAGGACACACACTTATATCCTTTGTGACTTTCTTTCCAACTTTTGGGATTTTGCTTCGCTTTCGCACCCATGCTTATTATGGACTCTGATAGGTCCTACAAATTAAGCATGGCAAAAGTAAAGAAAAAATTGTTCTATTTGGTGTTTTAAAGAATCCAACTACCTAACAAAACCATTTCATTTTCCAATTCTTACGCCCTCCTTATATTTTCATAGCTGATTTAATTATTAAACAAATAACTAACTAAATAAATTAAATGAACTTTTATCTTTTATTCAATCCTTTTGAGATGGGTAGTAGAACATATGAGATAGAATTTCATCCCTTTATCTCCTAAGCTAATGGTATATTGCTGACCTTAAGAATCTTTTGCTCAGATTATAATATGGAGGAAACTTAATAATATTGTATTGAGCTGATGGAAGGAAAAAAGGTTAAATTAAATTTTCATGAGTAATAAAAATATGCTTAAATTCTATTAAATTAATTATATATGTAAATTTAAGCTCATTTTATTTGTTTTTCTATTATATAAAGACTAAGAATTCTTAAAAATATGTAATTCAAGTTTTGATTTATATTTTATTTTTTTATATTTTTTATGGTAAAATCAAACATAAAAATCATTTTCTTAATATATTTTTTCTTATTATTTTGCTCAAATCTTAAAACTTAATTTGTTAAATTTTTTCCAAAATCATGTTGTTGTCACTCAAACCCTATTACTCATTAGAAATTCATTTTACTATCTTGAGTGTTTAAAAATTCAAGGGAATTCTTAGGATGTTTTGAGCGGAGAGATGGTTCGATTCAAAACTTTTCGACATTAAGTTACGATCTCCATTTCAAACAAGTTCCCTTGGCCCACACAGACACGTGAGAGCGCTTTTGTACAATTAAATTACTTTTGGACTTTTTAATTTAATCGGATATCTTTACTATTTTTTTTTTCTTTACTTCTGAAACAGAATTTTAATGCATGAAATATTAAAATCCAGTTTATGCGCACCAATAATTTTTCCCAATTATAAACTCTTTCAAATTTTGAGTCTTTTGAACTGTATTTGATATATGAATGAGTATTTGGAGTTTGGTGAGATTTGTTATGACATCTAAAGGATGTCCTTTGTGACGGAAAATAATTCCATCTCCCTCGACTTTTACTTTTGAAATTCATTTCTGACCTTAAGCTGATTTTTCTTTTTTAAATTGTTTTTAATGTTTAGTTCAAAATAAATGGATGTTTTATAGTTTATTGTCCATATTACTGTATTGTGAAAAGTCAGACACAGTGAGGACATTGCATTTAAATTTTTTATTTGTTCATGTGATGGTCTTAGGATGATATATTAGAATTTCATTTGTGATCTTTATTTTAATTAGCTGGTTACAAATTTCATGAATTTTGGTTTCTTCATCTTATACTATCTCTGCTGTGTACATGACTTGTAAGTGATAATTGCTGCCCATGAGTTTCGACAAGGTCTCGTGCTACATTTGTCTGGATTGGCCTTCCTTGTTGGTAACTATTTTAGAAATTAATTTTTTGGAATCGTTTTTTATGATTGTCCTTTTTTTTAACGGAAATATAATTTTATTAATTCAAATTAGTAATATATCGATAAAAATAAAATCAAATTAACTAAAAATTATAGATTATGAAACAATATCTAGGTTAATAACATAACGACCTGCCTAAAACCTATATATTTGATAGCTGAGCATACATTCGATATTAATATTACGACTAATACTTATAATTTCGCTTCGCATTACATTGTTTTTGGATTTGTTGTCTCGACCCGACATGTTTACTTCCGACCATCACATATAACAACATATAAGAATACAACAAAAACAAGGTTAAAATGACCGTGATTAAGACGATGATGAGAGAAGAGATAATGAGAATGAGATGCAACAAGACAACAAAACAATAAAACCTATGTCTGTAAATCAGATAATAACCACTTTATTGAAAATAAATCGATAAAGAGATAGATGATTGTGTTAATCATTAAAACTAATTCCAACTTCAAAGCAGCGAGCTTCGGCAGAAAATGCATTGCGCTTCGCAAAAAAATGGGCGAAGATTATTCTTACTTATGATTGTTCTTATGCTTTGTGATTATTAAAAATAAATTTAATATCTAATACTTTATTTTCTAATTAGTTTACATATTTACATTATTATTTTTTAAATAATTTTCAAAAGAAGTGAAAAATAATTCAAATTTTTAATACTTTATTTTTTACTTGTTAAGAATAAAAATGAAAAATAGTTTTCTTGATTTTTTTGGAAAAACTACTCTAAATAATTGTCGTTAAACAAACCTCTTCAATGTTAATACATAATGCATTACTTATTTGAGAAGTTTAATTTTGATTTAAGAAATAAGGTTTCTAGTTTTATGTTTGATAAAATCTTTTAAAAAGTTTCAAAATATTAATACTTCTTTCTTTTTTAAATATGATTTTGATTTCAATTTTAACTTTAGATTAAATTAAAAATTAAGAAACTATATCGAATAAGGCATTAAATTTTATTTTTTTATTTGTTAAATAAAAACTTTACTCTTCCAGGAAAAATGATCAGAGAGAGGGGATGGAGGATAAAGATGTAAATACCCAATAAATACAGTAGAACATATGAAACTGAGACAGAGTTCAGTCCACTCTCTTTGCAAGGCTTTTTTTATACATCTATTGGGGACGTGAAAATATTTCACAAGAGCTAGTGTCCATGCTTTGGGCCAAGACGTATACAGTAATTTCAGATCTTGGCCCATTACTAGAAAATAAGTAAAGCCTAAGCTAATGTTTTTATCACATTACTGAAGTTTCTTTTTCTTCTACTTTTTTCCTCACTTTAATTTCAATTATGTTTGGGTGGTTTTAGGATGACAATTCTTTTGTCTAAAAATATAGATCAAGACAATTTGAGGCTGGGCATGGACATGAGTCTCAAACACAGTAGAAAAAAAAATGCAATTTATGATACTCGTTTCCTTTGACACTTTTGGGTTATAAGTATCAAGGAAATAAAATGGATCTTATTTATTTGCCATAAGCTTATACTGATTTCAAATATCTATATTTATACAAATCGAGAGGAATAAAGATAAACATTAACATTACTTCTAAAATGTTTATATTGATTTCAAATATCTATATTTATACAAATTTTTATTTTGTTTCATATGTTTAATATTATTATTTATAATTTGTAAACTTTTTATGTCATGGATCTTATTTTTATATTTTATTTTTTTAATCTTTTCATAATAATACTGATATTATCTTATGTGTAATATCATTCAACATAACACTTATTACTAAAATAAACAAAAACATTAGCACTTATTTTTAAAACTTACTAAAATTTCTTGACAAAAATAAACTAAAATAGATTTATTCATTAATTTATAATTTTTATTTTAACAACATATTAAATAATCATTAAAACAAATTAGTTTTTAATATAAAAATCCAATTATGTGACGCCTAAAACCCGGGCGTCCGTGAGTCAACCCACAACCCATAATATTCGTGATGTCGGGGTAACCCGACACTCACTCCACGCGAAAAATCGACAGAGTCTCCTTTATACTCGGGAGCTTTACCCAAGGTACAAAAACCCTCGTCCAACAAGTTTACAAATCGACCACACCGGGTCCACATGCGAGTAAAATAATTGGCCATCAGCCTCTACTACGACGCCTCTATCTCGGTCCCGCTTGACAACCCGTCAACTGGCGAATGCTCGTGGATGCTCCGCCACCACACCACCACGGCACCCGCGTAGTCCCTTGTACATGGAGCTCTAACTAAGGTATAACCTCATTCCAATAATCAACAAATGACTACTGTGGTCTATGGTTAAGAGTAAAATAGCCGCCACTACCAGATCAATACTCAAACATATAAGACTTCGACTATAAACTATAATCCATAGAGTTTAAATTAGCATCACTCTTATACAAATAATTATAACCTATATATATTTACAAATATATATATTAAAGCCACAATCCCGCTTTCTTCATACGTATGTCCCGACGTGGTCAAATTGGCCCGCACTTGACCTATACCCGAAAGGGTGGTCCCACGATCATGGAATGGCCCAAGAAATGATAATCTCCTGCAAGGGCTACTCCCACATTTGACTGAATACATGCCATGAATAAGACCTCGACCACCATGCCCCATGTACCAGCTCACTACTCCATTAATTAACATGTCATTGAGTAATATATCCCAGTCACTCCACCGACTGCCTCACATGTATACTAATCCTGGGTGATGAAATGTCACCGGTATTACTAATGGACCCAAGTATCGAGCCTTCACCGCCCATTACCCAATGCAGCGTCAATGGGCAACAAATCCCAAGTTAATCCTAACTTCCATCACACAACCCAAGTCTATGTGATAAACATGACCGTGTGTCTTCGGGCAACATAACTTTTCTGGGTGATACCGTTGTGCCCTTACACCCATACAGTAACTATGATATCGCTGCCTCTCTTACACCCATACGCCGGAAGTTCTCACCGACTTCAAACATGCATTCGCCATGAATGAAAACAATTTCCAAACAAAGGTATTTGGTTTTTAACCGTGACAACCTCCGATATAAATAGCGGACAGACCATAATCTATTTCAGGACAAACCTCCGATGTATATCAATCGGGCGTAATTCGACGATTGATATTATATGGACAACCTCCGATGTTGTAGTGGACACACTGATAAATAATATTGTTAACAACCTCTCCAAACAATTCTCTCTGAAGAAACCACCTCATGCACTCACTCCTATCATAGGGTGCCCCAGTTGCATATGAAACGCAATGAGCCATTTCCATTTCCTTAACTCAGACGACCATTCGACGTTGTCCATTAACTGAGCCCACTAATCAACACCATACGCAGCTGTTGATCCACAACTGTGATAATTACGATACACACACCATCGAACACCTAACACAGTGTCGATCTCAACTATGCACTCACACCCATGTTATGCGATGTTTTTGTTCATGTATAATGCAATTATGCCATTGCCTATTCATACCATGCTACATATATAATGAGAACTATAAGTGCATACATACTCATGCATATTTATCCATGCATCATTTGGACATTCATATTAAGGTTCATACAAATTCCAAGACATTCATGCTAATATATTCACATGCATATATATTAACATAATTAAATCACATAAAACATGTTATGCAAATTCACAATCAATTACACCAAAATTAGCTCACATGGGCTAATTAACAAACACGAGCAATTTATTTTGAATCACTCAACCATACACATTTTCTAGTAATAACACACAAAATGGCCCAAATCTCGGACCCATATAAACAATGGCACCTCGGGTTCCTTCCACGCTACCCACCTAACATCGCGATACCAAACACACCACAAAACCCGAAGTACATCGGGCCTCCCGAGCAAAACTAAACTCCGAACAAAGTCCAAGATCAGCTTCAAAATAGTCCCGGTAATTGGCTATGATCGCTCTAAAACAAATTTTAAAATTCACTCGAATCGTTCGAAAACAATCCCAATTAAGCCCGGATCAATTAAAATACCTAAAATTTCTAAAATCATATACTCAGCCCAAAAATTTGAGAATCGAAATTTACTACCACGCCTAAGCCAATCCCAAGCAATTACATGGTCTTTAGGCTAAAACACAAGTAGGAAAATTTTCTCCTTTACCCGCGAAATTTTTGACGAAACTCCAGATTTTGGTGTCCGCGCATAGCTCGCTCACGTAGATCAACTTTGCCTCGGGCCTCATGACGAAAACCCACGGCCCGATTTCCCTTTTCTCGTAGATCCGAAAGAAACTAAGAGAAGAAAAATAAAAATATTCTCTCTCTCTTAACGCGCTCTCCCTCTCCGACGCCTCCTCCCTCCTTTGATGATTTTTTCCTTTTTTACACATTATATTATTATTATTATTATTATTATTATTATTATTATTATTATTATTATCATTTGATAAACAATTTCTATTGTCCCATTCGTCCATTTTTTGCTCCGAAAATTTTATTTCTTTTAGTTCACTTCTATTGTAAAATGAACTTAATCAAAACCACTTCTCACTTCCGAGATTTTTGTAAAAATCTCGCCCCTGAAGTCATCGACGATTATCACCTGTAATTCAACGAATTTCTTTTCTCGGGTCACTAGATTCGTGGAGACTAATTTAATGGCAGAAATTGCTTCACATCCGATCTGAGAATTTTTCAATTTTCAACTTGAAATTACTACACTTTTCGTAAAAAATTCTGAATTCTTCCTGGTTTTTTACATTCTCCCCTTACCGTAATTTCGTCCTCGAAATTCAATGCGCACATACACATCACTACATGCATATGCTACCTCTACAACTCCAAGACCGCGGTCGGGTATATAATAACCCGCCTCAAACATAATCACCATAACTCCGAAGGGTCATTAACCATCCATGTCAAGAATGACATCAAACCCGATATATTCAGCTCATAATCTCGACCAACTCTCACCCTAGTTCCTAGAGGAGAATTTTCCCATACAATGGCTTTTCCCAAAGGTCTTAATCTCTAAGCCCAAACTCGAAGAAGGCTGATCCTCCTTCTTCCCACCTAAGACTCAGATCCTCAAATGCCTCATATACATCCATCTCTCTCTATATCGAGTCATTCTGACCATAGAGTCCATGTCTCTAGGCAGAGGTCTCAGATCACCTCAATGGACAACTTCAAATTCATTCTCAAATCTCTCGACTCGGGCCAAGATCCTGCGGGCCAAGATAATATCACCAAAATCACAACCCGAATCACATGTACTCCATCGCATCACCGCCTCAGTTTAGGAACTCTGCCCTGTATGCCTAGTATCCGAAAATACTTACCCATGAACAATGAACTCGCTCTATGTCAATGCCTTAGGTCTCTTGTGAGGTCTTCGCTTCAATTCCACCCATATACTGGTCTCACCTCTAAATTAACGCAATGGTCTAATCCCGGTCAGGTCGCTAAAATTCCAAGGGCTTCTCAACACCTTCTGATTCGAGATGAACCAATGGTCTCACACCATCGGATCTCCTCCCCAAGGAATGTCGGAGGATGATGTGCCCCACTCTTAAATTTACAAAGAGTCGCAACTCGCGCCTCAAGAAAGGCTCCGCTCGGTCAAATATTAGTGGTGCTTGGCTAGCACCTCGTGGACGACCTCTACGTCCTCGGCCTCGACTTTCCATCTACACATGTCAAATGGCAACAAACTTTATTTAATCTCATTTCATTCTAACTAGTAATGCACATGTCAATTACTAATAGATTCTAATGAACTCATGAACTCCGACTGGTTCACGCCTGCTAAGTACTACAACCACTTTTATTTGGCTCTACTAAAATTCAACACTTTCAGTTCATTTCATTTTCGAACCCCATAGTTATAGTTCCTAACTCAGTATTCCACTCTTCCTATATACATTCTGCCACATGCATATAATTTTCCCAAGTAATAACCACGCAATCACATTTCCCATATACATCATACCGTGTATAAGTTCTTCCACGCACGTAAACACACAATACACAATCACAAACATGGAACACATGTCTCCGAACATAACACCTAAACACACCATGCATGCAAAGGGTCTAACCATCCATGAACTCCTAGGTATTCAGGTACCAAACTCCGATACCAAGCCATGATGCTGTACCAATTTCATCGAATAGCATTACCTAAGCCCATGTCCTCAAGCCCTAGGTAGTCGTACACCTATGCTCGATACTCATGCCGTGACGCCCTTTCCTCGGGTCCTGCTGACAACCCGTCAACTCCTCGAATACTCGTGGATGTCGTTACCCACACCACTCATTTAAAATCGGGCAGAAATCTCCTTGTACAGGAGCTCTACCTGGGTGTATAACCTGTCCCAATAATCAACAATGACTACATAGGGGCCCAAGTGGCCATTATTTTACTCACATATAGACCCTATGTAGTCATTGTTGATTATTGGTTCAAATGTTTTGAGACCGAAAACACGGCTAATCCAAGCAACAGAACATCCCCAACCATTTACATGGCTCTTAGCCAAAGAATAACACAAGTAGGAAAAGATCCCTACCTCTTTGAGTTGTTGAACTCCACTCCAACTGTCCACGCCGTAGCCCTCGCCACAGAACAACTTTACTCAATTCCAAGCAAACCGACGGTCCGAACGGAGGGAAATCTAGAGTAGAGCTGCAGCACACTCTCTCAAAACTTATACCCCAACCCATCGTGACGTTTTCTTCTCATTTGGAGAAGAAAACTATTCCCATTTTCGTCTTTATCCAATTAAACATTTCAATAATTCCCTCCATGTCCCTAAGTTTAGGATTTTTGACATATGGCTTAATCTGTCATCTTACTTCCCATCCTCAATTAAATCATGTGAACACGCGGGCCATATGAGTACATAAAAATAGCTTGACTTTGTCACACGCGTGTCTCTCATGCTGCTTACAAGATCCTATTAGTCTTGTCTCAAAAACATGAAATTCCGACGTCTCGAATTCGACGTAAATTCAACGTGGCATTTAGGATTTCAGATCGATTCCAACAAAGGGAAATCCTTTCACATCCGGGATCTAGAAAATTTCAGTTTAGGACCGAATTACCGCTACCTCTTTCAAAATCATTTTTTCCTGGTTTACAAATTAGTTTTTAAAAAAACAATAAAACTAATGAGTTATATAATTGGCAATCTAATAAATAGATAATAAATAACTACACTGTTTAATACACTAAAAAACTAATAGTTTTTAATGTTGACTTTTTTTTTTTGGTTGGAAAATAGGTAATATTTATTGATTAAGTTAATAAATACAATCAATGAACATAGAATTAAAAGTGTTAAAAACTTTATAAGATGATGCACATAATCAAAAGTGTTAAAAACTTTAGAGGATGATACAGTATCCATGTTAATAGCAAAAAGGGTCGGCTTAAGGTGTGACGCCTAAAATCGTGGGTGTCTTGTTTACAACCCACTAACTATGAATACGTGGATGTCGGGTAACCCCTGGGACACCACTGATTGAAAATCAGTAGAATCTCCTCGGTAATGGTGAGCCTCACCTAAGGTACAAAACCTATCCCAACAATTAACAACAATGACCAGGTCCAGCATGCGTAAAATAATGAGCCACTGGGGCCTCAGATCAATACTCACAAAATACATCAACTATATACAATAGTTCAAGAGTTAATAAATTACCTTAATTCAACATATATTAAAATGTACAATTTAATATATAAACAAAAATAACAATGCCAAAGCCACAACCCTGGGCTTTCTTCTAAACGCGTCTCTAGTGAACACTCGTCCTCCCGCACACCCATGTACCTAAAGGTGATCCTCGACAAGGTGAGCAGCTCAAGAGAAATTTACCACGCGCTACTCCCACCAAGTGCAATATGTCATGGCAAACAATCACATCCACAATTACATGAACTCACTCGAATGTCTACACGCCTAACTAACCAGTCATCACCTCCACCTTCACACATGCCTAAGCCAAATGCGAGTAAAATCGCTTTCAAACAAAAGCTTTTGTTCTAAAACTTACTACCGAGATTCCAAGAAATATATTTGACTACCTCCGAGGCGAATTGTCGGGATAACCAAATGCCATGGTCCTCATCCTAAGGATCCGACGACTCTCCAAGTTTTGTTTTGTTTCTTCATGTCATGCACTCACCTAGTATTCTAGGGTGCCCCAAAGGTATACTGAATTTATTATGCCAATCCCAATAACTCATGCTAATATATGAAACATGTATATATTAACATAATTAATTCACACAATTCCTTTTATTAAATTCACATCATTAATACCAAAATTAGCTCACTAAGCAATTAACAAACACAAACAATTCATTTCAATCACTCAAGATCATAAAAATTCACACCAAAATCACATCACTTAGTCCACATGAACAGTTGAAACCTCGGGTCAAGAATGTCTACAGCCACACACTGGGATTTTCCACTTGGTTCAAATATTTTGAGATCGAAAACACGGCTAATCCAAAGCCTCAAGATCTCACCATTTACATTTGCTCTTAGCCAAAGAAATAAATACAAGAGGAAAAAGATCCTTACCTCTTGAAGTCATGGAACTCCACCAACCTGTCCACGCGTAGCCTCGCTGTGTAGAACAACTTACTTGCTCACGAGAACCGATACCGAACGCCCCCGCAAATCTAGAGAATGAGCTCTCTCTCTCTAAAACTCGGATCCAAAGACCTACTGTCGATTTCCTCCTTCGTTGAGAAGAAAACTATTTCAAGTTTTTTCTAAGCATTTAATATTTCCACAATTCTAATGTGTCCATTTTCTTGATTTTTGACACTTGACACAAATCTCTAGCCTATTCATTCCCATCATCTCTCTAATCGTGCAACATGTGTCACACCTGACACCTATTGTCTCGAAAAACGTGAAATTTCGTCTGTCTCGAAATTAGACTAAATTCAACGTGGTAGCTAGATTTCGCGATATGATTCCAACCCAAGTGAAACTGCCATTCCGGTGGTGATCTAGAAAATTTTTTGGTTTTGACCGAAATTACCGTTTTACCCTTTTTTTTTCAAAATTTTAAATTCTTTCTCGCTTACATTCTCCTCTAAAAGGAATTTGGTCCCGAAATTCGATAATCACAAACAACTCACATGCATATGCAACATGCACTATACCATGCATGTAAACCAGTCACGGCATTAAACGACTAAAACCATGTACCCATCCCTAAACAATAAGGGATAGGTGCCCAGATCGTGTCCTCGCGCCTCCCACGTTGACTTCTCCACTCCACCTGGCTACCATAGCACCCCTCACTAGCCTCACGGTCTCAACAAACCCATCCGCTTATCCACAATGCACACCGTCCTCCTCGGTCTCATCCGTGTCAACTCAATCTCACTTTCCCAATCCACTATACGAGCCGGATCTAGAGTGTACGAGCATGGAGAGACGGAATACCTCGTGGACCCCGACAAGCCGCGGTAAAGCCAATCGGCATGCGTTGGCTCTACCCCTCGAGCATCCATGAATCTAATAAACCTTGGCAATAGCTTTCCTCGCTTGTCGAACCTGACAACTCCTCTCTTAGGCATCACCTTCAAGAAGACATGATCTCCAACCTCGAACTCTAAGGGTCGACGTCAGACACGCATAGATCTTCGCCAAACAGCCGTGAGAAGACGCTGTCGTATCGCCCACCTTCTCAGAGGTGTCTCTGATCGATCAGACCGCTGACGGAGCCTTCCCACCCTATCCAACATAACAAAGGACTGCACGGGCCTCCCATATAATGCCTCATATGAGCCATCTATACTCGCCTGATAACTGTTGTTATAGGTGAATTCACGCTAAGAGCAAGTGTTCTTCCCAGTTTACCCCATGATCCAGACGCATGCTCGCAGCGATGTCCTTAACACCCGTGATAGTCCCTCTCCTCGACCGACCATCCGTCTCGCGCGGAGCCGATCATGGTCACCACAGGCCCATACCTCTTTGAAACTTTCCAAAGTGCGTCGTAAACCTCAGGTCCCTATCCGACACTATGGATACATGGTACATCATGTAGCTGGACTATCTCTCGAATGTACAACCGGCAGAATCTTTCCAATGTGAAGGTCATCCGCACGACTAGAAAATGTGTTGACTTCGTGAGTCGATCCACTATCACCCATACCGCATCATGTCTCTGTGGTGTCTGTGGCAAGTGGGTCACAAAATCCATCGTGACGTGCTCCCACTTCCACCGCCCACCTTCAATGGTCAAGTAGCCCTCGTTGGCTTCCGATGCTCAAACTTTAACCCATCGACACGCGGGACATCATCAACAAAGTCCCCTACGTCTCTTCATCCAGCTCCAAAGAGTAATCGCGACGGCGATCCCGCACATCTTCGTGCCACCTCGGATGTACGATACAAATCGAGAGCAAAGAAACTCCCCCGAGAATCTCCTCTCTAAATTGGTCAACTAGGGAACCACTACTCCGTCCCTATATCGAAGACTACCATCTATGTGTGGGATGGTCCAGCTCACACTGCATCTAATCAGACTGGGTCCCCGATGGACACTATCCCCGTGTCCCGCCCCTAAGACTCCAATCACTAGCTTCACCGTAGAAGATGTAGCCACTAAACTCCCTAACGTAATTCTCGTGCCTACTTGGCCACTCCAGCTCCAAACCGTCCTACGCCTCCCTCAGCATCCGCCATAATTCGGTGAAGCTATACTAAACAATACCCCCGTGACTTCGACCGAAAGTGCACGACCACATTTGCCTACTGTGATGGTACGGCAGAAGTCATAATCCTCTAGGAACTCCACCCATCTACGTTTCCTCATGCTGAGGTCCCACTACGTGAAAATATACTTTAGACTTTTGTGGTCTGAGTACACTTCAAACTCCTTGCCATGTAAGTAGTGGCGCCAAATCTTTAAGGTGAAGACTACGACCGCCAACTCCATGTCGTGTGTGGGGTAATTCTGCTCATGACTCTTCAACTGACGGGAACCAAGCCACGCTACTCCCTCCTAGATCGCATCAAAACACATCCTGCCCAATTTCGAGGCATCACACAGATCAGGTACCCTCGTCCTCGGTCCGGGGACTATCAAGATAGGAGCTCAAGCAAGCCTCCTCTTAAACTCCTAGAATGCCTCCTCAGACGGCCATCCTAACCAAACTCGACCTCCTCCGGGTTAACTCGCCATAGGTTCCCGCTTAATCTGAGAAACTTCAATGAATCTCCCGTAGGCACCCGCCAATCCCAAGAAACTACGATCTCAAAGACTGACTCGGCCTCCTCCCAACCCATCACGACCCTCGACCTCTCTCGGTCCACTAACATGCCTGATCGACACTACGTGTCCCAAAACTTCACCTCGCAGTTTCAAAACTCGAACTTACGTGAATCTCAGCGTGAGCTAATGATCTCTAGCAACCAGAAACGATCCTCAAGTATACTCATGCTCCCACTCGACCGGGAGTAGATCAAAAATGTCATCCACAAAGACTACGATAAACTCGATCTAGATAAGGTTGGAATAATTCTCAGATGAGGTCCATGGGTCACGCTGGCGATTCACAATCCAAAGACTCACCAGAACTCAGTGCCCATAACGCAGCCCTAACGCCTGCCTTAGGGATATCCTGCCTCTTAACCCTCAACCGATGGTAACCAAAGGCTAAGATCTATCTCGCAGACTCGCTACCCTCCCAACTTATCAAATAAGTCGTCAATCCTTGGTAATGGGTACCGATTCTTTGACTGTGAACCCTGTCAACTTTCAGAATCAATGCACAAATAAGGGTCTTTGTCCTTCTTCTTTGCAAATAGGACTTTAACGCCCATGGTGAAGTGCTCGGTCCAATGAAATCTCTTGTCCAAAGATAGTTCCCGTGAATGGACTCGAGTTCCTGCACTCAACTAGTGCCATCCCATGCGGAGTCATAGAGGACGGGCGGCGACTGCATGCAATCACACTCCTGGTCTACAAACCTCTACTTGAGGCAATCTCACAAATTTCATCCGAAAAACATCCTCATACTCGCAGACTACTCGAGGTAGATCTAAGTCTAGTCTCACCTCATCCTCTAGGGTAAGGCTTGCTAGCCAACCCACCAACTGTCCCTAACACCTAGACTCGTACACTGTATGGGGCAAAATATCATGCTTGTCCCCCTGAAATATAACACGAGTACCGTCCTGCGTGTAAGCGGTAACCCTCCTACGCTCATAATCAATAACGACTCTGTAAGCTGTCAGCCAATCCATCCCAAGGATGACATTAAACTTTGACATGTCCATGACCTCAGTCCACCGTGGAGTAGAACCCGAGACTTAACCTATCCACGACATATCATCCCTATCCTCGCCCTAATCCCTAGGGGAGAACTCACATACAAGGGCTCCTCCAAGGCCTCAACCTCTAAGCCCAACTCTATCACAACTGATGCAGCAATGAATGAATGCGACGCACCAAAATCAAATAACACTCTTGCCCATAGGCGATAGCAAAAACGTACTTCGTATAACCGGGGTCGATCGACGACTCAACCGTGCAGGATGGCGTGACACGCCCTGAACCCCCGACGTCCCTGCCTGTGGACTCCCATCCTCCGCCCTCGGCCCATAACCAGCCTCTCTAGTCTCGCCCGTAGCGGAGGTGCCCGTGGAGCCCTGAAACTCGACACGCTCCTCCGCCCGGTATCAGGGTGTGGAGGAATATATCAGACTCTCCTTATCCTACCACTGACTGGGACTGCGTTATCCCAAAACCCTGGGATCCTTGTCTCTAGGGGCAATCCCTCCTGATATGTCCGGGCTACTGGCAATGGTAGCACACCATATGCCCAGCCTGACTAGCAACTCTGATTCGTCCTTGACCCGGATGGCCGAGGCCCTGGAACCCTCGTGAATTAGAAGCCCTGGGCTGCTTCCCCAAACTAGAATAAGACTGACTTTCCTTCCTCTTGCCACACACCGCATCCGGAGGCCCGACATCCCGATCTCTCTCTACGGTCAAGGCCACCCCAACCACGGATTCCAGGCCCTCAGAGGCGTACAGCCCACATCCTCGCTCCCACGGGGGAGCAACCTGTCAGCCTGACCCTCCTGACTGGCCATGTCCTGTGGGCCAATGCAGTCATTAGCAAAGCGGGCTAGCTCGGTGAATCTAGCCACATACTCTATCATTGTCATAGTCCCCACTTCCAACACCTCTAGGAACTCCCCGAAATGCTGACAAGCAAGATCCTGAAAATATTTTCCCATGAAAGATCATGGAATCCTCCCCAAGTCATCAGCCTAGATCTCTTAGAGGTCTTCGCCGCCCACCATACTAAGCCTCACCTCTAGCTGAAACTCAACTAGTCTAATCCTGGTCGTGTCAGAGGTAATCTCCATAGCCTCTAACACCTTCTCGACCTGCATGAACCCATGGTCTGCCACCATTGGATCTCCTTCCCTTGTGAATGTCGGAGGATTATGTGCCCTGAACCTCTGGAGGTTACTCAGACCTCCCTAGCTACCTGCTGCACTAGCCTATGCAATAGCAACAGTCGCAATACCTACAGCCTCAAAGAAAGCTCTGGCCGGGTCAAACACTGGTGGTGCTCGCTAGCACTCCTGGCTGGATTCCACTCTTACCAGCCCCGCCTCACTAGCCATCTACACATGTCAAATGACAAGTTAAAATTCAATGCAGTATCTTTAAGGTGTAAACATAGCCTTGAGACACTATTTACATACTAAAAACATTTCATACACAATGTCCATGCTTTCATAGGTAATGCAAGACAATTAATTCCTTATATTAAATCATAATCAACAACAACAAAATTTATTTTATTTTTAAAAAATTTTATTCGATTTTATTTGATTTGATTTGATTTGATTTTTTATTTTTATTTATTTATTTATTTTGAAAACCTCGTGAACAGTGCTCATGAATAGTGTCTCAAAATAAAGGATCTTAACAGCAGTAATCGAGTCATAATCAGTCGAAAATAAAGCAGACCCACCTCGCTCAGCCTTGCGCATCAGCCGTGGTCGCAGCCCAGCCCGGGTCGTGTGTGCAGAGCATGCCCGGGATCATGGAAACGCACGTCTCGGCCGTGTCACAGGCACGCCGACCGCGGTCGCAGCACGCCCTACCGTGTCAGGTCATGCGCCGTCACTCGGGCGCCACCGGCGCCTCCGCCGCGCGAACCCCCACGCGTATCATGGCGCTTCCCCTAGCCGTGTCACGCCTGTCTCGCTATACAACCCAGCGGCCAAGCCGCCTTCCTGTCACGATACAATTTATTGTATCGCGACATCTCCCCCAAAGAACAGCGCCTCGTATGACGCTATCGCCTCATACAGCTGGCCACTGGTGGTCGCAGGGCCTCACGACCGTGACACCTGCTCGTTCGTCGCACGGGCGTGCAGTGGGCTAAGCAGTTCCGCCCATTGGTCACGACATACAATGCACTCAGATCATGACCAAGACAAATGTGGGCGTGATTCCACCCAACAAGCATAAATTTTTTTTTTTTTTACTCATATTTTTTTTTCTCATTTGTTCAGCTAATATAAGACCTCAAAAAAATTAATTTTTTATTTTCATTTTCCAGTAGAACAAAATAAATTCCTTAAATTTTATTTTATTTAATTTTTTTCCCAATTTTACACACTGTAAAACCTCAAAAAAAATTTCTTCAATACACATTTTTTCCTATGTGCTATCTACCAAGCACACAAATCACAACATGACACACAATCACACAACACATGATCACACATCAATCATCAAAGTACAAGAAATGCATGATCTAACCAGCTTCCCATCGAGTCCAGTATCTCGTATACCTAAGCCCGATATCAAAGCCGTGAAGCCGGGTATCGTGACTCAAACCTATGGATACCCAACCCAGCCCCAGGTGCAATCGCTATCAAGCTCGATACCAAGCGGTGAAGCCGGTATCATAACCATACTATAAATACACCCACTCCAGCCCCAAAGTAATCGCTTACCTTAGCCTGATACCAAGCCGTGATGCCCCAAAACTCGTGTCTCAAGGACAACCCGTCAACTCCGTCAATACTGGATGCCTGCAACCCAACACCACTCACGAAAACGGCAGAGTCCCTTGTACGTGGAGCTCCACCCAAAGTACAAACCCGTCCTAACAATTAACAAAGACCACACAGGTCCACACGCGAGTAAAATAACGCCACTTGGGCCCCTCGTGATCAATACTCACAAAATACATCAACTATATACACACCAAGAGTTAATAAATTACTCTTAATTCAAATATATATTAAAATGTACAATTTCTAATACATGTTAAACAAAATGACAATGCCAAAACCACAACCCGATTCTCTTCTAAACGGCCTCTAGTGAGCAACTGGCCTTCCCCGTTGCATACTCCAATTCGAAATAGTGATCTCTTCGACAGGTGAGCAAAGCCCAAAAGAGAAAATGCCATGGGTTACTCCCACCTAAGTTCACATGTCATGGCAAACAATCACATCAAAGCAATTTCATGAACCTACTCGAATGTCTACATGCCCAATTCCATGTCCCGAACTCATCGACTCCTCACACACGCCTGGTCAAATGCGAAATAAATCACGCCAAAACAAAGCTTTTGCTTCAAAACTTACTAATGAGATCTCGTAAATATACTGACTACCCTCCGAGGCTAATTCGCCGATAACGCCCGAATACCATGGTCTTCTATCCGGCGGATCCGCTGACGACTCTCCAAGGCAATTCTTTGGAAAATCTTCCTTCGAAATTCATTTCACAAACGTTTTCGTTTTTGTTTTCTTTCATGTCATGCACTCACTCCTAATATTCTAGGGTACCCCAATGCATATGGAATGCATTATGCCAATCCCAATAACTTATAAAGTACATATGAAACATGTATATATTAAATATACTAATTCTACACATTCCTTTTATTAAATTCACATCATTAACACCAAAATTAGCCTGATATATGATTTTAATAAATAAGAGATTATTTTAATTCATCACATCATAAAATTATATTGTAATTATCAAACATTTATCATAAGAATAGTAAACTTATTATATCATCGCACATCGAGGATTCACTCATCAAATATTTCAGATCGCGCCATACAACTAATCGTAATTATTCTAAACTATTTTGCATTGTGTTCAGGCAAAGAACATGCGAGATTCCAACCCTGAGTTATTTCACCCACGTAAATGTCCCGGTTTCAACACGATCTCACGGTCACTTGATTTTCCTGATCACCGAAATCGACACCCAAAACGGCAAACGGAGAGAGTATCTCCCAACTGATCACATCTACTGTCGATTTCTCCTTTGTTTTGGAGAAGAAAACTATTTCAAGTTTTATCTTATACATTTAACATTTCCAATAATTCCCAATGTGTCACTTTTCTTGATTTTTGACACTTTGCACAATCTCAGCCATTCATTTCATCCTCTCTCTAATCATGCAACATGTGGTCACATAAGTACACGTAGAGCGACTTTGTCACATCACGTCCTTTCACGAATTAGAAAGGATTTTAAGACTGGCAATCTGCATTTAAAACATGAAATTATGAATGTCTCGTAATCCAAATCTAAATTCACGCAGAGTTGATTAAGAATAATGATTCCAACCCGCGAAACTAAGCCACATCCGGGGGAGATCTAGAAAATTTCAGGTTTTGATCAATTACCTATAGCAACCTCGAGCCCAAATCGACCCGAATGGCGAGTCCGAATCAAACCCGGACGCCGTTTATTTCTTTTATTTTTCATGTTATTAAATTTTCTTTTTCAAAAATGTCGCGACCCGAATCCTCGGTCCAACCCGAATGGCGGATCCGAACCGAAGCCTAGTTTACTCCGACATTTTTATTTATCTTATCAAAAACATTTTATTTATCTTCATGAAGTCATGGAAACTGTTTCAGCTGGGGTGCTCCATAATCATTTACAAATTCATGCAGTTCGGAAGGCCCATAAACATTTAACAAAATACATTTACAAAGAAGGCAATCATGCCTTTTCAAAATACCACTTGTTCAAAAGAGATGATATGCAGATTACGGAGTATACACTTATACGCCGTACTCCTCTATTTAATTGTACGCGATTCGGGCCTTCTTTTCTTTGTTACTTTGATACCTCGCGCATAGATAAAATTATACGCCTAAGCATTTTCATGCTTAGTGGTTCTATATGCCTATTTCAATATTCAAATTTAACTTGACATGGGCGAATATCAAACCATGCCTATTATATCACATATACTCTTAATCAATTCGCATGCTTTCTGCTTTTCAAGTCATTTATCATAGTAACAACATGCATTTTCAATGCAATAATTCAATTCACAATTCAATTTATGAGATTTACGATATACATAAAAAATCCCATTACACCTGCCAATGCTGGTTATTTCACCTTGACTATTCAATCTACAATTTCGCGGATTCCGTTTGATGAATCCCGCCTTATTATCATTCGGTAATGTGCTTATACATTTAACAATTCGATCTCCCATCATGACGGATGTCGTTTGGTGCATCCCGACACATGGTATCACTTATTCGGTCTCCCATCATGACGGATGCCGTTTGGTGCATTCCAACATGTGGTATCACTTAAATGCCATATCGCCTTCGCGACGGATAATCGCGCATCCCGCCAGCGGACATTTCTTCAATGCTATGGCGCCATCATGACGGATGCCGATTAGTGCATCCCTCCATGTGGGACATTGATAATTTCGGTGCCTTCGCGGACGGATGACCGTGCATCCCGTCAGCGGTTCATTCGACATTCAATTTGCATTTATGACGGATTCCGCTTTGATGAATCTCTCGCCCCATCATCATTCATATTTATTCGCTTTCACCCATCACATTTCACTCATATTCACTTTCGTATTATCTTTCCAAAGATATACTCAATCTGTGTACTTATTCCATATACTCATTCAAGTACTCATTTCATAGTTACTTGGTAACTACCAAAATACTTGAGATAAGAATAGAGTCAGAGAACAAACCGAAGCTGTCGAATCTATCTTCCTTCTCTTCAATCTCAAATCAGGCCAGCGATCATCACCCCTTCCCTAGTCAATAAATATTCATGCTAATTCTTAGTGGATAAACAATTGTTAAACAATTTTAGTGAATTACAAATTTATTTTTGTTAAAAGTCTTGGGTTAAGACACTAAGTTTTCCCGAAGGCGAGGCGGCGAGGTATGGTACATTTTTCACCTAGCTCTAACCTTAATTGAACTCCCATTAATCATTTCTTAGGGTCCCTAGACATCGGTATATGAATACGGGACTTAACGATGTGAAAACATGCAAAAATGGGGCCGTTTGAAACAACTCAGATCGCAGATATTTTGACCCGCACTTGTGACAAAGTTACCTTAATTACACAACCTGCACTCAAGACAGTCACCCATCGCATCCCCGTACTGGTACAACTCAAGCTATACCAAAGACACCCTACGGGTTTTCGCCCGTAAATGTTCCATTTTGCATTTTCACCTATTTTTCATCCACCAATCTTCCCACCATTCCATTTCAAAATCCACCATGGAATCTACCCAAACAACTCCAAAAGTGGTTTAGACTCAATAAAATCCATTTTCCCCATGTTAGCTTTTCCCCAAAATCAAAATCATAAATGAGGAAGTTAGGTTTGATTTTTCTTAACTTATCTCTTCAAATCTCCTTTCCATGTTGTTTCGATCTCTTAGGAGCAAGAATTAAGAAAAGCCCACTAAAGCTTGATCTCTTGCCAAACCCTAAATTTCCCTTTTCTCCTCCTTTCCTTCTCCTCAAAACGGATTTGCTCTTCAATGAGCTCCTAAGACCACATTTCGTCTTTGAACTCCTTTTAAGTGTAAGGACATGTTCATGCCTACACCCTTTTTCTCATTTCGCATTTTTCCCTTTTTGCTCTTAAATCACTTATTCCTTATAAGGCCTTGTTTGGCCACCCAATAAATCCAATTTTCCATTTTGGGTATTCTAACTCTTTATTTCACTTTCCTTATCATTTATTCACTTAGACATTTATTTCACTTTAACATTTAAGTTATCATTTTACCATAGGTCCTTATTTTACAAATTTCCACGTTTGTCTCTTTTTCACTCTGGGTTATTTCCGTGTCTAATCAACTTTCTCATTTTAGCATATAATATTAAATCATATGCTCACACTCTCAATTTGCATTACACAAATTTTCAATTTATCAATTTTCCGGAAAAACCTGCTTGCTCACCTGATACCTGCATTATATATTAAAAACATATTATAAAATTTAGGTTTTGGGGCATTACATTACTGCTACTCATTTAAAATTGAATTTTCCTGGTTTTACATAAGGTCGTGATATTTGATAATCCAAAACTGTCCAAAAAACCTAAGATTCTAGATCTATGGCATACTGACAAACATGATTTGATCTCATGACTCTATTGGATTGAACTTTGTCATATGAACTATCAAGGCAAAAACTCATGAAGAAGCTAACCGTCAATGACACAACTACCCATCGTAACTGTGAAACCCCGAGAAAATTCTAATTTTCTAAAAAATGGTAAAATTGTAATTTCGGTAAAAAATCCGAAATTTTTTTAGATCTTGGATGACGAAACAGACTTCACTGTTGGAATCGTCTCACGAAATCTAGCTACTTCACACGCCAATTCAGATGCCAATTCATCTTTCTTGAGTAAACTGGGATAGTATAGGACACTTGGCACATTTTGAGGGCTCACAAAGGTGGCACGCACAAAAGAATTAATAAACATGAGCTCAAGTGTGGGTCATGGGTGGACACATATATGATGCCAATACGAAAACTAAAGGTGGATATGGATAAGGTGTAATCCCATGAGCCAATAGAAAATTGACATGTGGCAAGTGAGAGGACCAAATTTTGACTCCTCTCTTCTCACACACAGTTTGGGAGGGAGAATTAGAGAGAGAAAGGAAGGGATTTTTAGAGAGAGAAGCTCTGCCTTCTCTCTAGAATTCCTACGATCGACCGCTTCTGATTCGGTGAGCCAAGTTAGCTGTAAAGCTGTTCCCACGCAAGGGCTACGTGGCACCGGGAGCTGTGGAGTCACAACTCCGGAGGTAGTTTTCCTACTTGGGATTAACCTTGTTTAAGAGTCTTGTTAATGATTTGATGGTATGAGTTCGAGGCCGTTTGATCAATCCGCCAAAATTTGGGACCGAATGCTGAAATTTAGGATTGTTACGTCCCGGGACAGATTTTCGATCACATACCCATATGTGCTTGCAGGTTATAAATTGTGGTTTGAGGTTCGAGCCAAATGGGCCGTGGAGTTTTCGATCTTTTGGAGCGGACCAAATGCTAGGAATTTTAGGCAGCTTTCGACAGCCGATGTATGAGTTAGGGAAGACCGTTAAAACAAATCAAGTTGATTGGTTGGACTAAATTGCCCATATGCAAAGGTTGCTTTCAAAATATTGTTTAGTGAATGAGGCTTGAGTGTGTACTGTAAACGAATTGTTAATGGTATTATAATTTGAACTACATTATGTTCGAATTTATATAAAATATAATTGCAAAATGAGATTGGAATGAATTGTTTATTAGCCCATGTGAGCTAATTCAGATGTTATTGCTATGAATAAATAAATATGTGATTAGTAAGTAATCTTTATTAACAAAGTGCATGATTGATATATTGGTATGTGTTGTGAAAATGGTATAATGCACCTATATGCATCGGGGCAACCTAGAAATAATAGGTGTGGAGTGCATGACATGAAAGAAAAGAAAAAGAAAAATGGTTGCAAAGGAATTTCAAAGAAGATTTTCCCGAAGAATTTCTCGAGAGTTGTCCAACAGCCTATCTCGAGGTTAGACCTACGACTGCTTCGTAGAATTACCCAAAGAATTTACCTCAGAGGGTTGTCCAATAGATTTTACCGAAACTCAGTAGTATGTTTTCGAGAACAAAAACCTTTTGTTTTGAAAACAATGTTTTTCTCACATTTGGCTTGTGCATGCGGAGGGAGTCAAACAGGCTCGATAAGTGGAAAAGGTGAGTCACATTCTCATCCATATCACAAAACATTCGAGCAGGATCACGTATTGTCAATGTGTTTCGTAATGCCATTACATACGACTTATATGGGAGTAACCCAATGATTTATCTAACCATCAAGATTACCACCCCGATTTATTTAAAAATTATTTCAGGTACCGAAGGCTCGCCTGGGGATGGGACGCATTCGAGGTCTTAGAGACGAAGAAATGGCCATATATAGCCTTGTTATGTATTTTGTAAAAATATGGGTAAAAGACCCAGTTTTGGTAATTGTAAATTAACACCTTTTTGTATAAAATATACATTTTTGTGAGTATGGATGTATAACAATGTGGCTGGGCGATCATGGTGGGTCTCATGATATAAGACACACTCCGCAAGTTGACGCGGTCAACGGGAACCCGAATCGGTGTTACAAGAATAAGTTTGGACAAAACATGCCACAACAAGTCAACAACAAAACACACCATAACATGTCGGCGAAAAAACATGTCGCAACAAGTCAGGGACAAAACATGTCGTAGCAGGTCGGCAATAAAAATGCGAAATAACAAAGTAAAATAGCCAGAACCAATTATGCAATAAATAACTTTACTGGAAACGAAAACGAGATATGGGGAAGAAATTATAGAAGTTGGGATTTCATGCCAAGAATAGCAAAAAAATCACCCCTCCTTTTTAACTAACAAGGGCTTAAAAAAGATAACATATGTTTAATATTGATTTTGAATATCTATACAAACAAATTTTTTATTTTTTTTTCATATTTATAAATTTTTTATTTTTTGTAATCTTTTCATGATAATACTAAACATAAATTTTTAAATAAATAAATAAAAATATTATGCATTCATTTTGAAACTATATTTTTAAAACAAATACAAGTATAATAATATAAAGGGTTAATTACATAAATGATGTCGCAACTTTTTCATTTTTTTTATTTTGATGTCTTAACTTTATTTTTGTTCACCAAGGTCTAAACTTTTATTTTTCATTTTGGTGTATCAACTTTATTTTTTGTCTAATTAAATGTTTAAACATTTTGATTTTTTTAAATTTTGATGTCTCTACTTTTTTTTGTTCAATCAAGTGCCTAAACTTTTTAATTTTTTACTATTTTGATATCTTAACTTTTTTTTTCTTTAATTAAATGTTTAAACTTTTAATTTTTATTCAATTTAAGGAATATAATTATTAGTAAAAATACCTCCTTTAAAATATTGATTATGAAATATTGAATTCAAAATACATTAAAGATCATATATACCAATTTTAAAATAGTTAACTTTTTTTATATGTAATTCATCTAAATATAAAACTTAAACTTATTTATGTCTTAAAAAATTAGAATTCATTTACTCTTAATTTATAATTTCTTTAACATTGTATTAAATAATCATTAAAAATTAGTTTTTAAATATAAAAATTTTCTAGTTATAATAATTACTAATCTAATAAATAACTATTAATGCTTAATATTGACTTTGAATATCTATTTATAAACATTGTTTTTTGTTATGTATTTAGAATGTTTTTTAAAAAATTATGTCAAAAGGATCTTGTTTTTATATATTTTAATTTTAATCTATTAATGATAATATTAAATCCTTTTTTTTTTTTGTGATAAAACCACTAAATTTAAATTTTTGGAAGAAATAAAAACATTATCTATTTGGCATTGAACTATTTTTTAAAATAAATATAAAATAATATAAAATATTAACTTATACTTTTTTTTTTGTTCAAATGGAGGGGGAAACCAGAAAACAAGACTGCCTCAAATTTTAGCTCCTAAAACCCTTCTTGGCCAAGGAAAACTCATATTATCCTCCCATAAAATTTGTTGGAGCCCCTTAGGTGTGAACAATGGAGGATCTGCACTCTACAATCATACTATTAGAGAAGTGCTTTAGCGTACGCTTCTTAGCACTTTGGTAATGCCTTAAAGTTTTTCTATTAAAGGCATCTTTCATTAATTGATATTTGTACATCTAATGCATTTTAGATCTTCACCCGGGATTAATGAAGTCCATCATACATAACATAGCACGAAGGAAATCATGATGAGATCATGATAATAAGATTTCTATCATGTGCAATTATGTTAGTATCTAAATTATCCCCAGTCATAGGATTAATGAGACTGGACATTGTTAATTCGAACATACTAGCATATGTCATAATTTCGATTGACTGCTGGATCTTATAAACCGGTGGATCATAACTTGATTAGAGTTGACATGTGATGCTTTAAGAGTAGCCAAGTTCATCTGAGACCTCGTGATTTTCTCCACTTCAGGTCCCTGCACGTTCCGTCAACCCGCTGAATTGCCTTCAGTCGCCCAGATCCCAAGTCTTGGGCATTCTCGTGACTGAATTAACTACCTATGGACACCGAAGTTACTACACCACTTCCATACGTTCCTTCACTGGGACCCATTCATTCATATTTAAATCTAAAATATTAAAAGAAAATGAATAATTACAGTCCGTAGGGGTCCGATCACGACCCTCTTACCATAATTACATACTCGACTATTTATACAATAGTCCAAATGAATTTTATAAAAATTCTTTTATACAAAACACTTTTACAAAAAATTTACTCAAGGCCACATGTTGGCCTCCTTCGCAATCACGCATCGTCGGAGCATCGTCTCCCTGTACCTGAAAGGGGTGGTCCCAAGACGAGGTGAGCAATGCCCAAAGGGAAAATTTTTTCCCAAGGGCTACCCTCACCTAAATGCACATGCAATGGCATACAAACATCAAACCACATTCCATACAGAAAATGCAATCCTATATGGAATATTTCGTGTCATGCATGAGATGAGACTCCTCATGCCCATAACCTGAGTCCTGACCGACTCCCTCACACATGCAAATGCCAAGTGTGAAAACCAGTCATTAGCAATGACTTAACCAATTGGACAACCCTCCAATATTTATTTAATTTCATCAAATCTCGTGTGTTATTTATGGGCCACGTCTTTTTCGGGGTCACACCACAGATCGTCAAGGCTCCACATTTTTACTCGGCTTTCACCACTCCAGAATCATGTTCCAATCAAGATATAAATTCAGTCTTTCACTCGGGAGGGGGATCTTACCCCATCTGCTACAATCTAAACACATGTGATTTATATTTATTATTGTTTTATACAACCGTGAGTCTTCAATTTTCGACGTTGTCCCATTTCCAAGTTTCACCCTTACATTCACCAAGAATGGTGAATAATGCTATTCTTCATGCACCCGGCCAATCTCGACTCTTGACGCGATAGACCGTGCATATGAAATGCAATGATGTCATTTCATACTATAATATGTTACAAGCAAAATGAGAACTACATCCAACATTTTCAACACATGGATAATTATATTTTCTACATATATATGCGCATCCATCAAAAGAACATATATCGACATGATCTTTTCACACACAACATATTATTCAATCAAGCAACAACACACAAAATGGTAACAATCTCGAACCCATAAATACAGGGCACCTCTCGGTCCTTTCACTGCCATGTACCATTTTTGGTTCCATTCGTCAATGAATCACTATGACACCAAAACATTTAACAAAACCTGAAGACATCAGTCCTGGGATCAAAACCAAATGTCAACACAGTCCAGAACTGTCTGCATCCAGTCCCAAAAATTTCTAATATTCAGTCCCAAAATCTTAGGACTAAATCACACTGGGCCACCACGACTCGAAGAAACCCTATGCCACAAATGGTTTTAAAGCAAAGTAATCCAAGTAGGAAACCCCTATCCTCGGGAGCCTGACCTTAAACTCCCATTTTGGCAGGTACCCATGCGTAGCCCTCGCAAAGTGGGATCGACTTCTTAACTTCGAACCGGTCGAGATTCAACCATCGTAACACCAGAAAATCTCATTTTCTTTCTCCCCTTTCTTCCTCTTCTCCCCTCTATCCGTTTTTTCTTTCTTTTTTTTCTTTCCTTCTCTCCCTTCTTATCCACCTCGAATTTCTTTCTTTTGTTTGCTCTCCCCATTTCTTTTTATTTTCCATTTTCTCTTTCTTCTCTTCATTGTCTCCTCTCTTCTTCTTTCTCATTTCTTTCTCCTCCTTTTTTGGATTTTCTCCTCTTTTCTCCCTTATCCACCAAATTAATCCAAGGGAAGCTTCCCACCACTTTCCTCCTTTGCCACATGCCATCTCCACAATTTTCTTAATTTATTTTATTTTCTTATTTTTCTTTCCCATTAATTCCTCCACTTGCCACTTGGCTCAATGTGAGCCATTCACACAAGTGCACCACATGGATCATGCCATGTGTCACCTGACACCCAGTGCCTCGAAAAATGTAAAATTTTGACTATCTCGGAATCCGACGAAATTCGTCTAGGTAACTAGATTTCACGAGACGAATTCAACAGTGAAGTTAGTTTCATCATCCGAAATCTAAAAAAATTTCCGATTTCCAATCGAAATTATTGTTTTACCATTTTTCCCGGGTTTTACACCTATGATGAGACAATCATATGAATTATCTATTTAAATGTAGATGATTGTATTATCATAGCAATGGTGCATGTATCCTTAGACTTGAGGTGCTCAAGGATATCTTGGATGCTAATTCTGTACTTTGACCTTGATCCATGTTGTCGCTTAGAGGTCGCTCTTTGGATGATAGTCGGGTATAGCTTGAGGTATTCGAAAGTAATTAAGTAGCAAACAAAGGATTCACCACTCCTAATAGAGGGAGAGTATACCTATGGCCTCTCGTCAGGATCATTACTCAAAAATCTCTACCCATAGTGGAAATGCCATGAAGAATGTCTTCGAGTGCATAACTGATGAGTAATGAGTCTAGGAACAAGATTTGATAGCACTTTGGCTAGATGTGGCATAGCCATTCTAGTGGGAGCTACACATTGTCCATGCTCTTAATCGAGTGGGGTATATAATGGTAAAAGGACGGACTGCGTGGTATTTGTCTATGGAAGGGTTTGCAGTTAGACCATTGACTCTCTGGTCAATTAGGGGTCATGATGTGTTGCTAGATATAGCTCATAACTTGCTTGATTCAATAATTGAATCAAGTGGCTAACATAACTGGGAACCTATTAGGTCACACACTTAGAAGATGGAGACTTGATATAAAATGGAATTGGATGTGATCCAGTCATGAGGGACTTCAATTTGGGGATTAGATCGCTCTAGGATTAGTGGAATCCCAAGACTAAGAGGACTCATTTAGATAATGGGATAGGTAAAAGCTTGCTCATGCGCTTAAGGCTCATGAGGGAGCATGCTACCATACTTGGAGATGCATGTAGCATATTCCATCTTTTAGTGAGGGCTTTTTAGTCTTTTCATAGGGAAGGCGTCTCCTATAAATATGTGGTTATAGGAGAAACCCTAACCCTAATGGTTGATGTATCAAACCCTTATCTCTAAACCTTGAGTGAGTGGTGACTTTTCTATCGTTCTTGAGAAGAACGAAGAAGAAGAAGGAAGATTGAGAGCATCTTCTTCATCCCTCATTGAAACCAAGCTTGGCTAGGACCAAGCTTGATTTCAACTCTGTCTCCTTGGACATTCTCGAGTCTCATCTTCATGTTGATACCATTAAAGGCAACCTTAGGACTTGGTTCTCTTTGGTCTTCACTGCCTTGACCAGTAGATCAGTTTTAGAAACTGACATAAGTTAATCATGCACCCTCTCTTTAGTCTTGAACCAGATTTGATGCCCCAAGGGATCCTTGGGAGGGTTTCTGATGAATTATTTTTTTTTTCCACTGCTTAGGCATGAGATGTCTCTATCAAAACCCTACAGTGGTATCAAAGCACACTTGTGTGCATCAAAATTGATTCTTTGTCGAGTTTTGTTTGGTACCATGAAATTCTTCAAAGGTTCAAAATGAGATTTTTGGTTTGAAGTGTAGATCAAGTGTTTTTCTCTTCATGTAATCTGGTCATGACATGATCAAGGATGGTTATTATGAAGAAGAAAAAACTTGGATGAGATTTAAAGCCCAAAGTTGGGATTTTTAAATGTTTCCCGTAGTTGTTGAACCCAACAACGTTGCAACGTTCGTTCCCAATGTCATGACGTTGTTTCTTCCCAACATCGCGACGTTGTTCATTAAAGCCCAAAAAACATCATGACGTGCGAACGTCGCGATGTGAGGACTTACAATGGGTTTTTGAACCCTGCTAACGTCATAACGTAAGGTGTTGTCGGTGCCTTGTTTGTTTCCTTTATCTTATGGTTTTACACCAATTTCAAACACGCTACTCTAGTATGCTTTGAGTAGATGCGTTAAAATTGAACCGTTCGCCTTTTAAAATTTCTTGAATCATGGATTTCGAAAACCATGTTCAAATTACCTACGAGAATTTTGCACAAAAACGCTCTTGTGACATTTTTTTTGGTTCAAGGATTTGAATTAGGTTTATGGTTCAAGGAGTTGAACCAGTTTGAGATTTAAAACTTGAATTACTTCTATGGATTTAAGGAGTTAAATCAATTAAAGATTCAAGAGTTGAATCAGACTAGTGATTCAAGAGTTGAATGGGGCTAGTGATTCAAGAGTTGAATCAAGTTCATGATTCAAGTTGTTGAATCAGTTTAGTTCAAGTGTTTAACAAAGGTTATAGTTCAAGTGTTCAACAAAACGAATATGGATCATTTTAGTTCAAGTGTTGAAAAACCTTATCATGTGCTTTTGAAATTGTGGAGTACCTTTATCCGTTACTTTCAATGTCATGCAATAGGGAATGCATGTTAAGGGTGTATTTTAGCATGATGGATTATTATGGACTTTGCCCAATGTTGATTGAGCATATTGCATGGTTACTTCTTTTTTAGTAAATAGCTCCCGCGGTCCTCGCTCTTTCTATTTTCTCGATGTATTTCTCTTCTCATCTAAATCCTCCTCAAATGTAACCCGAGGTTCTTCTTATTTGAATGTATGTGATTAGATTACATAGTATTAGGATTAGTTGGTGGAGATACGAAGGAGAAAAGATCATGGAGGAGGACCAAGTAGAGGCACCATGAAATGTAAATGTGATTTAATTTCATGGGCTGTAACAATCATGCATGTCCATAGGTTTGACCTAGTCAATTCCATTTTGGCTCATAGAATTTATTTTAGAATGTCCACAAATATGCCATATAGTTAGAGTAACTATCTTTATATTTTCATGAGATGAATGGATAAATCATGCTAATGAAATGATGAGACTAATCTAAAGAAACCCCTCAATTACTAATATTAAGGCTAATGTCTTCCACTAATATGGTGTGCACCGGAGTTATTCTAGAATTAGGTTATTGGGTAAATCCAAGCCCTACTCTATCAGGACATGTTCTATCCAAAGGAAATGAGTTTTCCTGATTAGTGGGATGGCCTTAACTAGACTCATTAGCTTGTTGGGCAAATAGAGACGTTAGCTTGGGTCAGCGACATAAGTACACGTATCCCGAGTTTATAACCTAATGATAATGCACAAATC
The DNA here is from genome assembly GCA_016808115.1 of Tetrastigma voinierianum. Lineage (NCBI taxonomy): Eukaryota > Viridiplantae > Streptophyta > Magnoliopsida > Vitales > Vitaceae > Tetrastigma > Tetrastigma voinierianum. The sequence continues at coordinate 26,832 of JAEQBH010007125.1, read as the reverse complement.
ATTGATAGCATTGGATTCAATAGCTGAATTGAAATTGTAATTATATCGACACCCACTCATCGATCCAAGATGGCTTGTTTGGGTAAACCCAAGGTCACTCTTGCTAATATTAGATTTGCAAATTACAAGCCGATTTAAATCGTATGGAAATGATACCTACTCACCCAAGTTGGTTTGTTAGGTAAACCAAATATCATTCTTGTGATATTAGATATCGAATTCAGTAGAGAAGATCCACAGTTGCCCTCTCAAATCAATAAAGGAGGGCTAACGATTCGTAATAAAATTGTGGGAGCCAAAATGTGTAATTATCAAGCCGTAATAATCATGCATTTTAAGTACGATCTAACATGATCTCTTTTACATCTAGGTTATTAGAATCAAACCATGTCAACGAATGTTAACTCGCAATCAGTAATGGAATGCTAATATTTTGATCTGCCTAACTTTTAGATCAAGCTAAAGAATTGAGAATAGTTCAAAAGATTAGCCTATGTCATTGTTAATCCACTCACCAATCCCCGCTGTCGGGATGCACCTAAAAGCCGCTCAGGAAGATCAAGCGCTGTTGATAGTGTATGGTGGGATTGATTATCCACACCCTCCACCTCCATGTCACCTGAAATTGTATAAAGATAAGACTGTGGATGCATATTCCATAGTGCACCATCTAAGGGAACATTATAATGAGCAAGAACTGAAAAGTTCAAAGTCTCTGAACTGTTTTTTGGTTCCAAGATGGAGGAGGGGACAGTCCTAGTTCAGCATGCACTGAAGATGTATGAACACATTGAGAGGTTGAATCAATTGAGTTATTGGATGGACTTTTAATTGAGTGTAGACTTGACATGTATTAAGTTACTCCGATAGTTTTGCACACTTGTGCCGACCATAGGATGGACTATATCAGGTCCTCACCATACCCGAGCTGGTCAACGTGCTCAAGATAGCTGAGGGAAAAGTGGTTGAGAAGAAAGCCAAAGAGACTATCTCACAAGGAGCTTACTTCTACTATGGTCAAGATTTCCATTGGAAGAAGAACTGCAAGGTCTACTTGGAGTCGAAGAAGAAGGAGGCATGTGATGCACCATCATCTCGTGCATTTATGCTGGCCATGATTAATACTATTTCTCCTAACAACATTTGTGTATAAGATACCAATTGTGGCTCATACATATGGATTGATATATAGGGCCTAAGGTACAATAGGAAGCTCACAAAGGGAGAGTTCGACTTTCTAGTGGGCAATGGTGCAAGAGTTATAGCTATTGCTATATGGACTAATGTTTTGAACCTCCCTAGTGATATTTATTTAAATTTGGATGATTGTTATGTCCCAACATTGTTGAACAACTTTTTCTAGTTATTTGAACAAGAAAAGTTTTTATTTACATTTTGCAACAATGGTTGTAACATTATGATGTATTTTATGCTGGTGGTACATTAAGTAATGGGATTTAAATATTAGATATGTACAATCCAATTTTAAATGTTAATGACAATAAAAGGGCCGAAGGGAGATAATCCGAAATCATCTTACTCATGGCATTGTAGCCTTGGCCATGAAAGTGAGGGACGCATGACTGAGTTACACAATTATGGTAGCTTGGGGTCATTTGATCGTGAATTATTTGACAAGTGTGAATCTTTTCTTTGCTAGCAAAGATGACCGAGCTACCCTTTTTTACTGAACATGCTTATGGACCATTAGACCTAATACATCCTGTTGTTTATGGTCCTTTGTCCATTAATGCCAGAGGTGCTTTTGTCTACTTCATTACCTTTATTGATGATCGTTCATGATTTGGGTATTTGTATCTTGTGAGATACATATCTAAATCCTTTGAAAAGTTTAGAGAATTCAGATATGAAGCGAACAAATAGATTGGGAGAAGTATCAAATCATTTAGATGACATCCAAGTGGCGAATACTTAAGCCGAGAGTTTCTAGGTTATCTATAGGATAATGAGACTTTATCCAAGTGGACTCTCCACCTTACACACCGCACCAAGTAGTGTGGTAAAAATGAAAAATCGGATCTTATTGGATTTGGTGAGATTTATGATGGGTACATGACTAACAAATCCTTCTAGTGGTTGGTGCAATTTGAAACTGCTATTTAAATTTTGAACAAAGTCCGAACCAAGTTAGTTGAGGTTACTCCATATGGGATATGGATTAACAAGGATCCCTATTTTTCTCACCTGAAAATATGAGTTATCCAACTTATAAGAAGCTTAACCATGCCATAAGCCGAGGCTAAATCGATGTGTGTCTCGTCAGAGGATATCCTAAGGAAAATTTGGATATCAGTTCTACAACAAGTTGGAATAGAAGTTGTTTGTTTCAAAGTATAGAGTCTTCTCAGAGGAAGAGTTTCTTCAAAGAGAAGACAGTGGGAGTAAAGGTGAACTTGGTGAAGTTCAAAGTGCTCAAACAGACACAGATCAACCGACTTAATCCAAAGGTTGTCATTCATGTTGATGAAGTAGCAGCTGATCCTTCTAAAACACAAGCACATCGTGGTACAAGTAGGATATGTACTGTTCAAGAGAAGTGTGGATTTCTCATCAGTGAACAGTGGGATATATTGCTCACAACAAGTCGATGAGCCTACTACCTACGATGAATCTTTGAATAGTTCATAATCTGACAAATGACTTAAAGCCATAGCGAGATGTATCTCTTATGTGAATCAACCAGTATGGACTTTGGTTGAACAATCATAGAGATAAAACCCATAAGGTGAAAGTGGATCTCAAGAAGAAGACTCCGACATGGAAGGAAATGTGATACTATAAAGCTAGGCTCATGGCCAAGGGTTATCAAGCCAAAGACAAGGAATTGACTATGATGCAGATTCTAAAACCCTAGAGCGATGCTTAACCATATGATACTCCTAGCCATTGTTTCTTATTATTATTATAAGATATGGAAAATGGATGTGAAGATGGCTTTCCGCAAAGGAAACCTAAGTAAGGATGTTTGTTTGACAAAACCGGAGGTTTTCACACCTAGAAATGGCAATAAAATATGCAAACTTCATATATCCATTTATGGATTGAAGCAAGCATCTAGGAGTTGGAATATCCGATTTAGTGAGACAATCAAAGAGTTTGATTTCTCACAAAATACAGATGAAGCTTGTGTGTACAAGAAGGTTAGTGGGAGAGCAGTCATGTTCCTAATATTATACGTGGATGACATATCAATTATTGGAAACGACGTCTCAAAGATACAATATGTAAATATATATTGGTTATCCATGAACATTCTCCATGAAAGACCTTGGAGAAGCGACTTACATATTAGGGATATAGATCTATAGAGATAGATCGGGTAGGTTGCTTGCTTTTTCAAGGTCTACTTACATAGCTTAGATGCTAAAGAGGTTTAAAGTATGGAGTGTACTCCTAAGAGAGTATCTGGTCCCATGTCTAGCGGGACACCTCTTGGAAGTCCATGTGTTCAAAGACAATAGATGAGAGGACACGCATTGTATGACCCCATAGGCTTGGCCTAGGATCAATCATGTACGCTATGTAATGTACTAGACCGTACTCTATCACATTCTCTGTGAGTCGCGAGCAAATACCCGCCATTGACCCAAGTGTGCGGTCATCATGGTCATTAAGAATATCCCCAAGTACTCGAGAAGGATCTACGGATTTATTCGATCGAAGAAGATAAGGATCTTATTATAATATGCCAACTAATAATCTGATAGAGATGACTCCAAATCTCAATCAAGCTAAATGTTCACATTGAATGGTGGCGCAGTCAATTGGAAGAGTTCCAAATAGGAGGTGAATGTGGATTCCATAACTGAATCAAAGTACATCGTTGCTTCCGATGGTAGCTTAGGAAGAAATTTTGACAAGGTAGTTCATTAATGAATGTTTGTTTGTTTATATATAGACTAAAGCACTCAATTTTAATGCCTCTAATGGAGCCTTACAGTTCCCCTTTAGTGGACCAAAATTGGAGCTAATTGTTAGAAAAGTAGAAAGTGGTTTTATGTTCTTGAAATTATAAAATGGTTTAGTCTAAGACACTGTAAGTACACAGGTCATACAAGTAGTAAAACTTTGGATGTAAGTCTAGATATCATTCCCTCAGAGATTGACAATAATTTTAAAATCAACTACCCTAACGACTATATCCACACTTTCATTTGCACCTCCATGTAAATGCTTGAAAACTAGAATTGAAGATAAGATAATACTTGTATTATATCTATCTAATTAAAAGCAAATTTAAATGAAAACAAATATAATAAACTGGATTGAATCAGTTCTCTGCTAGAAATGGACACTAAGATGAAACTGCTGTGGAACAATCAATTTCTGCATTAAAATCCATTTATTCTCTCAACTCGATTTCGATCTAAACTCATGAGATGCCTAATAATGCAGCTCGGATTCTCCACATTTCACTAATTAAATCCCTCCCTTTTTCAAAGACATGGATATACTTAGCTTACTTGTATTCTAACACCTACAAGATCTAGGCATTTTTCTATTTCAATACTTAATACCCATTTCTTAAGATCACATTTCGTATCCCAAGTCCTGGTCAATACAAACCTCTACAAATGGTTGATGACTCATCCTTAGGATCTTATGATTTTCTTCCCATTAGATCTCAGCTAACACAAGATTAAGATCTTTCCATCAGATTAATGTGAAATCTCTGATGATTTAAATTGATAAATAATCCCCTCCAACTTCAACTGTGAGTGAAATGGAAATTTATCTAAGTGAACTCTTAGAGCTCAGTAGTTCATCAATGGTAGTCTAGCATACCCACAAATTAAAGGTTCGAAGCTCTCAGGAATCTCCATCTCTGGTCACTCGTAAGGCCTCGAATCAAAGCATGAATGGGGCCTTTTTTGATAGGATACTGACATCGCATTGGTGAACAATCAATTTAAGAACAACATCACAAAATAATCCCCAATTTTCATATTTAGTATGTGCAAGTAAAAGACTGGTGAATTCAACTATAATTCCAAGTTAGTAGTCAGGTTTCATCAAAATCGCAGATCACAACGATAATGAGCATTGATCAAATACATCGCCAGTGAGTTGCAAATTAACTGACAAGAAACTAATTCTGCACTTATTCGATTCCATTAATTTCAGGCATTATTTGGAGAAGAAAATGAAAAAAAATTAAATCTAGCTTCAACATTTTGAACAGGTTATTGGTTCAGATCCATAAAAGAAAAGTTAAGAAAAGAAATGAAAAGAAAAGAAAAGAAAAATCTACTCTAAAATTATACACCAGTCTTCTTCAATCCTGTAACTGGTTTGGGAAGATTTCCTTTACGTACGTAGAAACGCCTATTTATACATTTCCAGCAATTGGGCCTAATTCCAAGGCTCTAGGTGGATTTCCCTAAATTTAATGGCCTAGCTTGCTGTTTAGGTCGCGACCTCCGAAGTATGTCGCAACTTATTGGGTCTGTCATGTCCTCTGGGAGCTTGTCGAACCATGCTTTTGCCTTGTTTTTGTACTATTAAATCGTGACCTGATGTCCTCTATCACAAATATCGCCTTGCGCTTTTCTTTCGCCTGTCATGACTTAGGAAATCATGTTGTCTCAGGCTTATTTCTTATCATTTTTCCCGAGAATCATCATATGTTATGTCGCGATCGAATTGTTTCCATCGCGGAATTTCACGCTTAGCTCAAAGAGGTGATGAATTTTATCATGGACCTCACATTTTCTTGTTTCCAGGTAGTTGTGTCGCGACCACAATTTCATGTTGCGACCTGAATTTTTCTTCCTTTGCTGAATTATGTGTCGCAAAAAAATTTCTTTATCGCAACACCATTTTTGCTCTTAACACCGATCCTCATCGATAACTTTTCTCGGTCTCCAAGTGTTCTCATGGCTACACTTCACACCCTCATGTCGCGAAATGATCGTCTTCCCTTTCTTTAATCGAATTCGCGGTCGCAACTTTTTCATGTCACGACAATCGCTTTCCGCTGTAAAACCAATTTGATCTTTGGTCACAACCTCCCTTTCATGTTGCGACATCATATATTTTTTTTCTGTCCTCATGCAAGTTGCAACTCCATTTGCTAATTCATGAGGCGCTTTCTTTGCTGCTACATGGAAATTAGGTCGCGATAAGTTCGTTTCTTTTCTTACTACAATTCTTGTTGTGACCTCAAGAAAGCATGTCACGACCATTCTTTCTTTCATCTTGTCGCAACCTCATTTTTAAGTCACGACTGTGCTCTATCCAATCGAGTTTCTTCGGTCGCGACCTAGAAAGTGTGTCGCACCTGCTTTTGTGGCCCTCTTACCTTGTTCTTGTTCTTGTTGCAGTTGCTCAAAACTTAGTCAAAACATGTTTAAAATATAAAACTCATTTTAATGTCGCGACATGAAATCCATGTCACGACCTCACTGGTGTCTTCACTATATTTCTTTTTGTCGAACACTGGTTCTTCTGATTATGAGACCTGTCACTCTGTTCAATGATTCACCCCTGCCTGCTACCCATCTCCGTCATGATCTGCTTAGTCTTCTGGGTGTCGCAACCTCATCTCCTCCTGTCGTGACGTCAGCTTTGCGCCTACTATTTCTCTCTCACGATCGACACAAGGATGTCGTGGACACTTAATGCCTTTGTCTTATAGAATTGTCGCAACATTATCACTCAGGTCGTGACACAAAAACTGCTAAACTGATGAATTCCTTGTCGCGACCTCAATTGTATGTCGCGACCTAGCTGCTTTGCCATTGATCTCATTTTCGACGGCCGAATTGTTGCTTCTTCTATATAAATCGCAAATATAAATTGGTAAAATCTACATTTCTGCATAAAAATAAGTAATTACATTATAACACTAATAAGAAAATGGCTTAAAAATTCAATGAGTTTTATCATCAAATTCCCCTAAATCCTAAAATTTTCGTTGTCCTCAAGCAAAGAAAAGAAGATTGTTTGTCCTCAAACAATGAACTTTATTTTAAGTGACATTTTTCTATTCTAAATACACTTTTATTACACCAATTGGATTCCTTGAAATAAGTAGGTTGCGTGATATTTCTAATCTCGCTTTCAACTAAGAAAGGAATGGTTTCAACTTCTATCACAAATAAATCCATTAATCCTTATATTGTAAAAACAAATACGCCAATCAATCTTGTTTTGTGCGCAGGTATGTTTTTCTTTCCTTTTCTTCTTGTTAGATTAGTTAATCTTCTGGGATTCTCCTTGAAGAATTAGTCTAAGTCCCATAGGCTTGTTTTTCATATTGATCTCCACTAATGTAAGAAAATTCAACCTTCAAGATCAATGAGGTCTTTCTGGCTTGTAATGTTAGGCTTGGGTAATTGCGTAGACAATTGGAAAATTTAGGTTGCAAATTACCCAGATTCCCTTATTCACTTATGCTTAATAGCCTCATCCCTTTCTTCTTACTAATATGAACTTTAATAACTCCCCGCACTCTGGCTTCTTGTGCACCATCTTGAATCTCGGGCCCTTTGATTTTTCCACCTTCATATTTATCAGCCCCGCCTTTTTCAAGCATTCTTGTTCTTCTTCTTGTCAAAGTTTTAGGAGAGGCAATGTTTTGTCTTTAGGCTTTCTATCACTCTTAGAGAACTGGGGTTAGCAACTCCCATACCAGTTGGCATTGTGGTACTAGGTGTTGAAACACCCCTAAGAACTTTAATTGTTCAAGAGAGATAGGCCACAAGATAAAAACTTATTCCCTTTTAATTGACTTCCTTTTTCCTAATCTTTCTTCAATTGATTTTGTCTAATACTTCCACATGTAGTCTATAAGAAGTATATTCCCCAATCTTGTTCTCTATGCACATTAAACTTTCTTTGCTCAAAACTCGGCAATTTTGGGTGGTTCTTGCTACAGATTAGTTTTAGGAGGATTTCAGTTTTTAATTTATGTTATTTGGAAGAAGTAGGTATATTTGGCCCAAAGCTTGAACTAGGTGCGCATTCGCATATAATGAGGGTAGGCTTGAAAAAGGTTCAAACTTCCAAAGAGGCCCTCTATCCTTTCTTGTTAGTTGTTGTTGTCTATGATTTCGCCTTGACCAATAATCTAATAAGTTCTAGGACCTTGTACCCTTGACTTTGAATTACCCCAAAAGATGTCTCTAATCTTTTTCAATTTGTTCGTGACTGACTCATGTGTGATGTTTTCATGTGATTTCTTATAATGAATAACTATTTACACAATGTATTCAAGTAGCTTATATGTTCTTTCAATTGTTTACCTTTCCTAATTCGTACTCTCAACTTTACTTAAACTAAACAGCAACTTCTTACTTCGCTCAATGAAGCTTGCTCTCATTTTCTCCTCATAAGTATTGTCAGATTTAATCAGCGGTTTACTATGCCATTTTACCAACAAAATCTTGAATAAAATAACCCTCTCCTTTTAAGACAAACTAAAGCATGGCATACAATCAACACAACTGCATCAATCCATCCAAACAATTCACATTTTTTCAAACTTATTCAACAACCAGGTCCCAATTAAGTAGTTCAGCAATATATATGTTATGATCACAATATTATTGAAAGCAACAAATCTAATCATCAAATTGTGCAACAAACTGCCAAAGCACTTCCAATGAAATTTTCTGGGCTTCTATTAATGATGAAGAAGGAGTATAATGGGAAAAGAAAATAGAGATTGTGCCATTTCACTTCCTTCTCTTATAAGATTTAGAAGGTATGATGTTGCGAGGCTCTAAGTCAAAACTTGCCAAACAAGGAGAAAATTTTGAAAAGGTCATGTCCGGGTCTTTCTTTTCGTATGGCTTCACTCTTCCTTTCAGAAGGTGCATATGTCATTTGTGTACTCCAATCAGAGCGATCAAATCATCTTGATCTCCGACTCCACTTTATTAATTGTGCTGCTCCAACTCGTAAATACAACCCAAGATAAGCCTGACAAATTGGTGTTGATCAAATCCTAGCCTCTGATTTTCCTCCTATATACATCATCAGTCTCCTCCAATTCCTCGTCTCTTTCTTCATCAGCCTACCAAACCTCGAATTTCTCTTTGCAAAGGGTTTTAAGGCTTTTATTCTTTTCTAAAGATATTACTCCATTCACCTTCTCTTTTCTCATAATCTGAGCAATTTCTTCATCTCTCTTCCTCGAATTGGTTGTCAGAAGGCTTCCAAATCCGCCTTCATCTTTTCCAAATTCTTTCTCCCTCGCTTTCATCTCTTCTTCATTTCTTCTTCTCTCTCGTCTCAAAGTCTACTCCAATAATTGTTCTTTCTCCCTCGAATTTAGCTTCTAAGAATTCTTTCTCCTCGATTTGCTGATTTTTTCCCATTTATCTTCCCTTTCTTTCTTCATTGCTATCAAAATTTCTAAGATCTCATCCTTCCCTGCATTCCTTCTGGAGTTCTCAGCTGGCTCAGTAAAATTCTCTCTTAAATCAGGGCCTGGATGGCTCAATGGGCTCATTTTGAACTGCAATTCCTCTTCTTCTACTGGAGAGGTCCTTTCTAGGAAATTTTCAATCTCTCTATTGTCATTCTCTTCTGCAGGGTCTGTTTCTACCTCTATAATTCTTTGTCATTCGTTCGCCCTTTGCTTACACCGGTCAAGGTTGTGAGGAGAGATACCTTCGGGCATTTTTCCTCCCATGATCCCCCCCGCACTCCAACAAGGATGCAATAACTGTAATGGTTGGCCGGGTGAGGAATGAGTCCTCTTGTTGCTAAGGTACCCTCTAATAGAGCCTTCAATCGATTTCCTAATGCTCATTTTAGAGCAGCCCTTCAAAAGGGCATATAAAATTATGGTCTCTTGTTCTCTGACTGAGCAAAGATGCTTAGTTGGAATTATGACTGAGGCTATGAAGTAGAACCAGACCTTTGCCTCTTCAGTGAGGGATCCTCTGTTGATAGCATGGTGGGGGTTCTTCTTCGTTGCTCTCCCATCTTTCCTCATTCACAAACAAACAAAGGCGTCCACACCTTCCACGATCCGGCCTTCAAACCAACTCAAACCCTTGAACCCGCCAAGGCCTTTGTCAAGGACTTCGTTAATTCTCTTATGTCCGAAGTTAACCCATATTCCTCGAACGCATACTGAGTCCTCCCTCATCCCTACCATATTTGCATAAAACTCCCTTGCCAGAGCATAGAACCCAGGCGCCTTATGTGTGCAAAAGAATTCCCAGCCTTTCCTTTCTATTATTTCTGCAAAAGGGAAATCCGCTCTAAACCCCTTTCGTTTCGACGAAGCCCTTGTCAGCCATCTTCTTGTTCCATAAAGCTTGAGCCTCTGCAGAGATAAAATCTTTGTCGCCCCCTGTTTCCATTCCTTCTATATGCCTCATTGTTCTCTGTCTTTTTGCTGCCCTTTCTTCCTCAACCGTTCTACTGTGTCGGGCTTTTTGGTTCTCAGCATTCGCGATTTATTTCAGCCGAGGTTCCGTGTGAACCTCTTCCTCCCCATGAACGCATTCATTCATTATCTCATTGATCATCTCATTAAGATTTGGAACAGGGCTTTGGTTTTCTACAATGAGTAAGAATTTAGAGTTGAGCTTTTTAGGAAACTGGATCTAAGGTTTTGGTATTCAAAGAGAGAATGAGAATGGAAGGTTGGGTGAGGATGCAACTGGATTGAAGTTTTGGAGCGAAATTGGCTATTCAGTTTCAGCCTTTATGATGGATGTGCTCAATGTTATTATTGTCTTATGGAATGTCGCAACATTAATGCTAGGTCACAACGCTAATTGTTAACAATAAATGTCCAATTTAATGTTGCGACGCCTAATTCGTATAAGGTTAAACCTACATTTATCGATTTAGACAATTCCTCGTCATGACTCCATTTAGGTCCTGGCCACGAATTCCCAAAAGTGGTCTTGACAAATAAAATTGATGTCATGACAAACTTCTTCCTCTTTCGCCAGCTCCCGTCGCGACATAATTTTTACCGGTCGTGATGACTCGTGCCTTACACCAGTCATTTTAGGTTCAATTATGCTATTGCGACCCAAGAATTCCTGTTGCAACCTTAGTTTGTTTTTTACAATAACGCTTGTGTTGCGACACGAAATTTTCTTACTTCTCATGTTCTCAGTTCAGCCCTTGTCGCAACATCAAAAATCTGTCACGACCAAGAAATTTTCTATGTCTCTATAAACAATTCATATTTAAGCAAAATCACTTCAAGACATCCAATTTAAATTAGAACAATTTACATTCATCATTCAAATATTCAACAAATCAGCTTATCAAAACATTAGATTCAATACTGAATTGAAAAGTCCAATTTTCCCAAACTTCAATCATGTATTCTCTAAAGAAAAAATATTTTGAGAGGAAAATACTTCCCTTTGTAGCCTTTTATGCATCCTGGGAACAATAAATGAAAATTCCATGTCCGTTGTACCCTTACTGATTTGCAAAAACACTCAAAAAATTTAAACAGTAAAATAACATACAAGTCTAACAAAGAAACTTTAAAATTTCAAACACATTAATGGACTATAAAACATCAAATAAAACATTGTAAGGGTTGCCCCACGAATCGCCTTCGCCAGTCCTAGTCGACTCACACGTGATTCTTTTGTTTAAGAAAATTCTTTAACTCAGAATTTAGAATCAACCTTCAATTATCTTTCCTCCAAAGTAATGCTTTAATCTCTAACCATTCACTTTGAATTCTTCTCCAGTATTAGTTTTCGACGTCACTGCTCCAAAGGTTGTACTTGCCACTACTGTATAGGGACCACTCGCCTTTGATCTCGCTTTCATGGAAACGCTTTAGTCTCGGGAGTTGAATAATGTGACTCCGATCTCCGTTTTAAATTCTCTCCTCAAAATCTTTTGATCATGCCATTTCTTTGTCTTATCCTTGTAATCATAAACTTCATTTCTCAACTCTTCCACTTCATTCAGTTAGAGCAATCTTTCCTCTTTAGTAGCCTTAAAATCAAAATTCAATTTCTTGATGGCCCACATTACTTTGTATTCCAATTCAAGAGGAGGTACTGTGGTTTACTGTAAAGATACCTCATGGGGGGACATCCCAATGGGAGTTTTATATACAGTTCTGTATGCTCATAATGCATCATCAAGCTTTATAGACCAATCTCTTATGTTTAGCTACGCCTGCACTTTCTTTATCCCCCCTATTGGGAAATCTCAAATTTCGCCTATCTGCTTGATGACGATAGTTCAAACTCATGATGCGTTTGGATTCCATATCCGCCATGAGTTTCAAACACCTTATTTGTAAAATGGCTTCCTCTATCACTAATAATAGCCTGGGTGTCCCAAATCGCTTCAAAAATATTCTCTCAGAAGTAACTTCAAAATTGTATTAGCATCATTCTTAGGACAAGCTGCTGCCTCCACCCATTTGGACACATAATCCATGCTAGGAGTATGAATAGATTTCCAAATCAGGATGGAAAAGGTCCTATGAAATATATTCCCCACACATCAAAAAGTTGCACCACCAGGATTCCTCAGAGGCATTTCATGTCTTCGTTGATGCTTCCCATTCTCTGGCATTGATCACAAAGTTTAACCCACTCAAAACAATCTTTAAAATGGTAGCTAATAAAACCTCGATTGAGAATCTTGTGGGTCAAGCTTTGTCTCCTGCAAAATGTCTTCCATATGGTGATGCATGACACTCATATAAAATTCTGCCTTGTTCACTTTCTGGCACACACATCCTGATTATCATATCAGCTCCTCTTTTGAATAATAGTGGGTCATCCCATATATAAAATATGTTGTCAGTCCTCAACTTTTTTCTCTGCTAGTAGTTAAATTCTGGTGGCATAACTCCACAAGCTAGAAAATTGACAATGTCAGCATACCAGGGTGATTGGAATGACAACTGGAATAACTGCTCATCTGGAAAATTTTCTGCTAATTTTATTCCCTCTTCTTTCACAATAGTCTTTTCAATTCTTGACAAGTGATCAGCTATCACATTATCACAACCCTTCTTGTCCTTGATCTCCAAATCAAATTCCTATAGTAATAATACCCATCTGATCAGTCTTAGCTTAGCTTCTTTCTTTGCCATCAAATATTTAATTGCAACATGATCAGTATGGATGATGACATGGGATCCCAATAAGTATGGCCTTAATTTTTCACATGCAAATACCATGGATAGCATCTCTTTTTCATTAGTTATGAGGGTTTCTTAAGCTTCATTTATGTTTTGGTCATATAGTATATGGCCCTAAATCTCTTATCAGTTTTCTGTCCTAATACAGCTCCCATTGCATAATCACTGATATCACACATAATCTCAAATTCATTATTCCAGTTCGTTCGCTATGATGGGAGCTTTTTAACTAATCCGATTTGGATCTCTTCAAATGAAGATTGGCAGTCTTCATCAAAATTAAACTTTGTATCCTTTTCCAATAGCCTACATAATGGTCTTGCAATTTTTGAGAAGTATATGATAAATCTTCTATAAAAACCAGCATGTCCCCAAGTAAACTTCTTATTCCCTGACTGTTAGTGCCAAAAGAGTCTCTTTATAATGGAAACCTTGCTCGTCCACTTCGCACTCGTTGCAAAATTCTATGCCCAAGGATAATGCCTGCTACTCATAAAATGGCATTTTTCCCAATTCAGCTAAGTTCTTGTCCTGGCACCTTTGAAGTACTGTCCCCAAATTTTTCAGGCAATGTTCAAAACTTGATCCATAAATTATGAAGTCATCCATGAATATCTATGCCCAAGGATAATGCCCATGAATAACTTGACCCAAAAAAAATTCTATGCCCAAGGATAATGCCTTCATACTCATAAATTATTTTTCCCAATTCAAGGCTAAGTTTGGCCTCCGTACTCTCAAGCACACCCCAAATTTTCGTGCAATTAAAACTTGATCCATAAATTGTGAAGTCGTCCATGAATATCTCCATAACCTCCTCTCCCAAATCTAAGAACATAGACATCATGCATCTTTGAAATGTAGCAGGAGCATTTCATAACGCAAATGGCATTCTTCTAAAAGCAAAAGTATCGTAAGGGCATGTGAAAGTAGTTTTCTTCTGGTCCTCAAGTGCAATAGCAATTTGGTTATATCCAGAATATCCATCAAGAAAACAAAAGTGAGGATGTCCTGCTAACCTGTCTAACATTTTATCAATGAAAGGCAATGGAAAATGATCTTTCTTGGTTGCAGTATTCAATTTTTTGTAATCTATACACACCCTCCATCCTATCACAATTCTTGTAGGAATTAGTTCATCCCTTTCATTTCTGATCACAGTGAATCCACCCTTCTTGGGAACCACATGAACTGGGCTCACCTAAGGGTCTGATACAAAGCAAATAAACTGCATTTAACCATTCAGCACTTCCTTCCTTTACTACATCCTTCATTACTGGATTTAGCCTCCTTTGGTGTTCAATTGAAGTCTTTGCATTATCTTCTAGCAGAATTTCAGGTATGAAAATAAGGGACTGACACTTTCAGGTCTCTCAACTTGACTATGCAATTGCTTCCTTGTATTTCCTTAGAATCTTAACAGCCGCTTCATTCTCACTAATGCAACATATATAATCGTTTTTCCTTTTCAGTTCTTAAGAAAGCATATTTCAGATGACTAGGCAATTCTTTCAATATTAACCCTTCTGTACTGGTTTCTTGCTCAGTTGCTTTCTTTTCCTTGCTGCATGAATTCTCTTTATTGTTTTCATTCAAACTCAAGATTGTTTCTATATATTGCAAAATGGATATGTTAATTCATAATCAACACTCTTAAGATACTAGAAATTCATCTCATTTTCATTGATATAATGCTGAATGTTACACCGAGTTCGCCTAGATCGGGACCGACTAAAGTTTTCTACAACCATACACTTTCTTCATCAAAGATCGATCGTGTCAAGCTTTTGTCGAGGCTACGTCAGCTTCACTCGTGGTCGCCACCCTTCGACATCAATCAGCAAATTTCAGTCGCTAAGAAAGGTCTTCCTAACAACAGAAACCTCGTGTGTCTTCCATTTTCATGACAACAAAATCAACAGGAAAAATGGAATTTCCCGATCTCACCAACACATCCTCACACCTTCTGCTTATGCCATCACCTATCATCAACCATTTACAAGGTAATTGCCGTTGAGTAGTTCTCAAACTCAACCTTTCACCACCGATAATGGCATCAAGTCAGATGTTGGCACCTAAGTCACATAAAGCTTTCTTGAATTCATATATTTCCCAATTCGTAGGGAATGGTAAGACTACTAGGATCTTTCATCTTAGCCGGTAAGCTTCAATAACTACACCGTATGTTACCATAAGTCATCACTCATTCATCGCAATTTTCTTCTCATTCAAGATGTCCTTCTCAGAATTTGGCATAGCTTAGCATTTGGTTTATTGCCTCTATAAAGGGAATGTTAATTTCTATCTTCTTGAACATTTCCAAGAATTTGGAAAATTGTTCCTCCTTCTTTGCCTTCAGAAGTCTTTGTGGAAAAGGAACTGCAAGTGTGTAGGCTTGAATCTTTCTTTCCTCGCCGGTTGTTCACAGCTTCCCAAGTCGCTCGCCTTGTACTTTATCCTTAGATTTGCGCCAACTCTGAAATGCTCTTCTATTCTCCCTTCCAGCTTCTTCCTCTTCTTTGTTCAGCCTTTCTTTTCTTATCCGTCTACTCATACTCCACCCTTGCCACTCCTCAACTGGACTGCCATACAATCCCTTAGATTCTTCTAGGTGTCACTAGGGAAAGCATCCTTGGTCTTGTTCTACAAGTTTGAGGCCAACTTCCCAACTTGTGTTTCCAGGTTCTTGAGTAAAGCATTAGTGTTTACTTGAAAAATTTATGTGTTGGATTTAAAATTTTCCAACTCAGCAAATTTTTGTTCATGGTGGTTTAGCAGCTTTTTTTTGTCCCTCATGAACTGTAGCATTTTCTCCTCAAAAGACTAAGTCCTCTTTTGACCTTGATGTTGCTGGAACCTCGATGGATTGTATCCTTGCCTGATATCCTTGCCCATGTCTTGGGCCCTGTGATGCTCCTCTACCATATGAGAAGTTCTCATAACCACTCAGCTGATGTAGCGTAGCAAGTCGGGTTAGGTCGAATGGCAGCTTCTCTCGCTCATTCAAGTAATCGGGTCTCTCAACTTGATAGGGATCCTCATCAATAGGTCCCTCAGCACTTCTTTTGATTCCATCTCTTTCCACTACTCCAATTTCATGAGCATAGTGCATTCTCTTCTCTTGATTCCCTAACTTGTGCATTATTGCATTTGGCCAAGTCTTATATCAGCTGTTTTGCTTCCTCTGCACTTCTTCTCTTAAATGCCCCATAGTAGGCTGCATCTATGATACCCTTAGAGGTATCATTCAAGGAGTGGTAGACAATATCTATTTGGGTCTTCAAGTCTATGCCATGCAAAGGGCACCTCTTTAACAACCTTTTGTACCTTTCCTAGGCAGTATACAAGCTTTCATCATCCTCCTGTTTGAACACAACTATCTCCCTTCTTCTTTCTCCGTCTCACATCATGGCTTTAATCGCGGTTGGCCATCCTGAGGGAATTTCATGTGCTCATTAGGATCTTCAGTAGGGTGGCCTGTAAATTGATTCTACTGCACCATGGTGATCAACACTTTTCACTCAAAGTCAAGTAATTTATACAGGTCGCCTTAACCGCCTCGAATATTCTTCTCGATAACCGGGTCTCCGTAAATCCATCATCTCGCACTAGAGCCCTTTCTGTTGTTGTTTCTTGTTCAACTGTCTAACCCATTTTTTCATCTACCATACTTACTGTTTCTGCACTTCTCACTTTCCTTAAGTTCCTCAATGTTCTTTCCAATTCAGTATCTAAGGGAAACAGATCTTATTCTGGCTTCCTGTGCATGAAATAACTTCTTGAAATGGAAACATATTAAGATCAATTGGAAACAGTGGTATCTAAAATCATATATCCTTTAAGCTCTCTAAAAGATCAGTAGCTTATACATCCACTACTGTCAAAACTGTTTTTGTGAATTTCTTTTACAAAATACAGAAAAATGTCCAAATAAGCATTTCCTTTTGTCCGAATATTGATTTATTCCAATTCTTTCAATCCATCTGTGCAACCCAACAATATAAAACTTGTTTGTCTGCTTATGTATAAATCTAAACCACTCAATTTTAATGCCTCTAATGGAGCCTACGCCTCCCCTTTAGTGGGACCAAATTGGCTAATTGTTTGAAAAGTAGAAAGCGGTTTTATGTTCTTGAACATAAATGGTTTAGTCTAAGACACCGCAGTACGTCATACAAGTAGTAAAATTTTGGATGTAAGTCTAGATATCATTCCTCGTAGATTGACAAGAATTTTAAAATCAACTACCCTAACTACTCAATATCCACACTATTTTCACATCCTCAGAATGTTTGAAAACTAGAATTGAAGATATGATAATACTTATATTATATTTATCTAATTAAGAGCGCAAATTTAAATGAAAACAAATATAATAAATCGGATCGAATCATTCTTTGCTAGAAATGGACACTAAGATGAAATCAGCCGTGGAACAATAATTTCTCGTGATTAAAATCCATCGATTCTCTAATCCCGATTCGATCTCGACTCACAAAGATGCCTAATAATGCAATTTTGATTCCTCCACATTTCACCGGACAGGTCCCCGCTTCTTTCAAAAACATGGATCTACTTAGTTACTTGTATTCAGAACACTCTTTATAAGATCTAGGTATTTTTCTTTTTCAATACTTCATACCCATTTCTTAAGACTGCAGATTTCTTGCATCCTAAGTCCTAAGTCACCAAACCTTCCGAAATGGTTGTTGACTCATCCTTTTTTAGATCTCGATGATTTTTCTTTCTTCCTTGATTAGATCTCAGCTAACAAAGGATTAAGATCTTTCCATTAGATTAAGGTGAAATCTCTGATGATTTAAATTGATAAATAATCCCCTCCAACTTCAACTGTGAGTGAAATTGAAATTTATCTAAGTGAACTCTCAGAGCTCAGTAGTTCATCAATCGTAGTCTAGCATACCCACAAATTGAAGGTACAAAACTCTCAGGAATCTCCATCTCTATGTCACTCAAAGGGCCTCTTGGAAATCAGAGCATGAACAGTCCTTGATAGGATACTCGATACTGCTATTGAGAACAATCAATTTAAGAACAACATCAATCAAATAATCCCCAATTTCAAGTACTTCTCTATAGTATGTGCAAAAAAAACTGTAACTAACTACAATTCCAAGTTAGTGGAAACTATGCCCATCAAAACTGCATCACAACGACAATGGAGCATTGATCAAATACACCAACAAGAGTCAGAATTAATCCGATAAGAAACCACCTGCACTGTCCGATATCATTAATTTCCAGGCATTGAGAAGAAAATGAAAAAATTAAATCTACTAAACATTTTGGAATGTGTTACTAGTCTCGTATCAAGAAAAGAAAAGTTAAGAAAAGAAAAGAAAAGAATAGAAAAAGAAAAATCTACTCTAAAATTATACAATTGAGTCTTCTTCAATCCCCCCAAAATTTGGGTTTGGGAAGACCCTCCTTTTATAGATGCAGAAATGCCTATTTATACATATCCAGCAATTGGGCTTGATTCCAAGGCTCTAGGTGGATTTCCCTAAATTTAATGGCCCAGCTTGCTGTTCAGGTCGTGACCTCCGAAGTATGTCGCGACTTATTGGGTCTGTCGTGTCCTCTGGGAGCTTGTCGAACCATGCTTTTGCCTTGTTTTTGTAATATTCAATCGCGACCTGATGTCCTCTGTCACGACATTGCTCTTTGCAGTTTTTTTCAGTTGGTTATCTCGACTAGGAAATCATGTTGTCTGCTTCTACTTATCATGTTTCCTGAGAATCATCATGTTGCGGTCGCGACTGGAATTGCTTCGTCGTGACCACGTTAAGTTGCCAGTGGTGATGACTTTTGTTGCGACCACATTTTCTTGTTTCCAGGTAGTTATGTCGCGACCAAAATTTCATGTCACGGTCTGGATTTTTATTCCTTTGCTGAATTATGTGTCGCGACAAAGCGTTTCTTTATCGCGATTAATCGCTTCGCTGCTAGCCACCTCGATCCTCGTCATGACAACTTTTTCTGTCTCCGTTTATCTCGCGCCACAATTTAATGTCACGACTCCAACTTTCTTTCCTTTTACTCGAATTTTGTGTCAGAACAACTTTTTCATGTCACATTAATCGTTTTTTGTTGTAAACCACCTGATCTTTGGTCACAACCTCCTTTCATGTTGCGACATCATATCTTTGCTTGGCCCTCATGCAAGTTACGACTTCAATTGTCGACCGTTTATTTTCGTCATGACATGGGAAATTAGGCCATGATAGTTCGCTTTTCATCGCAACTCCTATCATGACCTCAAGAAAGCATGTCGCGACCATTCTTTCTTCCATCTTGTCGCAACCTCATTTTTGAGTCACAACAATTTCTATTCAATTGAGCTTCCTTTTTTGGTCACGACCTACAAAGTGTGTCGTGACTGAGTGGTGGCCCTTTTTACCTTGTTCTTGTCGCAGTTGCTCAAAACTTAGTCACAACATGTTTAAATTGTTCAACTCAATTTAATGTCGCGACATGAAACTTATGTCGACTCACCGGTGTCTTCGCCTTATATTGTCGCAGAACATCAATTCCTTTTCTGATTAGAGACCTTGTCACCGTCCACCATCCATTCCTCATCGCAGCTCCTTTACTCATTCATTGCGACTGAGTCTCTTCGTGTGTAGTGACCTTGACTTCTGGCCGACGTCAAGCCAGGCAAATTAAATTTTTCTCTCTCACGACTTATTACAAGGATGTCATGACACACTTAAAGCCTTTGTCTTATAGAATTGTCGCAAAATTATCACTCAGGTCGTGACTTAAAAACTACTGAACTGATGAATTCCTTGTCACGACCTCAACAGTATGTTGCGACCTAGCTACTTAGCCATTGATTTCATTTTCTTCTGCATTTTTTCTGGAATTGTAGCTTCTTCTATATAAATTAAGAAACATAAATTTGTAAAATTCCATATTTCGCAGATAAAAATAAGTAATTACATTGTAACACTAATCGTGAAAATAGCTTAAAAATTTATGAGTTTTTTACTCATCAATGAATCCAGAGGGTCCTCAGAATTATTGATCCTGATACGGCCAGATTGGGATGATAGCAGAACAATTTCAAAAGCAAAAGGAACCATGGTCTCATCAAAGGTCTAAACTAATACTCAAGGTGATGCCATTTGATTTAAGACATATTTGGTGATCATGATGTAAAGATAGAGAAATGCCCACTGATCGAAATAACTCTGATCTCTTGGCTAAGCCACTTCCCCAAAAAAGTGTGATTCACATCTACTTGCCTAAGGTATGAAATATAAAGGCAACTGGCTTTAGCGTAAGTGGGAGTTTGTTAGAGAAGTGCTCTAAAGGCAATCGCCTTAGCACTTGTTGTACATCTTAAGTTTCGATTAAAGGCATCTTTGTTAATTGGATATTCGTACATCAAAATTGACGTAGATCTTCAATTCCGATTAATGAAAATTCATGATATATAACATAGCATGAAGGAAATCATGATGAGATCGTGATAATAAGATTCCATCATGTGTAATTATGTTGGGGTATCTAAATTTATTCCTAGTCATAGGATTAACGAGACTGACATTGTTAATCCCGATGATTCAGTACATGTCATATTCCCTGATTCGAGACCAAGCAAAGGGTTCTACAACTAGATCAGTTGATTAGAGTTGACATGTGGATGCTTGCTAAGAGTAGCTAAGTTCATTGGAGACCTACCATGAGACAATCATATAGATTATCTATTTAAATGTAGACAATTATCTTATCATAGAAATGGTGCATGTATCCTTAGACTTGAGGTGCTCAAAGATATATTTGATGTTGATTCTATATTTTGACGTCAATCCATGCTTGCTACTTCTCGATGTCGCTTTCTTGTGGGATGGTAGTCAGGGTATAGCTTCGAGGTATTCAGAGGTAATTGAGTAGTCAACAAAGGATTCATCACTCCTAATGAAGGAGTAGATACATATGGCCTCTTGTCAGGATCATTACTCAGAAATCTCTTGTCCTAAAGAGTGTCTTCAAGTGCATAACTAATGAGTACTGAGTCTAAGGACAAGATCCGATATCACTTGAAGCAGACGGGCGTAGCCCAAATTAACGGGAGCTACCTATTTTTCATGCATTAAACCGAGTTGGGTATAGAATGGTGAAAGGATGAATTACGCGATATTTGTCTATGGAAGGGTTTGTAGTCATACCACTTACTCTCCGGTCAATTTGTGATGTGTTGCTAAATACCGCTGATGACTTACTTGATTCAATAGTTGAATCAAGTGGCCAACATAACCGGGAACTTAATGGATCATACACTTAGAAGATGGAGACTTGATATAAAATGGACTTGGATGTGATCCAATCATGGGGGACTTCAATTTGAGGATTATATCGGCCCAGATTAGTGTGAATCCCCATTATCGTGGTAAGACTCCATTTAGAGAATGGGATAGGCAAAAGCTTGCTTATGGGCTTAAGACTCATGGGGGAGCATGCTACCATGCATGGAGATGCATGTAGCATATTCCATCTTTTAGTGAGGGGTTTTTAGTCTTTTCATAGGGAGGGCTTCTCCTATAAATATATGGTTATAAGAGAAACCCTAACCCTAATGGCTGATTTATCAAACCCTTATCTCCAAACCTTGAGTGGTGACTTTTCTCTTGTTCTTGAGAAAAACCAAGAAGAATAAGGAAGATTGAAAGCATCTTCTTCGTCCCTCATTGAAACCAAGCTTGGCTAGTACCGAGCTTGATTTCAACTTTGTCTCCTTAGAGGTCTGGCTGTGTCCCATCTTCATGTGGACAGCCGTTAGAGTGGGCGAACCTAGGACTCGGGTTCCGTCTCGATCTTGCTACCCCGACTAAGATCGGGTTTCTGAAACCAGACACAAGGTAATCCGATACCCTCCTCTTCGTCTTCAACCAAATTTCCATGCCCCACATCCTGCTGGTTTTTGATGAAATTTTTTTATGTTTTCACATTTGGGCATGAAATGCCACCATCAAACCTCACAATGGTATTGATTAGTGCAAAACCTATCTATGTTATGAGTTAATTTAACATGATATTTATAGAATTTTATATCCATATTAATGTAAAACTCATAACATTTCCTCTAAACGTGGTTTTGTAGGATTCTTGATGACAAGCAAGTGATTTGACAAGAAATGAGCAATATATTTTAAAAAGAAGAGTCAATCGGGTGTCTCACAAATACAATACTTGAAGATGAATTTTTCTCGTACCATCTAGAGTATCAAATGGTTCAAATTCTACATTCAAAGAGCTTCCAACGACACCACACACCCAACCTGAAGTTAAAATGAATGCCAAGAACCCGACAAGTTGGAGAATAAAACAAGCTATTGAGCAAAAGATAATGACGTGACATTGAAGCAATGTAGCGACATTGAAGTGATGTTGCGACTCCAAAATGCTGATGTCGACTTAACCGGGCCCGACCGTAGCTCCCACAAATTTCTCGCTTGACTATTTCTGCCTAATTCACCCTAGGACTATAAATACTCATATTTTAGATTTTTAGGGCAAGAAAGGAGGTGAGATAACACCTCTCATGGGGGTTTCTCTCTCTAAAACCTTCCCATTTTTCAATTTAGCTTAGGGTTTTGATTTTTAGTAGATCTTAGAGTAGTTTTAGAGCAGATTTTTATTTGTATTAAAGAGATTTCTGCCGTACTGGGAGATCCGCATTTCATTATCGTTGAGACAAATACAAAGCTCAAGTCATGATTGCTCTTCACTCCTTATCTCTTGATTTTCTTCATATTTCTTCTGCTGCTGACTATGATGATTGGAATCCAATAATGGAATTACTAAACACTCTCTCTAAGGGGTGGGGAGCTAATTGTTGAACATTCGATTGCAAATTTATAGTTTATTTTGTGGGTTTGAACCGAATTTATATAATTCCAGATTATTCAGAATGTGAACTATTCAAGTATTAGTATATTATACCCAAAAGAGTTGTATATGTGCCTCGATTTCCAAGAGGCCTCCGAAAGGACACAGAAGACCATACTCTAAGAGCAAAAAGCAAGAATTTGCGGAGTATGATAAACTGGCTATTTTTAGAACTAATACACTCTAAATATCACTCGTGGTAAATCATAGGTCTCCACTGAACCTCTCGACTCAAGGCCCTTTCTAAGTAACAGTGAGAAGTGTGTTCCTTGAGGCATAAGGACCAACTACCGACATTTATTAGTTTAATGTTTAGAGGTCTCATCTCAATTTCAGAATAATCTCGATCTCAGGTTAGGCAAAGACTTAATCAATGAGAGAGAGTATTCTATTTGAAATGCAGAATGAGGTACCGATTGTAATGGAGAAGGCTTGTGTTACCCTGTCTATGGGGGCAAGTTGTCTTCAGTCCTAAGAAATGGTTGTGAAGTATTGGGTTAGGAAAAACAACTAAATCTTAAAGAGACCAACTAAAAGTAGCTATTGCACTATCGACCTAGTTTAGGATTATAGTTATCTAAATAGTTAAATGTATAGTATCATGAGGTATTCCAAGGCTATACTACTTTGCTCTTGGAAAAATCCAACATTCAACTCACAAATGTTAGTGCTTGTGCTGAAATGTA
Source organism: Tetrastigma voinierianum (assembly GCA_016808115.1). Classification (NCBI taxonomy): domain Eukaryota; kingdom Viridiplantae; phylum Streptophyta; class Magnoliopsida; order Vitales; family Vitaceae; genus Tetrastigma; species Tetrastigma voinierianum. Next base: position 3,108 of record JAEQBH010007125.1, on the reverse strand, counting down.
AATTGATTCGTTAAATGATTATCCCCATCCCTAGTGCCAATTCTTCATACATTTTAGACTTTAGTAGAAGTTGTTTGCTTAATAGATTTTAGAATTAGTTGGATTAGTTTTAAATCAGTTTTTTACTTAGTTAAATTGATTTTAATTCTCATCATATAGTCACCTAAATAGTGAAAAACCCTTTGTACTGGAGTGCCAAATTCCACCAGAGAGAACCTACAATCCTCATGGGTACGATATCCAGACTCCTAGAATCCACTTTATTACTTGTATGACTCGTGCACTTGCAGAAAGGGGTTGAGTGTTGTTAATACTTTTCATTTAATTTTTTTTTTAGTATATTTACTTTTTAAAATCAGTTTTTAAGTATTTGCCAGATTCACTTCCTTCGGCCATATTTTCATATACACATCATTTTGTCCTTTATAGGTACTAGAGCACAATTTATAAAAACAAAACTGCCTTTGTTGAGAGTTTTTGGTTTTTGGTACAAATGTTCTTCAAAGGTTCAAAAATGAGATTTTTTGTTTGAAAAGTGTAGATCGAGTGTTTTTCTTCATGTAATTTGGTCATGACATGATCAAGGATGGTTATTATGAAGAAGAAACAGCTTGGATGAGATTGGTGCTCTAAAGTTGGAATTTTATATGTTTCATAGTTATCGAACTCAAAGAATGCGACATTGAGAGATGAACATTGCGACATTGTTCATTCAAGCCTAGAAAACTTCATGATGTGCCAACGTCGCGATGTGACAATGTTGCAACATGCCAATGTTGCGATGTGAGGACTTCTACAGTGGGGGTTTTGAACCTCGCCAACGTCGCAAACATGCGTGCTATCGGGTGCCTTGCCTGCTTCCCTTTCTTATGGTTTTGTACCAATTTCGAACACGCTACTCTAGTATGTTTGAAATAGAGTTGTGCAAGTTAAAACTGAACCGTTCAATTTTAAAATTTCAAGAATTATGTATTTCTAAAACCATGTTGAAATTACCTACAAGAGAACTTTGCACAAAAACGCTCTTTGGCCTTTATCTCAAGGAGTTGAATTCGCTTATGGCTCGCTGAGTTGGAACCAATTGGAGATTTAAAACTGAATCGGTTTCTTGTGGACACAAGGAGTTAAATCGCTTAAAGATTCGTTGAGTTGAACTGAAAGCAGGATTCAAGAGTTGAATCGGGTTCATGATTCACATTGTTGAATCAGTTTAGTTCAAGGGTTGAATAGCGGTTCAACAAAATGAATATGGATCATTTTAGTTCAAGTGTTGAAAAACCTTATCATGTGCTTTTGCAATTGTGAGGTACCTTTATTCGTTACTTTCAATGTCATGCAATAGAGAATGCATGTTAAGGGTGTATGTTAGCATGATGGATGATTATGGACTTTGCCTAATGTTGATTGAGCATGTTGCATGGTTACTCTTTTAGTAAATGTGGTTTGCGTGTCCCCGCCTTTCTATTTTCGATGTATTCTCTTCTATCTAAATCCTCCTCAAATGTAACTCGAGGTTCTTCTTATTTGAATGTATGTAATTAGATTACATAGGATTAGGATTAGTTTACGAAGGAGAAAGGAGCATGGAGGAGGATCCAAGAAAGAAGACCTTGAAATGTAAATGTGATTTAATTTCATGGGTTGTAATAATCATGCATGTCCATAGGTTTGACCTAGTCAATTCCCTTTTGGCTCATGGAATTGATTTTAGAATGTCCATAAGCATGTCATATAGTTAAAGTAACTATCTTTATATTTTCATGAGATGAATGGATAAAGCATGCTAATGAAATGATAAGACTAATATAAAGAAACCCCTCAATTACTAATATTAAGGCTAACGTCTTCCACTAATATGGTGTTAACCGGAGTTCTTATAGAAGTGGGGTTGTTGGGTAAATCCAAGCCCTACTCTATCAGGACATGTTCTATCCATGGAAATGAGTTTTCCTTATTAGTAGGTTGGCCTTAACTAGACTCATTAGCTTGTTCGGCAAACCCAAGGTTAATGTTGGATAGAGATGCAGTTAGGTCAGTGTACATAAAATGTACACATCCTGAGTTAATAGCCCAATGACAGTTCACAAATCAACAATTGATAGCACTGGATTCGATAGTTGCATTGAATTGCAATTGGTATTGGACACCTACCTATTGATCCAAGATGGCTTGTTGGGTAAACCCAACATTACTCCTACTGATGTTGGATTGGCAAATTGCAAGCGGTTGAAATTGGTATGGAAAGGATACCTACCTTTTGACCCAAGTTGGCTTGTTGGGTAAACCCAAGGTCATTCTCGGTGATATTGGATATCAACCCACTAGGAGAACTTCCATAAAAGTTCTCTCAGATCAATAGTGAGTGCTAACGATTCGTAATAAAATAGTGGAGACATAATGTAATTATCAGCCAGACATCATTGTATTTAGAGTGAACATTCAACATGATCTCTTTACATTCAGGTTATTTAGAATCAAAAACCATCAAATAAATGTGAAATCAGAATCTACAATGGAAATGCCAATATTTTGATCTGGCCTAACTTCAGGATCATAAAGAATTCGAGAATAGCTCAAAAGGGAAGGATCACCATGTCCTTGTCAGCCACTCCCTCACTCCCAATCGTTAATGCACCTAAAAGCCGCTCTCGCAGGGCATGCAATTGGGCGCTTGTTGATACTCGGGCAGGCATTGACATCCACACCTCCACCTCCATGTCACCCAAATTTCGTAAGGAACATAAGACCGTGTGGGATGGTATTCCATGGCGCCGTCTAAGGGAACATTATAAGGAGTGGAAGGAGAACTGAAAACAAAGCCTTAACTGCTTTTGGTTCAAGACGGGAGGAGGGGACATCCCTAGTGCAGCATGCACTGAAGATGTATGAACACATTGAGAGGTTGAATCAATTGAGTTATTGGATGGACTTTGAATTGAGTGTAGACTTGATTATGGCCAAGTTACCCAATAGTTTTGCACAATTTGTGCTTGATTATAGGATGGACTATATTGTGTCCACCACCATACCGAGTCAGCCAATCAACAAGATAGCGCTTGAGGCAAAAAGTGGTCGAGAAGAAAGCCAAAGAGACTATCTCACAAGGAG
>JAEQBH010007124.1:0-144593 GCA_016808115.1 Tetrastigma voinierianum | reverse complement strand
CATATGGGGTATTAGTTGGTGGTTTGCACGACTTACAACATTGGCGCGTGCTCTCACCATCATATCCCTTACTAAAGGAACCATAAGGCGCATTCACTGGGTGGTCAAGTGATCGGCAATGGGCTAGTACGGATGGGTACAGGCGCCTTCACGCCTGCACTTCATGTGACCTTCTCTCCCTTCCAATTCTTCCAACCTTATAGTCAAGGTGGACAACTTTGTATTCATTTCCATATCCTATGTCGCGAGTACACGCTCCTTGATTTGGTCAGATGGTTTCATCCTCGTCTCGCTCCCCGTTAGCTCATCCCATGCTTTGGAAGTTTCAACCACATAATTGAGAAAATCCATGGCTTCATCTGGATTCTTGCTTAGGAAGTCCCCTCCACACATGGTCTCCAATAATTGCTTCATAGCGAGGGACATCTCATCATAAAAATGGTTTACCAGCATCCAAGTATCGAAACCATGGTGAGGACAGGGGTTGATGGTTTCCAAATATCTCTCCCAGCACTAGTAAAACTTCTCATTGTCATAGGCTGCAAAGGTATAAATATGCCTTTTTAGTTTTATTTGTGTCAAGATATTTCTTCATAATTCAAATTTCGCATTCTATCCAATTTCGATACCCTGCCTTAGAGAATTAAGCCAAATTCGCCTCGTTTTTAAGGGTTAACGGGAAGGCTTTCAACTTCAGCAATTCCATATCAATTGCACCCTCCTTGAAAGTCGTGCAAACTTCCTCAAAATCCCGGATGTGTGTATATGGATTTTCATTTTCCATACCATGGAAGGTCGGGACAGGGCACCTCGATAAGGCCCGACACTCACATCCCTCGCAGGGAGGTATTATACATGAGGGTGCACTCACCCTGGTGGGTGTATATGGTCCCTCGTTGACTAGAGGAATTGGGCTCTTTGAACCCTATACAATTGCTTGCTCCTCGTGGAAGGTCCATCCATTAGTGTTCAGCCGACTTTCACTACAGCTCGTCTGCCGAGCAATCGACCTTTCCAATTTTCCTATAGTGTTCCTATCCCAATGGTGCATAAGCTGCAAGGCAATCAACACAAACAAACAACCAAAAAGACAGCAAGGCTAGCAAAAAGGTTAAGGTTAGCTATCATAAAAATGAAAAATCTATGTAAGGACAGTATAAAAATTAAATCCACCAGCAGTGAACTTCTAGGGAAGATTCAAGTAAAGACAAAAAGGAATTAGAATTCACCAACACTTGTGATGAGGATTACAATTTCAACAGCTTCTCACTTGCTCTAAGGCACCATCCCTAAGAATCCACACTATTTGGATTTGTGCCACAAGAGGTGTACTCTAGAATCAACAAAATTTATATCCTAAATTCCTCTACTGCCGAGCAAACCTACCGCAAGAGGCGGTTTCTGTGGTCGAATTTGTGGATGGGTTTTCGCGCAAATGATTTACGCTTGATATAAAATGGTGACTTCACTTGGATTTGGGGTTTTGTAAAAACAAGCAGGATTGGTGGTTTGAAAGACAAACAAAATGAAATAGAATGTAAAGAACTCCTCAGTCTCTGGCCATGTGGTTTGAGGTTTTGTGGTGACCGAGGGGTCCTGAGCCTCTTTTCCTTAAGGCTGGGAGGATGACCTATGTCATTTCCCGAACCGGATCTTCATTTAGCCATAAAAACTGAACCCTAAAAATTTTTCTCTTGAGATAGAACATTTATTGGTCATTTATGTTTCAAAGCAGTAAAAACGATCCTTTGACCTAACCTGTAGAGGCAAATAAATGGAAACTAAGCAAGCCTCATTGGATCTAGTGGTAAGCATCCACTAAGCCCTAAAAGCTTGCAAAATACTGGCTAATCAAGGTACATAAGAAGGATTTAAGGCTGAGGCAAGATACAGAGACATAAATGATCATAACTGCATGCGTTGAAAACAGAGAGGACAATTCGCCATTCTCAAACTTTGGCCCAATGGCCTTCCTCTTCAAGGATGAGGGTATTTAGCCAAGCATCCCTTGAGTTGTCATCCTCAAGGGGTGTTTGGCAGGTGAGAAAGTGAAGGAAAGGAGGAGAAAATGAGAGAAAAGAAGAAAAGCCGGAAAACTGAAATCTTTCATGCTAATTTTATTGCATAAAGTTATCGATTCCTGTTACAGAGCTTGACTGAGGCTTATATACTGCTCAGAGTCAAGGAAATTACAAAAATGTCTAAACTACCAACAAAACATGAGGGGCAGTTTAGGAAAAAGTCACAAAAAGTGGTCAACCTGTGTCAACCGAGGCATCGCATTGCGAAAATCAAGTAACTTGCGTAAATTTCCGCAGTTGTTCCAATTTTCTTCACTGGCTCTAATTTCCTTCCGCCAATTTGTCGTGAGTTACGCAGTTTGGCTTGGGTTCTTCAGGCTTGATCATAGATAATTTTAGCCTAATTATCTTGAAAAAACTACAAAACAACCACAAAATGCGACAGAGTATGTTTCTGACCTTACGCCAATTAGGTTAATTACGCGATTAGTACACAAAAAGTGCCTAAAACTTTACACAAACAAGGCTCAAAATAGAATCCTGAAAGCACTAATCAACAAAGACATAGTCATCATTGATTGTGATAGTAGGGAGAGCACCGTGATACACACGCAGACAAGATCTCGTGTGACTTTTCAGGGGAGTACATGATGCTTTACCTGCACTCTGCATGACTTGTGGAGGGATAGCTTGATAAAGTTGGTTAAGTGTGCCTCACCCCGGAGGCATGAGGCGAGACGAGATTTGAGTCTACTGGGTGGTTTAGAGTACGATGATGTTTTTCCGGACGAGCCATGTGGATTACCCCATAGGATGACTTCATTATATCGAAGCCACTCGGTACTCCATCTCTATGACTCCACATAGAATGGCGCCGGTTGAGTTATAGAACTCAAGGTCCAAATACAGGATTTGTGAGTACGATTAATGAACAGGAGGAACCCTGTTCAACTATTGGATCGCGGCATTGACTATCGATACTGAACAGGTTACGATTAAGAATTCCAGATTCATTATCGGTGATTGATGATTGCTTGATTAGTTAAGAGGCACGTGTCTATTCTAAGATGATCTCGCACTGCATCACTGGCTTTCTGAGATTTAGTATACGAGGTCCCAAGACAATGTTCGTGACGCGGTACGGGCATTTCGAGTTGCTAAAGGATGCCTTCGATTGGACGGTAATGCGCCTAACAATATCTTTATGATCTCATGCATAGGGTGTTCCAACCCTATTTAGATCAGTTTGTTGTAGTCTTTGTTGATGACATCTTGATCTACTCCCAGTATGAGGAGGAGCATGAGGATCACTTGAGGATTGTTCTCCAGGCTTTACGAGAACATCAGTTGTACGCCAAATTCAACAAGTGTGAATTTTAGCTGACAGAGGTGAGATTTTTGGGACACGTAGTATCGGCTTCGGTTGTCTCAATGGACCCGGAAAAGGTGATTAGTGCCCAAAAAGTACTATTTTGAACCCTATTTTTAATAGGTTTTGAGCGCTTTTTGTGTACTAATTGTTGTAATTAACCCAATTTACATATTAAGGTCCCTATTATTCCACCGATCGCATTTTGTGGCAATTTTTGCAGTTTTTGTGAGATAATCATACAAAAGTGTTGAGTCTGATCCAAGCATCGAAGAATTCGAGTCAAACTCAACATCATAGATCGAGACTAAGAGAAAGAAGAGAAGAAAAGGAAGAAAAAATGAAGCAGAAGAAAATGGAAGAGAAGCAACAGAACAAAGTGGGCCAATGGAACAAGAGGCCAGAGAAACCTAGATTCTTTCGCTAGGCTAGCGAAAATTCACCGTGGATAGCGAACTTCTCACTCGTCATCTCAGAATTTCGCTAGCTAGCTAAATTACTATTCCTAGTGAAATTATGCAGGCCCGCACTCTCACAAGAATTTCCACTGTTAGCTAAATTACTTAGCTAGCGAAATTACACCGCTCTAGCGAAAATTCATGATCGCTTATCTTTGGTGGTTTCATAACTACGAAATTTTTCGGAAAGACAATAAATCCACGCTCTTTGTCATGCTTTTTGTAATTAATGCCAACCGACTTCACTTCTGCACATTCCCTGCCCTTGAATGCAGCCAAAATGTTATGCTTTCTTGTATTACACATTTGGGTTGGCTATATAAGCCACCTTATAAGCTCAGAATCCTAACTTTAATCTTTCAAGAACATTCAAGTAAATTTCATTTTCTTTCGCTTTTCTCTCTTTCTCTCCTCTTTCTCTCCTTTCTTGGTTGCCAAACACCGATGACAACTTGAGGATGAGCGGCCAAACCACTTCCTTCTTGAAGTAAAAGGTCGGGGTGAGATATTTAGGTTGCTGGTTCCCGTTTCATGCATCGTTTTGTCATTTTTGGTTCTAAATCTTCAACTCTAGGTTTTAGCTTTTTTGATTTACTTTCTTCTAGCCAATACTTGGGCAAAGCTTTGTGGTTTAGTGTATTCTTAGCTTTAGATACACTAATATCCATTAGTCGCCTCACGAGCCACCGAGGTAGGTTGGGCTGTGGGTTAGGTTTCAAATCGATACTGCATAACATTGAATGTTATTGATTTGGCCAATACTCCATGCTTTAGAATCAAAGGCATATTGAGCTTTGAGAGATGTACTCGTGGTTTTTAGATGGTCTTTACGAGCCTCTAAAATGATATTTATATGTTAGTGTTTCTCAAATTAGGGTCGTATAGCATTTAATGTTATTGATTTGGTCAATACTTCCATGCTTTAGGATACAAAGGCATAATTAGTGATAGATGTAATCGCGGTTCTTAGATGGTCTTTACGAGCCTCCGAGATGATATTGAATGTTGTGGTTTCAAAATGAAGGGGCCATAACCCGCATGCTACCCGTATTGACTCAAATAGGAGTTGTTTCAAGGGGTGAGGTTTGCTTAGTTGAATGAGATCCCGCTATGCCATGGACTATAGGTTGCATGTCATAACGCGAGGAAATTAACCCGGACCTCTCAAGAAGCCTAGGATCTTAAACTCAAAGGCTCCACGTTTCAAGGGAGTTCTTTTTTTATTATTTTTCTTCATTTTATTTTCAAGCCAGTAAACCATCCACTTCCCTTGCTTTTTAAACCAAACCCCAAATCCAAATTTAATCTACCGCTTTGATTTCACTCAAATCATTTGTACGAAGAAACCATCCCGTGTTCGACTTAGACCATTATATCAGAAGAGTTTCGACTACTAAAGAAGAGGAACTTAGGTGTATATAAATTTTGTTGATTTTAGCTCAAATTCATCAAAGTAATTAATCAAAATGGCGCCGCTGCTTCGGATGGTGCCTTAGTGCAAGTGAGAAGTCATGGAACACTCTGTGGGATCTTCATCACAAGTGACCGTGAATTGCTTTTATATTTCATCACATTTTTATTATTTTCAAAAAAAAAAAAAAAAAAAAAACAAAGGTCGCAGATTGTTTTCTATGTGCCATATTTATGCTACAGAATCCATTTTCGATAAAAAATTCTAAGGCAATCAGTTCAGGTTCTGTGGGAAAATTGACTGAGAGAAAATGGAACACCTGTGGTGCCAGAATATAATGAAGATTGGTGGTTGAACCCAGGGCATATATGACAATGAGGGACTATAGGAACCTCGCATGGCAAAATCAAAGAACTCCCGGGAGAGAAATCCAAACCCACCTAGGATCCATGAGGGACTACAGAGACTATCGATGAGTGCACCTCCTACATGGTGCCTTAATAAAGATGCCTTTTGTCTCAAAATTTCAACCACCACAGCCAGACCCCAATTGAGCAAGCAATCTAGACCTTATCAAAATGGTGGGTGATGCCTGGTAGAACAAAAGGAATTCAATGCTCCACTGGAGTGAAAAATCCACACCGAGGAGAATTTCGGATCAAAGACACAATGAACAATGATTTTTGAGCATGAATGGACAACCTGCAAGATTCCATTGAAGACCTAATTGATCAAGAGCAATGTCCACCTGCAGAGGAGGCAAAGTGGCACCATGGTAGAGGAACCGTGCCCACAAAGAACCCACAAGAAAGCCCGGGTGGAAAATTTTTGAATCCTCGCCAGGCCGCTTATTTGCCTATGGAGAAGAAGGAAGCAACCTTCCCATTGACTCCAGAAGATAGTTGATAAGGAAACAAAGGGAAGAGTTCCAAGAACCTACCCTTCAACCAATTCCTTGAAATCGAACCCCATCGCACTACCCAAACCAATTAAAAACTCCACGCGCAGCTCCCTCATGACCAAGTGTACACACCGCCCACGCCCGCAACAAACCCAAAACCAAAGAAAGACTCCGCTCCTAACCATAAGTCCAACCCATCACGCATATACAAAACTTGCATATTAGTGGCCTATGTACATAAGTTTGCTGTCACACTAAAGGCATGGCAATACTTATACTAAGATGGCACAGTTGGTTGGTCTTGGGTGCCTGGTCGGGTTTGGAGCACCTCGACTCAGGCATTTTTAAGCTTCCTCCCCCCACTTTTTGTTTAATTTTTTCTTACTTTGTTTTATCTTATTTTAGTTAATTTATGTTTTTAAATTAATTCTTGCTTTTCTCGCAATCTTTCCTAATTTTCTCAGGTTAATTTTTGCAAGCCAGGTGTAAATTTTGAAGCATAAATGCAAATTTCGAAACCTGGAATGAAGAAATCAACAACTAGGAGCAGCAGAACTTTTCGCAACAATTGTGAAAATTTCGCAATTGTAGCTTAAATCAAGAAAATTCATATATAATAAAATCGGGCAAAATTCTCGCTTAAGGTACGAAATTTCGCTAGCGAAATTTGTGTGAGTAGCCAAATGCAAAATTTCGCTAAGAACAAAGGTTCAGCTTAAAATTCGTGTCTAGCTTAAAATTGAAAATTTCACAAGATTGCGAAATTTTCGCAATCCCAGCGAAATTTTCGCAATCCTAGCGAAAATCCCCACAGTTTTGACCTCCAATTTTGTTTCGCGCATAACTTTTTCATCCGAACTCCGTTTTAAGCGTTCTTGGTACCGTTGGAAAGCTTAGAGAGTGTAGAATCCAAATAAGGCCAGAAAGAAATTACTTTTGAAATTTTGTGAAAGTGTAATTTAAAAAGCGGTCCAATCAGTCACTTTTTTTTTTTCCTCTCTTTTCTTCTCCTAACTTGTTTATTTGAAGCCCAAACGGAGTGAATAAGGTGTTGATGGAAAGCTTAGAAGTCTCCTATCCAGCAATGATCACATCTTATCGTGGAGGTAACACTTCCTTCTCTAATTTTCCATTCCGAGCCCCATTCCGGACACCGAGATGTTTGGGTTGGAGAATTAGTAAAGGAAGTGGATTTTGCATTTATGTTTTGTTATCATTTTGTTCAAGCCCATTTTGTGATGTTTAGTGCTTGTCAGGGGTTCCTTTTCTATAAAGCCGGTATACAAAACAACTTACTTTTTTCAAAATTTGGACCCGTTTTTGCAATCAAACTTTTTGTGGTTTTGCCTAACTTGTGGTTTGGAAAACAGTTTTTCATCCACTCTATTGATGATAGATTGGTTCCATGCTTAGCTGAGGAATGTGATTAGTTGAATTCTTATTGATTTCGACCTTTTCTTCCACCTTTAGCTGTCACACACAAAGCACATTAGATTTCAATGATAGTCAAAATCAGGCACCCTCCCTTTAATTTGCATAACCTACCTCATTTAATAATCGCTTTAATAGGTTAAGGACCCTGTGGAAAAGAAAAAGAAGAAAAGAAAAAGAAATGAAAAAGAAAAGAAAAAGAAAAGAAAAGAATAAAATTGCAACGCTTTGCCTTGAAACCCAGCACATCCGAGGGGTATATGGCTAAAGCCTTTTAAAGCCCTGGCTCCTAAACCTTCATCGGTCGAGTCGCGACTGTGTTCGCTATATTGGGTGGATGGGTGGAGTTTAGCAAGTTGTGGTGCGACTTTCAAGCCATTCGAAGTCCGGCGAAGCTCAGAGTTTGTGGTCGTGATTGATCCTTTTGGCTTGATGCCCTAAACCTTAATTGGTCGGGAGTCATCAAGTGACTCATAACCCGACTTTGATGAAGTCGAAGTTTTCAAGACGCACCCTACAGCACAAAAAGAATTGTGAATAAGAGGTGGGTCCCGATCTATTTAGGTTGGTTAGCCCGCTAGGTCGTGGGGTAGTATCTGTGGGTCGGGGGAGAGCGCTTGATTAGCCATTATCGAGAGTCGATAAACAAACACTTAGATTTCGTGGAAGTTTCGGTTGATTCAATCGAGATGGAGACTTTGATACTCAATTTTGTATGGTATTCATTCTCTCATGATAGTTATTGGACACGGCTTTGATGATTCTTACTTAGGGTTAGGCATTACTTCTTCACAACCTTTTGAACTACAACCTTTTGTGCACATATAAATTTTTGCTTATCTTTTTGTATGCTCTTCTTTCACATTGCTAAGGGACTAGCAATGTAGGTTGGGGTGTGACTAGTGCCCAAAAAGTACTATTTTTTTTGAACCCTATTTTAATAGGTTTTGAGCGCTTTTGTGTACTAATTGCTGTAATTAACCCAATTTACATATTAAGGTCCCTATTATTATTCCACTCGATCGTATTTTGTGGCAATTTGCAGTTTTTGTGAGATAATCATACAAAAGTGTTGAGTCGATCCAAGCACGAAGAATTCGAGTCAAACTCAACATCATAGATCGAGACTAAGAGGAAAAGAAGAGAAGAAAAGGAAGAAAATGAAGCAGAAGAAATGGAAGAGAAGCGCCAGGAACAAAGGGCCAATGGAATAGTAGCCTAGCTGTAAACTCAGATTTTCATATAGGCTAGCGAAAATTCACTGTTGATAGCGAAATTTCTCACTTCGCTATCTCTTGTGAATTTCGCTAGCTAGCGAAATGTCACTATTCCTAGCGAAATTATGCATTTTCGCTACTCACAAGAATTTCGCTAAGCTAGCGAAATTTCGCTAACTAGCGAAATTGCCACGCCTAGCGAAAATTCATGATTTGGCTTCGTGGTTTCGCTAACTAGGCTAAATTCTCGAAAGCATTAGCGAAATCCACCGCTCTTGTCATGCTTTTGTAATTAATGCCAACCGACTTCATTTTTTGCATACTCTCGTTCTGAATTTCAGCCAAAATGTTAGGCTTTCTTATTTTTCACACATTTGGGCGGCTATATGTTTACCTGAGTAAGCTTGTAAACTCCTAATCTTTAATCTTTCAAGAAATATCTGCGGGCAAATCTATTTTCTTTCTTTTCAGTTTTCTCTTTCTCCTCTTTCTCTCCTTTCTGGTTGCAAACATTCTCCAGGATGACAACTTTGAGGATGACGCTAAAACCACTTCCTTCTTGAAGTAAAAGGTCGGGTGATATTTAGGTTGCTAAAGTGGTTCCCCCGCTTTCATGCATCAGTTTTGTCATTTTTGGTTCCCAAATCTTCAACTCTAGGTTTTTGCTTTTGATTTACTTTCTTCTCGCCAATACTTCTGCAAGCTTTTTAAAGGTTTAGTGTATTCTTAGCTTTAGATACACTAATATCCATTAGTTGCCCTTTTTTACGAGCCACCGAGGTAGGTTATGTTAGGGTTTCAAATCGCATAGTCGCATAACATTGAATGTTATCGACGGTCAATACTTCCATGCTTTAGAATCCAGTGCATATTGAGTAAGAGATGTACTGTGGTTCTTTAGATGGTCTTTACGAGCCTCTAAAATGATATTTATATGTTAGTGTTTCTCAAATTAGGGTTGCATAGCATTTAATGTTATTGATTTGGCCAATACTCTCCATGCTTTAGGATACAATGCATAATTAGTGATAGATGTACCGTTGTTCTTTAGATGGTCTTTACGAGCCTCTGAGATGATATTGAATGTTAGGGTTTCAAACAATAAAGGGGCCATAATCGTATGCTACCGTATTGACTCAAATAGGTTGTTTCAAGGGTGAGGCTCAGTTAAACATAGATCCTGGGTTATGCCATGGACTATAGGTTGCATGTCATAACTGAGGAAATTAACCCGGACCTCTCGCTTAGCCTAGATCTTAAACTCATGGGCCCATCGTTTCAAGGAGTTCTTTATTATTTTTCTTCATTTTATTTTCAGTTGCAAACCATCAACTTCCCTGCTAACTTCAAACCCCAATCCAAATTTAATTCACCCGCCTTTGATTTCCCACTCAAATCATTCAGACGAAGAAAACCCATCCCCGTGTTCGATCCTAGATTCACTTACATCGCAGCAGCCTGACTACGGCGTAGTAGGAACTTAGGTGTATATAAATTTTGTTGATTTTAGTCACCCTACCGTGGGCACGAATCAAAAAGGTCGAGGCAAAGTATGAGTTGGGAGAGACCGACCCGCTTTCAAGATAATGCTAGCTGACCTGGGCTGATATTACAGAGGTTTATTGAAGACTTCTCCCGTTTAGCTGCACCTATGACTCGATTGACCCGGAAGGAGGTCAAGCATGAGTGGAATGACCCGTGTGAGAGGGCACACATATAGAATTAAAAGTAGGCGCATTTCAGCCTATTCGGAGTAGTCCGAAGAGGACAAAGTACACATTGTATTATGATGCCTCAAATGATGGACTGGGATGTGTTCTAATGCAGTCCGGGAGAGTTGTAACTAATGGTTCACGATAGTTGAAGAACCACGAAAGCGTAATTACCCATTATGACATGGAGTTGGCGAATGATAGTCTTCTTCGCTCTCTTGAAGATATGGCGCCCACTATTTGTATGGTGAGCAATTGAGGTATTTTCGCACCACAAAGTCCGAAGTATATCTTACACAAATGACTCCTCAACATGAGGCAACGTAGATGGATGGAGTATCTGGAAGATTATGACTTCACTTTGCATTACCATCCTGGTAAGGCAAATGTGGTGGCTGATGCGCTTAGTCAAAAGTCATAGGGAGTATTGGCTAGTGTAGCTTCCTGGGAGTGGCAGATGCTCGAGACTGTGGGATAGTTTAGCCTACAAGATTAAGGATCGTGCCTGGGGTGTTTTGGGGAGTTTAGTGGCTACGCCTTCCCTATTGAGCAGAGTGATTGAGTCCTAGGGGTAGGACTCAGAGATATCGTCCGTCAAGGACCGAGTATAGGCAGGTACATGCGACAAGGGCTGGGCCATTCACACGGATGGTAGTCTTCGGTTTAGGGGACGGATTGTGGTTCCCTAGTTGGTAGAGTTGAGAGAGGAGATCTTCAGGGAGTTCCATTGCTCTAGTTTTGTAGTGCATCTAGGTGGTACGAAAATGTATCACGATCTACGTCGCCAGTATTATTGGAGTGGGATGAAGAGACACATTGGGGATTTTGTGAGATGATGTCTCACGTGATAGCAGATAAAGGCTAAGCATCAGAGGCCAACAGTGATACTCCAGCCATTGGAGGTAGTAGAGCGGAAATGGGAGCATATCACAATGGATTTTATGACTCACTTGCCACAGACATCGTAGAGGTATGAGACGGTGTGGGTGATAGTGGACCGGCTTACTAAGTCGGCACATTTTCTGGCTATGCGGATGACCTTCACACTGGAGGAATTCTGCAAGTTGTACATACAAGAGATCGTTCGGTTACATGGAGTACCAGTGTCTATTATATCGAACCGGGATCCCAGGTTTACAGCTCACTTTTGGAAGAGTTTCCAAAGAGCCATAAGGACACAGTTGATGATGAGCACTGCTTTTCATCCATAGACAGATGGTCAGTCGAAGATGACCATACAGGTTTTAGGGGACATGTTGCGAGCATGCTTCCTGGATCTCAAGGGTAGCTGGGAAAAGCATTTTCCCTATGTTGAGTTCGTCTATAACAACAGTTATCAAGCGAGTATACAGATGGCACCCTATGAGGCATTATATGGGAGGCCATATCGATCTTCGGTATGTTGGACTGAGGTGGGAGAGAGCTCCACCACTGGTCCGGAGTTGATTAGAGTCACCTCTGAGAAGGTGGATTTGATACGGACATGTCTTCTCACGGCACAGAGCTGGCAGAAGAGTTACGTCGACAAACGACGACGACCTCTAGAGTTTAAAGCGGGTGATCATGTCTTCTTGAAGGTGATGCCTAAGAGAGGAGTGGTTAGGTTTGTAAAGCGGGGAAAGCTATCACCGAGATATATTGGGCCCTTCGAGGTACTCGAGAGGGTGAGTATAGTTGCTTACTGATTGGCACTACCTCCGAGTTTATCGAGTGTTCACGACGTATTCTATGTCTCCATGCTCCGGAAATACACTCCAGATCCGACTGGCGTAGTGGATTCGGGGCAGCCGCTGCTGATGCATGAGACCTTTGAGGAGGGACCAGTGTGTATCATGGATAGCCAAGACCAGGTTTTGTGACGCAAGACTGTGAGGCTAATGAAGGTGCTATGGCGGCACCGAGGAGTGGAGGAGGCAACATGGGAGCATGAGGACACGATGCATACCGTCTATCCCTTCTTATTTGAGGATGAAGCTATGTTCTTTAGTCATTTTATAGAATTCAATGACTGTTGCATATACATGTTATTGCATATGGTTGCGTGTAGGAATTTCAAGACGAAATTCTTTTAAGGGAGGGAGAATGTAAGATCCAGGAAAAAACCTAGAAATTTTAATTTTTGCTAGGAAGGGCAAAATGGTACTTGTTAATTTTGTCTAGATCTGACATCAATACTTCACCGTTGGAATCTTTCTCAAATCTCTATTACCTAAAATAATTTCGTTGAATTTCGAGACAGTTGGATTTTCATGAATTTCGAGGCAACGGGCGTCGAGTGGACCTTGAAAACGAGATTTTTAGAAAAATCCTAAAAACTGTCAAATATTTAAATTAAAGAATGTTCATTTAAGATATAACTGAAATCGGGATCTAAATAAATTGCTCTCGCAGCCAAAACAGTAACTGTTAGGCGGTGACACTGGCGTCGACGTGAGCCACGTGGTCCACACTATAAATAGCCTAAAAATATCTAACATGCCAAAAAAGATCTCATTTTGGTCTAAGAGAAAACGGATGTAGAGAGAGAGAGAGAGAGTAGAGAGAGAGAGAGAGAGAAAATAAAGCAAACCTTTCTCCAGTCTGACATTTCATGCTATTTTACTAATCAAGGCAAAAAAGCCGAGTTAAAACTCGTTTACAGGACAAGAGTTTACGCTGCGCGGGTCCCGAATCACAAGATTTTGCAAAGTCCAAGGTTTGGGTTTTCACGGAAACCAAGAAAAAGGCGGTGTCCTAGGAAATCACGCTAATTAAGGTAGGGTTTTCATCCTACTCGATTTAATTTCTATCTAAGGGCATGTGTGTGTGTCAAAGTGGAGAATGTTGTCCAATTTTTTTTCCTTCGACCCCATGAGTATATTTTTGCCATAACTTGGTCATCCCTCATCCGAATTGAGTGATTCTAGTTTCTGGGAAAACTAGACTTATAGGAGAACATATCTCCTTGAAATACTATATCTACCCGACCCTCTTGACCTTTAAATGCATTCAAAGTGGAGCCATGTTCTCAAAAGTAGCTTTTCCCTATGTTTTGAGACCCCATTACTGTGTTTGGGCCATAACTTGGCCATCACTCATCCGAATTGAGTGATTCCAATTTTTGGGTCAACTATACTTATAGGAGAACATAGTTCCTTGAAATAGGTCTATCCAAATTCTGACCCATTTGGACTTAGAAATGCATTCAAAGGGGAGCTATGTTCTCGATAGCTGGATATGTTTGAAAACCGAGAGTCCTGCTATCTCAAGTTTCGGTGGATCCGATTTAGGTGATTCCAAATGAGAGAACCCTAAGAACCGGGACGCAAATGAGTACAAATAACCAAAGTGTCAAATTATGGATTAAGACCCCGAAATCGTGCATCAGATCGTTTCCAATGTAAGTAGAGTAAACTGACTAGTTTTGAATGAAAAGGCCATAACTTCTTCTTATGAACTCCGTTTTGGGTGTTCTTAGACTCTATGGAAAGCCCATTGAGTCAAGAACCTATCCATATGCCTTTGTAGGGTAATTGGTATCCAAAACCATGCTTAAAGGTGGTGTTTTTATCAAGTGTGCAGGTGGGACACAGGGGTCATTTCCTGTTTTGTTTGCCTCTAACTTCGGACGACCATATCTTTCGCGTCCGAACTCTGTTTGGGGTGTTCTTAGACTCTATAGAAAGACCATTGAGTCAAGATTCTTTCCATGTGCCTATGGAAGGTAGTGGGTGATTAGTGCCCAAAAAGTGCAATTTTGAACCCTATATTAGATAGGTTTTGAGTGCTTTTTGCGCATTAATCATGTCATTTATACCAATTGAAGTGTTCAAGTCTTCTTAGTACAACTTATGCCATTGAGGGTATTTTTGGTTGTTTTGGTAAGGTGTTTGCGCACTTTTGAGTCCAATCTCGAGTCAAATGATGAATCAAGTGAAGTGTGATCCTAACAAGTGTCTACCATCAATCAAATTTCAAGAATCAAATAGAGAAAACAAAGGCAAAGCGAAGAAAACTGACAAGGGAAGGCAGAGTGCGAAGAGCAGAACTCAGAATTTTTGGCTAAACCCGCGAAAAATTTCAGTTTAGCCAAAGATTTCGCAAGTTCAAATAAATGACAAATTTCTCGCTGATTAATCCGCTTCGCTAGGCAATCGTTTTAGCGAAACATATGATTTCAAAGACACTCGCTTGTTAGCGAAATTTCTATTAGTTAGCGAAATTACTCGGCTTTAGCGAAATTTCCTATTTTCGCTTATGTTCAGATTTCGCTTAGTTAGCGAAATTCCTTCACTTAGCTAAATTTAATGCCTCAATATGTTTTGTAATTAATGCCAAACCGACTCCAAACTTGGTGTATTACTCTATTGTCCTTTAACTTAGCCAAGTTGATAGGTTTTTGGTGGAGTCATGTATTGAGGTGGCTCATATAAACCCCTTGTTTTGTAACCCTACAACAATTTGGGGAGAGAAGATTTTTTGTAAGTTTTCATTTTTGTAAATAAAGTCTTATATTTCTAATTAGGTTTTGTTTTTTTCTCTTCTCTCTCCCTCTTTCTTTCTCCTTTCTGGCCGCAAACACCCCTCTGGTGATGACAACTCAAGAGACGCTGGCTGCTTCCTTTCTTTCAAGATGAAGGAAGCTAGCTTAGTGGTGTGGGGCATATGAATGTTATCCTCTTGTATTAAAAGCTACAAGTATTGTATTTATGGCCCTTATCTTCTCAAAATAGGGTCGCATAACATCAATGTCATTAATTTGGCCAATACTTCCATGCTTCAGACCGCTGCATATTCAAAGGAGAGAGGTACTGTGATTCTTTAGATGGTCTTTACGAGCCTCTAAAATGATATTTATATGTTAGGTTTCCTCAAATTAGGGTTGCATAGCATTTAATGTTATTGATTTGGCCATCATAAAGCCAGATACATAAAGGTATACTTATTGCTGGGATGCACTCAAGGGTTCATTAGATGGTCTTTACGAGCCTCTGAGATGATATTAAATGTTAGGGTTTTAAACAGTAAAGGGCCATAACTGCATGTTACCTGTATTGACTCAAATAGGAGTTGTTTCAAGGGTGAGGTTTGCTAGTTAAACATATATCCGGTTATGCCATGGACTATAGGTTGCATGTCATAACGCGAGGATAAACCCGAGACACTTGTCGGTCTCTAACTCTGCCAAAGTTAGGTGACCTAATTCCTTCAAAGTTAACTTTTTCACCTTTAACTTTCAGTTTTACCATCGCTTCAAACCATTCTAATCGCTTTTGAAACACAAATCCAAAAAGTCCAAATAGAAAGCCTTACCTTCGTGCACTTATGCAAATCATTTCTGTGATGAAACCCATCCCCGTGTTCCGACTTAGACTCACTATATCGGCAAGAGCTTGACTACGGAAGTAGTAGGAACTTAGGTGTATATAAATTTTGTTGATTTTAGCTCAGCCTATTGTGGCACTAATCAAATGGCGCCGTTGCCGGGTATGGTGCCAAACTACTAACGGTGTCAGTTGGTAATCGTGGATCAACATCACGCTTAAGGTACCTTTAATTTTTTGTCACCAACTGCGTGAACTCAGTTTTCAAAGACTAAAGAAGAATCGCATCAAGCCGCTTTCATTCATTAGTTTTAATTTTTGTTAGCTAACCTTAACCTTTCGCAGCTTATAGTTCTTTTGTTGTTCTATAATTTTGTAAATGTGTTTATGTCAAGTGGGATAGAGACACACATCGTAGATCGTGATAGGATAAGTACACAACTTGACCTAGCTAGTGAAGTCAGTGTACATACTGATACCATGGATCCCATACCTGAGGAACAACAGAGCCAACCAAGAACCCCCATGAATCCAAATGCCTATAGAACCATGAGGGATCACATCCACTCTCCAGAGTTGCTCCCATCTCAGATTGCCCTCCCGCCGAAGATGTAGCAAAGGAGGCTATTATTTGAGGCCTCTACTCCTCATTATCATGGTATGGAAAATGAAAATCCATACACCATATTAGGATTTTTGAGGAGGTCTCGCACTACCTTAAGGAAGGTATGACGGATGGATTGGCTTTCAAGCCTAAAGGAATTTCCATTGACTTTTGAAAAGGACAAGGCCAAGATATGGCTCAACTCATCGAGGCCTGTAACCATTGAATCACCGAGCTGCGCACTCGAAGAAGTTCTTCAAAGGCTCATAAGACCAATAATTTGAAGAGACAAATTTATACCTTTGCAAATAGACGGGCGTAGAGATTTTACCAAAGGTTGGTAAAGATTTATGGAAACCATCAAAGGTACGTCCACACCATGGTTTGATGGCATGGATGTCAGAACCACTCTATGGTGGTATGTCTCGGCCATGAGGCAACTTTGGAAACTATGTGTGCGGAGACTTTCTAAGTAAGCATCCCGATTTAAGCCATGGATTTTAAATTGGCGTGGTTGAAACTTCTGGGCGGTTGGGATGAGCTTAACCCTAGAGAAATGGATAGGATGAAACCACCAGCTTCCAAGGGGGTGGATGCATGCACCGCCGTAAGAAATAGAGATGAGAGCCAGGATTTCAACCCTATCAAGGAAAGTGGAGGAGCTCAAAGCAAACAATCCAAGAGGTGCATGCAAAGTGATCGGTAATCCCGCATACCCAATCTCGCACCACCCTCTAATCCCCGTGCACCCAAAAGAGGAACCATGTCCTATGGCCCCCCGCAGAAGGTGATTTGATGTCGAATGTGCAAACATCAGAGGGACAATACAAGCCACAAATAATCCAATGCTCCATATGGTAATACCTACAATTCCAATTGGAGGAATCACCCTAACCTTGCATGGAGACTCCAACCCCCGCTATGTACCCCCGTGCCAAACCCGCTTTGTTCCCTCACAGCCACAACAATCCACCATCCTTCTCCAAAGAGAACAAGCCATATTAAATTTGAGTAAGGTAGGCAACTTTGTCAGGAACAAAGGAATCAACGTGCAACCTGCACAAAGAATTGATACCGGTAGAGAATACACCGAATAAGAAAATAGATGGGCTTGAGAGCACCAACCGTAAAATTGATAACCTGGGCGTATTCAATCACCAAGATCAACAAGCTGTTTCGAGGTACAAGAGAGAGGGAGGTTTCTTCACAAACACTTCCAAATCCTAAAGGATTCATGAGGCAGGTCACCAACAATTCGGGAATGGATGGAGGTTAAGGCCATAATAAAACCCTTAGAAGTGGAAAGAGGTTGATCAACTCCATGCCAAAGCCCGTTGAAGAATCCGTGCAGGAGAAGAATTGCAACCCGAGCATATTCTCCCAGAGGAGGATTCAATGAAATACCGCATACCACCTCCATTTCCACAAGCACTTAGAGGAAAGAAGGCAACTCAACAAGCAAAAGGGCCTTGAGGTTTTAAGGCAAGTGAAGGTTAACATACCTTTTACCGACCTAATCAAACAAGTCCCCGCTATGCAAAATTTTTGAAGGATCTTTTACAATCAAAACAAAGTGATGAAAGATTGAGGCTAAGGTATTTCACCGAACATATCGCTGCTATAATTCAAAGTAAATATCCCGTCAAATACAAAGATCCGTGGATCTCCCACAATTTCGCCACTATTGGTGGAATTGCATAGAAAGTCCTGCTTCGATGAGCCAAGCAGGAACCTAATGTCAGATATTCGGTATACAAAGACTAGGTTTAGGGTGAACTAAACCTACCAACATCACACCATCATTACCGATAGATCGAAGATCCCAAAGGGATAGCTGGAGGATGTCCTTAGAAAATAGACAAATTCTACTACCCACTAGATTTTGTGGTGCTTGACACTGAGCCAATTCCTAGTGAACCCAATCATAAAAATTAACTCACTTTAGAAGACCATTTCGCCACAGCCAATGCAATAATAAATTGCTCGAATGGAGTCATGCAACTCAAGACGGTAAAATTTTTATGACCTTGGGGTTAAACATCTTTCATATGAACAACAAGCAAAATTTGTTAGAAACTCGAAAATCACCCTCTGATGAAAGTGTTTCAATTGGTCACAGCAGAAAACAAAGTGCCCAGAATTGGGTGGAGTGATCAGTCCGGGAGATGAAGAAGATTTGGTTCGCTAACAACACTAATCGCAGCTACCCTCAATTCAACTCCGCCATTTCGAGGAACGCTCGACAATCGTCACCCAACATCTGAGCCACTGTGCTACCTGCATGGGTCGAGGAGATCATTCTCCTGACCCCTGAGTATTCGAAATAGAATCGTTCGGTGTTTTTTTAAAAACCGAATTGCGCTCCAAAAATTTTATTTTCTGCTTTAAGTTAATTAATTTTGTTAGTTTTAGTTAAGCCAAAATTTTTAACTTAGCGCCATTTTCCTCGTAGCTTAGTTTGTATTTTATAGTACCGAATATTAAATTTTAATTATAGTTTCATGTAGTAAATTTTATTATAATAAGTATTATTTCATATTATATTATTAATTAATTTCAAATTTTTGGGATTTGAGTAAAGAAGAGAGTCAAATTACCGGACCAAATAAAAGGCAAAAGAGAGACCCTTCTACGCCACAAATGGGCCCTATATAAACAGGTGGGGTTGGCTAAATGTTCATTTCATATCTCTCTCCCAAGCCCCGAGCCATAGCCTGCCGGACTCGAACCCTGGCCCTAGCGAGAGCCGAGTATCCTAACCAACTAGACTACAACGGTGATTTCACACGGATTCTGAACCCGGACTCTTTTTATGATTTTTGTATACTTATTTCACTTTATCAACTCCGCTCTACCGATCTCGACATTAGATTTAGCATTAGCCATAAGAGGGCAAAGGATATTTTTGTGTTTAGCTAGATTCATGTATTAGCCATTTTGGCTATATCAAAAGCTATTCACTTTTATATATATACGCCTTTTGTACATATCATGTTTTCAGGCCTTTACTAGGTGTAAATGTTTTTCTTTCAATCGAACAATTGAATTGCTTCAAATCGACAATTGAATCAAGTTTCAAATCGACAATTGAATTGCTTCATGTTGGAAAATTGAATCATTATTTGTCACCTTTATGCTAGAACAAATTCCATGCTTGAAACAATTTTTTGGTCACTTACAAGCCTAAAGATGCTCAACTTGAAATTTCCCTTTATGCTAATTCACACACTCCGCACTCCGTGATTATTTCACAGTCAGAATTTGTGATACACCTCCTTCACTTTGCATAGCCGGCCTTAAGCATGTGGGCAACCTAGGATAGGTTTGTGTTACCTACAGTTGAAGACCAATATTGTCTTCCAAAAAGGAAAAGAAAAGAAAAGCAAAAGAAAAGAAAAAAAGTAAGAAAAGAAAATAAAGTCGTGTGGAAGTTTTGCCTTGAAACCCGAGCACGGTCCGAGGGGTATATGGCTAAAGCTTTTGAAGCCCGATGCCCTAAACCTTAATTGGTTGGGAGTCATCGATTTAGTGTTCAAGCACGTGGGTGGATAGGCAGAGTCTAACGAATTGTAGGTGCTTTAATTTTCGTCATTCGGAGTTCCAAGAAGCCTTTAGAGTTAGTGGTCGAGATCCTTTCTTTGGCTTGATGCCCTAAACCTTAATTGGTTGGGAGTCATTCGAATCCTCGCTACACCCGACTTTGGTGAAGTCGAATTTTAAGCATTGCATCCTATAGTGTAGTTGAATAAAGAAAGAAGAGAGTAACTATCCTTATCTAGGTTGTTCAACAGCTTAAGGCCATGTCAGTGCTAGGTTGGGGGGAGGGGACAAATTTTCCAATTTATTGGCTTAATCTGGTTACAAAAAGAACCATTAGACTTAGGTGGAAATTCAAGCTGAGAATCATGGAACCAATTTGACCTGAAATGGTTCTTGTATGGTTTTGATTCTTTCATATCGGTTTTCAAATTTGATTTCAAATTTTCAGTTTAAGGTATTGTTTATATGTACATAAACCTTTTGAATCATAACTCTTTTGAAAATCACCATGCACTTTATTTTGCATTGCTAAGGGACTAGCAACGCTTCGACGGTGATTAAGGTCTAAAAAGTGCAATTTTGAACCCTATATTAGATAGGTTTTGAGTGCTTTTTGCGCATTAATCATGTCATTTATACCAATTGAAGTGTTCAAGTCTTCTTAGTACCACTTATGCCATTTGGAGGGTATTTTGGTTGCTTTATGTGTGTTTGCGCACTTTCGAGTCCAATCTCGAGTCAAATGATGAATCATGAAGTGTGATCCCAATGTTCCGCCATCAACCAAATTCCCAAGAATCACGAGAAAACAAAGGCAGCTTAAGAAAATTCGATGCGTTGAAGGCAGGAGGCAAGAGCAGAACTCAGAATTTTCATGAACGCGAAAATTTCGCAAATCCTGCGAAAATTCTCAAGAAAAGCCTAGCGAAATATCGCTAAGTTCAAATAAAATGACAAATTCTCGCTCAGATGACACCTAGCTTCGCTAGGCAGAATCGCTTTTAGCGAAAATACATGATTTCACATCACTACAATTCCTCACAACATAAATTCCCGCTAGCTAGCAAAATTTCACTGCCTTTTAGTTTAAATTCTTCCTATTTTCGCTTATGCTCCTCGTGATTTTGCTAGTTAGCTTAAATTCTTCACCCTAGTTAAATTTAATGCCCTCGTCATGTTTTGTACTCACGCCAAACCGACTCCAAACTTCTGCACATCATTGTCCTTTAACTTAGCCAAGTTGATAGGTTTTTCGGGTATTTTCATGTATCGAGGTGGTTTCCATATAAACCCCCTCTTGTTTTGTAAACCCTTAAGCAACAATTGGGGAGAGAAGATTTTGTAAGTTTTCTATTTTAAAATAAAGTCTTATATTTCTAATTAGGTTTTGTTTTTTTTCTCTTCTCTCTCCTCTTTCTTCTCCTCTTTCTCGGCCGCCAAACACTCTCGATGACAACTTAAGAGAGGCTGCTGCCTCCTTTCTTTGAAGAGCAAGGAAGCTTAGCTAGTGGTGGGGCATATGCATGTTGTCCTCTTGTATTAAAGCTACAAGTATTGTATTTATGGCCCTTATCTTTCTCAAAATAGGGTTGCATAACATTGAATGTCACACTTGGCTAATACTTTCCATGCTTTAGATCCAGCAGCATATTCAAAGGAGAGAGGTAATTGCGGATCTTTTAGATGGTCTTTACGAGCCTCTAAAATGATATTTATATGTTAGGTTTCTCAAATCAGGGTTGCATAGCATTTAATGCTATTGATTTGGCCAATACTCTCCATGCTTCAGGATACAGTGCATACTTATTGCTAGATGCACTGCGGGTTCATTAGGACGGTTCACGAGCCTCTCGATGATATTAAATGTTGGGTTTTAAACAAGAAAGGGGCCATAATCGCATGTTACCTCGTATTGACTCAAATAGGAGTTGTTTCCAAGGGTGAGGTTTCATAGTTAAACATATATCCCAAGTTATGCCATGGACTATAGGTTGCATGTCATAACGCGAGATAAAACCCGGAGGACACTTGTTCGCCCTTAACTTGCCAAGTTAGTGACCCACTCTTCAAAGCCACTTTTTTCACCTTTAACTTTCGCTTTTACAATTATCGCTTTCAAACCATTCCCATTGTTTTTGAAAACACAACCAAAAAGTCCAAATAGAAAGCCTTACCTTCGTGCACTTATGCAAATCATTTTTAGGATGAAAACCCATCCCTGTTCGACCCTACCACTACATCAAGTAAAGAGCTTGACTACGGCAAAGAGTAGGGAACTAGTGTATATAAATTTTGTTGATTTTAGCTCAGCCTACTGTGGCACGAATCAGTGGGTGTCCACAACCTTGCTGAAAAATCTATGTTTTTCACCTAATGTGCAGGTTATTTGGTTGTGTCGATGTGGATAATCAGGTTTTGACATAACCATTGCATGGCATGTTGTAGACTATTGTATTGGGTATGAATTTTAATGAGTTAGCCTAAGGAAGGCTATATGACATTACTTTTTTAGTCATGTATTGATAAATGGTAATATGCATGATACTACGATATCTATAAAGATTGACATGAAATGTATGGAACTTATATGCTTGCGATATATGTTGCATGGTACTTGACATGAAGTACGAGTGTTTAGAATGTTCATGTATCTATGGTCATATACATTATGAGAATCATGCAGCATTTACATTGCATATGTATTAGATTACGCATTATATTAGGTGTGTGCATGGGTGGGGTCATCCATCATCATTGTTGATGAATGGGTAGTGAGCTCGTACTTTGGACGACGTCCAATAAATGTCTCACAGTTTAAAACATAAAAAAAGAAATATAAATAATGTGTTTTGGGTGGAGCAAGAAGCGGACCGTTAACCCCCTCAGGTGAAAAGCTTAGAACATGGGTGTAAGAGACTCGAGGTGTGATTCGAAAAGTTCTATATGGATGTAAGAGACCCGCGTGAGCCGAAAAGTTTTGTTGCCCAAAGAAGACAAACGATCATGTTTGTCACATGTGACTCGGATCGCAGATAGAGCAGATCGACCATGATCGCCGCCCATCGGGCACTCGTGATCGGGTACCGGTGAGCCAGTGAGGGCTCGAGCACAAGGGTCACTGCAATACCAGCGGACGGTTTTAACACTTGGCATATGCATGTGTGAGGGAGTCGGTGAGTGAGTCGGAATCTGGGCATGATGACATTTCAAGCATGACATATGACATTAATGTAGACATTTTACTTGGATGTGTGTTTGTTGTGTGATCATTTCATGTGCACTTAGATAGGGAGTAGCCCTTATAGGATTCATCCTCTACTAGGCTTTGCTCACCCCGCAGCGACCCCTTTCTGTGCATGGCTGTGCCGATGCAAAGGCCGCACTAATCGAGTACCGGTACTAATGTGCCGAAGACGATCGTGAGTGCCGTCGCGACTAATCGTGTGAGAGTACCAGTACCAATGTGTCACACGAATGAGAGTACCAAAGTACTAATGTGTCACTAATAATCAGAGAGTGCCGTCAAGACATCGAGAGTACCAGTACTAATGTGTCAAGAATGATCAGAGAGTGTCATGGTCATTTAATAACCTGGTCTTAGGCATTTTATAATTATATGAATCTCGTAACTACTATTTCCATAATAGCATTTTAGCCATATTATGTGTCCACAGATCGTGATTTCATATACCGGTAAAGTAATATGTGTGTATAATCATGTCTTATTCATGTATTCTTTATTCTTCTATGAATCTACTTTTACTCAGAATTGAATCATCCAACGGGACTCATCCAAACTAAAGTTATGGCATTTTCATGCTAACTGGTCATTTTACCGATTTTACCTGAGGGACAGTTGAAATACTCACTTTTCCGGGGTCTTAACTTCATATTTGGCACTATCTCTTTGTACTCATTTAATCAAGGTATATGGTCATTCCAACTAATCACCCAATTCTAGCACCGTAACTCAAGCTACGTCCACAAAAACACCTCTGGATCATCATGATCAATCCATGCAGTGAAACGGGCTTGCACATAGTCCTACTTTGAGTGAATTTTTGGGCTATCTAGAGTCAGAATTTGGAGGTACCTATTTGATTATGTTTGGTTTTCCTTGAAGTCAATTTTAATTTTCCACTTGAATCACTCAAATCGGATAAATAATGAGCAAGTTATGGCCAAATACGAAACTCGGTCGAATAGGAAATAGGACAGGTGTACCTAAGACACCTCTACTGTGTAATGGTACACTTTGGCCAAAAATGACTAGAACCGGAAGTACTGGCATTAGCTCAAAGTGTACCGTACACTTCAACTGCCTTAATGGGTATTTTCTCCTTTTCATGTACTTTCATCCATGGGATCACCCAAATGCATCCTTCCAAACTCGACAGAAATCCTCCCAACAACTCCACAGCATCTTTAATTTGCAAAGAACTTGTGATTCATACCAAGATTCACCCACCTCTACAAAACCTTGGCCTAGAAGGATTCCATATCTACTTCCTTACCATCTAAGGCTTTTCAACCAAACTTCCTTAAATCTAGAGTTAAATTGTTTGCTCAACAAACCTCTAGAAAAAGGAACCAAATTGACTGGCCATAAATGAAACTCCTAGCAATCCATAATCCATACACAAATTCATACCAAAGTCAAGCATCCGTGACTTAAATCTTCGCCTATACCTTCGCTTGCTCTTCCTCCTTCCTCTTCTTCTTCTTTCTCTTTTTCTCCTTCCTTTTCCCTCCTTCCCGTAGATCTTTCTTGTTTGGAGAGACCAAATTAATGCATTTTTGGTCTCCTACAACTATTTATAATAAAAGTTTTAATAATTAATATAGTTTCCAACTTCCCCTTTTTTTTAATTACTACAAGTCTTATTATTTATACTTTGGCCTCTCATTATATTAACCTATGTCTTAATACCCCTTTTGGACAATTTTACGATTTGTCCTTTAGTTGTATAAAATTTTCTGTTTCTAACTTTCCATTTTTTCGAATTAAATTTACGAAAATTTTTAATTATAAGCATAAAATAATTCTAAACATGTTGAAAAACAACTAGGTATATTTCGGGTGTTACAATTCTCCCCTCTTAAAATAAATTTCACCCCTCGAAATTACCTGAACTGAAGAGCTGAGGGTACTGTACCCTCATTGTCGATTCTGGTTCCCATGTTGCTTCTTCCATACCGTGATGTCGCAAAGCACCTTACCGCAGGTTTTGCTTGTTTCAGAACTGCCTTATTTCACGATCTAGAATAGCTGCTTTTCACTAAGGTGAAATCTTCTTGTACTTGTATATCTTGAACTCGGTAATATGTGCAATGGGTCGAACGATATCTACGAAGCATGTATTACGGAATACATCATGACTTGACTAACTCCGGAGGAAGTGCCAAACGATATGCCATCGGTCCAACTCTTTTCTAAAACTTCATATGGGCCACGAATCTTGACCTGCCTTCCCTTTCCTTCCAAAACTTATATCTTTTCCACGAGATACTTCTAAAACACTTTATCTCCGACTTCATACTCTATCTTTTCTCTTCAAATTAGCATAAGACCTTTGTCTATCACATGCAAATTTTTAATCTCTATCAATAATCGAACTTTTCTTTCGTGGTCTTTTACTAATTCAGACCGGGAGCAATCTTATGCTCATTCCTCTCTATCCAACACGAGGAGTTCTACAATCGCCTTCCATACGAGCTTCATACTGGCCATACCACTCTGATTGATAATCGTTGTTATAGGCAAATTCCATGAGTGGAACGCATCTATCCCAACTTCGGAAAATCTAATACACACTCAAGCATATCTTCTAATACTCCGGATTACTCTTCGCATCGCTCCATCGCTTGTACGGAAAGCAAGCATAAAATTCAATCTCGCATCGTGCCGATCGTAACTCTTTCAAGAACCTTGACGCAGACCGAGGATCGCGGTCGACACCATCGATACAGAATGCCATGTAACTGACAATTTCAGTCATATAATGAAACCGCTAAACGATCCATGGAGTAGCCAAGCTTCCGGACGGGTAGGAAGTGATGACTTTGGTCACCGTCCACAATTACCCAGACGCATCATGTTTCTTTTGGGTGAGCGGAAAATCGATACGAAATCCATAGCTATGTTATCCACTTCCATCGGGGGAATCGAAGGGATTCACAACTCGATGGGCACTTGGTGTTCAGCTTTTACTTGCTGACACGTCAGACACTTAGCCACATACTCATAAATGTCCTTTTTCATCCCTCGCCACCAGTAGGACTGTTTCATATCCTGGTACATTTTATTACTTCCAGGATGCATGATGAAAACAGTATTGTGGCTTTCATATAATATTTTATTTTTCAATTCCATATCATTCGGTACACATAATATGTTCTTGTACAACAAACCTCCACTTCCATCTATGGCAAAATCAGTCTTGTCTCCAGTACTGACCGAGCCAATTCTTGTAACTTGTCATCATTTTTCTGAGCATTCACTATCATTTGTCTTAAATCCGGTATCACATTCAATTGAGCCAACAAGGCTCCATCGGGTGCAAGTCTGCAATCATAATCTTCCAAGGTCAGAGCAGAAATCATTTTCCTACTCAAGGCATCTGCTACTACATTTGCTTTCCCGGGGTGGTAATCAATTATACAGTCATAGTCTTTCAATAACCAACCACCGACGCGGCCTCAAGTTCAAATCTTTTGAGTTAGCAAATACTTCAGACTCTTATGATCAAGAGTTCTACATTTTTCCTCCATATAAATAGTGTCGCTAAATTTTCAAAGCGAACACTACACCGCTAACTCCAAATCGTGTGTGATAGTTTTGCCTCATGCGTCCAATTGCCCGGAAGCATAGCCACCACTTTCCCATCCTGCATCAATACGCATCCCAAACCTATCCTCGAAGCATCACTGTATACTGTGTAATCCCTACCCGAAGTAGGCTGAATCAACACTGGTGTTTCAACCAATATTTCTTTTAATCTTTCAAAACCGGATTGGCACTTATCATCCCACTCAAACTTCACTCCTTTCCGGAGTAATCTTGTAAGTGAGGATGCTATAATTGAAAAAGCCTTTGTACAACCTCCGATAATAACTTGCTAAGCCCAAGAAACTTCTCACCTCGGTTACATTTCGAGGAGGTTTCCAATTCACAATTGCTTCGATTTTTACTGGGTCCACTCTATTACCTTATGCAGATACAATATGGCCTAGGAATGACACTTCCTTAAGCCAAAAATCACATTTACTTAACTTAGCAAACAACTTATTCTCTCTCAAAGTTTGCAACACTATCCTCAAATGGTGTTCATGTTCCTGTGCATCTTTAGAATACACCAGGATGTCATCAATAAATACCACAACAAATTGATCCAAATAGGGGCGGAAAACCCTATTCATCAAGTCCATAAATGCAGCTGGAGCATTAGTCAACCCAAATGGCATGACCAAACCATAGTGGCCATAACGTGCTCGGGGTGCCGCTTCGGACATCAACCCTTTACCCGAGTTGATAATATCCTGATCGCAAGTCTATCTTCGAGAAGACACTTGCTCCTCTCAATTGATCAAATAAATCTTCTATTCTTGGCAATGTGTACTTATTCTTAACTGTTACTTTGTTTATTTGCCGATAGTCAATGCACATCCGAAGAGTGCCATCTTTCTTCTTAACAAATAAACCGCGCACCCTGGGCGCGGCATTAATTAGGTCGGATAAAACCCTTATCCAAATATCTCCTGTGAGCTGAGTTTTCAACTCTTTCGGGGCCACTTGGAGCCATACGGTAAGGTGTCTCGAAATAGGAGTCACTCCCGTACAACTTCAATAGAGAGGTCTACTTCTCGTTCAAGTGGTACTCCCTGTAACTCTTCGGGAAACACATCAGGGAACTCCCTAATCACAGGAATATTTTCTAAATTTTCTTGCTCTCGTTTGGAGTCAAGAATCAAAGCCAAAAAGGATTCACAACCTTTTCTCAGAAAAAACGGGTTTTCTATAATGACAAAATTTTCTGTGATCGACCATAATTCTGACACTGTATGGTTACTCGACAAATCAGACATTTAAGCAAGACTATTTTCTTTATCACAAATAATCCATGGCCTGGATGTTTGATAACCAATCCATTCCCAAGATCAAATCAAACTCATGAAAAGTGCAAAGCAATTAGATCAACCGAGAATTCCCCTATCATGGACCATTAAGGACAATTTATACACACTTGACTCTAACACTGTACCCCAGAGGACTGTAACAAGTGTGTCATAATCTAACATTTCCTCATCACAGTAGTTTATCGCCATTTGTTCCATGCATATATATGAATGTGTAGAGCCCGACCAATTAAAAGCATGCATATCAATATCAAAGAGAGCGAATGTACCCGCAATAACTCCCCGTATGTCCCGATCTTCGAGCTCTCATCGCATGTCGGTATAGTTGTCGGGTCGTAGTAAAGGTGATCTATTTACTGTCTCTTTAAGCATTACCTCTACCTGCGAACCACTTGTCCCCACCCTACTCTTAGTCCTGTGGAGGTGCATTTGACCCTCCTCTACCACTTCCCAAGGGTTTCTAGAACTTCCCAAACCTCGCTGACAAATACATCACGTGCTCAGATCCCACACCGAAACAACCCCCCGCCATCGTCACACAACCCATAATGATTCTTATGGCAATGCGGGCATACATGTTTTTCCTCTTGTCCAATTGATATGCCTCGACCGGAACTTTGTGTCATGGTAGGTCCTTTGTCTCACTCCTTATAACCGAACCCCGCATCGAATCAACTCAGGACACTCTGGGATCTTTTCCCAAAGAGGAACCTCGAGAACTTTTTTCTCTTTCTTTCTTTCTTGGACTTTTCATTTCGCATTTCTCAATCTTTATAGCCGCTTGTACTACCGATAAAAATTTACAAATAAGCTAAGTAACAGCCTGAGGTATCTTAATAGATTCATGTAAGCCTTCCTCGACCATTCACATTTGAATTTTTCCGTAAGAACGGATTCCGGTGCATATTTACTAAGGCGGCTAAATTCTTTCTCATATTCAGCCACTGTCATTTTCCCTTGTCTTAGAGTCAAGAATTTCTTCCATTTTGACTCCTTGTAATCATCTGTGACATACTTCGTA
Source organism: Tetrastigma voinierianum (assembly GCA_016808115.1). Lineage (NCBI taxonomy): Eukaryota > Viridiplantae > Streptophyta > Magnoliopsida > Vitales > Vitaceae > Tetrastigma > Tetrastigma voinierianum. Next base: position 115,469 of record JAEQBH010007124.1, on the reverse strand, counting down.
TTAAACTCGGTGACGAAGTAATCCCATGTAACTGGATCTGGAAGTAGTGGATTTCTCAAGACCAGCTTCCACCAATCATAAGCTGCACCTTGCAGCAATGAAACCGCACATGTGACCTTTTGGTCCACTGGACATTAAGCCATCTAAAAACCTCTTTCAAGTTTTTCAAGCCAAACTCCTGGGCGATTCCGATTCTTCCATACTGGTATCTACGGAATTCTTCCACTCCATGCTTTCGCATTGCATCACTGAAATCGCGGCAGTTGAGTCGATCTAAGACCCTCTCGCTATCCTCGAGAGACTTTTATCAATGCTTCACTTGAAGCATTTTCATTTATCTGCTGACTCCTGACGACCGAAAGCGCATAGATCCAAAGGATTGATCGCCTGCAAATTGCTTCATCACCGCCCCGATAAGGGATCCATTCTAGACAATAAAACGTAACAAAGACATCCGCATTAGGCCAACACATCTTACCAGGTGCATCGAAATCTTAGACTCTTTCCGTAAAACGCTAAACCTAGGCTCGATACCAATCTTGAACACTTTCGATTCCCTGCGCCAAACCCGATGACCGATCCGAACCGGGTTCCGGGACGTGAGAACATATACTGGGACTCTTTACCTGCATAATTAGACATTGGTATATCCAAGTCTTATAATATATGAACATATCATATACAAAAGTCCAAAATAAAACTACCATCGTAGTGGTGTTTACAGTGTCACACATATACAGTACTGAGTCCCATTACATATTCAAAAACTATACATTTACAATTACTCGATCGAGCTGAACCCATGATGAACCCTCTACTCAGGTGTTGGCCCCCCGAAGAATGCGGGTTCTCGGTCTTCCGTACCTACACGGATTAAAACCCGCATAAGCTTTACGCTTAGTGGGAAACATATATAATATGCATGTACACAGTTATAATAAGCATATAACAATAACGGATATCAGAAATTACATGCATTCATCTCATGGATTTTTACAATTACCTATGCTTATTCTTATATAAAAGTACCCGTAGGTACTACACAAGTTCATTGTACGAAAGTATCCATAGGTACTACTGGATTTATACTGTATTACATGACTTATATTTATTCAGTCTCCCCGTAGGAGCTACGTGAGTTTACCTATATTCAAAAATACCCGTGAGGTATTACAGATCGTAACGATACACCTTCATGTCCTCTCTTATTCATTATTCAAGGTATTATCATATAATTATGGGAATACCTAGACCAAGAATAATAAATGAGTAAGACACGAAGACAATGAGTATCCGAAGATATTTACGCATCAAGTGTCGTGAACACGCGTGAGTGCCAAAGCATCGACAAAGAGGAGTGCCGTCGCGACTAATCGTGAGTAATCAAGTACTAATGTGCCGGGTTATGCGACGTGAGTGTCACGCACTAATCGAGAGTACCAAAGTACTAATGTGCCGGAGCACGATCAGAGAGTACCGAAGTACTAATGTGCCGGCACTATCAAAGTACCGGGCCGCATTAATCGTGAGTACCAGTACTACTGTGCCAAGCACGATCAGAGAGTGTCAGGTCACGCACAACCGGTCTTAGGCATTTTTATAATTTATATGAATTCAGAACTTACTATTTTATAATGGTGGCATTCTAGCCATATTATGTGTTCTCGATGCATCGTATTTCATATATCGGGTAAAGCAAGATGCGTGTATAATCACATCTTATTCATGTATTCTTATTCTTCTATGAATATATTTTTACCAGAATTTAATCGATCCAACTCCATCATCCAAACTAGTTATGGCATTTTCTATTAACCGGTCATTTTACCGATTTTAACGAGGGACAGTTGAAATACTCACTTTTCCGGGGTCTTAACTTCATATTTGGCACTATCTCTTTGTACTCATTTAAATCTAAGGTGCTAAGGGTTCTATTCCAATCCGAATCACCTTAATTCGATCAATTAAACTTCAAGTTACATGTCCAAACAACTCTACTACTCCCCATGATCAACTCGATGCAGAAATGGGCTTGCACATAAATTCTACTTGAGTGAATTTTTGGGCTATCTAGAGTCAGAATTTGGAGGTACCTATTTGATTATGTTTGGTTTTCCTTGAAGTCTATTTTAATTGTCTACCATCACTCAAATCGGATAAGAAATGAGCAAGTATGGCTAAATACAAAACTGGTCGAACAGAAAGCAGAATGAGGGTGTACCAGACACTTAATGTGTACTGCACACTTTGGCCAAAATGACCAGAACCGAAAGTGTACCGCACAAGCTCAAAGTGTATCTAAGACACTCAATCAACAACTGTATCGGCATTTTCTCCCCTTTTCATGCACTTTCATCCATAGATCACTCCTAATGCATCCTTCATCAAAAACTAACATGGAATCCCTCCCAACAACTCCACAAATACCTTTAATTTGCAAAAGATCCTAGGATTCATACCAAGATTCACCCAATTCTACAAAACCTTGGAATTGTGAAGGATTCCATATCTACTCCTTATCATCTAGGGTTTTCAACCAAACTCTTTAAATCTAGAGTTTAAATTGTTTGCTCAACAAAACCCTAGAAAAAGGAACCAAATTAGTACAAATGAAACCCTAGCAATCCATAATCCATACACAAATTTATGCTACCAAAGTCAAGCATCCAGACTTAAATTCAGCTTCATACCTTGCTTGCTCTTCCTCCTTCCTCTTCTCCTTCTTCTTCTTTCTCTTCTTCTCCTTCCTTTTCCTCTCCTTCCCGTGACCTTCTTGTTTGAGACCAAATTAATGCATTTTTGGTCTCCCTACAACTATTTATAATAAAAGTTTTACTCAATTTAGCTTATAAGCCTCCAACTTCCCTTTTAATTACATTACAAGTCTTATTATTTATACTTTGGCCACTTCATTATATTAACCCATGTCTTTAATAATTCCTTTGGACAATTTACGATTTTGTCCTTTAGTTGTATAAAATTTTCGGGTTTCTAACTTTCCATTTTTTTCGAATTAAATTTACGAAAATTTTTAATTATGCTTACAAAATACCCTAAACATGTTGAAAACAACTATGGTATATTTCGGGGTGTTACATTTATGCTCTATAAATGCTGTTTTGCAAAAGGGAAAATCATAGGGTTTAGTTTTTAAAGCTAAATGAAGATCCGGTTCAGGAAATGACAATAAGTCATCCTCCCCAATGCGAGGAAATAAACTTGAGAACCCCCTTGTGACCTTTTTAACCCAAATCCAACAGCTTGAAACTTCAAGGATTCTTCTTTTACATTTTATTGTGTTTAAATTTCAGTTTTCCAAACAATACCCCTCATTGTTTTTACCAAACCTGAAATCCAAACGGAAATTCACCATTTTTGAACCTCACTGTAAATCATTTGCGCGAAGAAAACCCATCCTTGTGTTCAACCCTAGAGCCACTATACTACAAAGAGTTTTGCTACTTACGTAGGACTTTAGATATAAATTTGCTTTGACTCGAACACCCACCGTGGCTCAAAGTGATATGGATCATAAACTTGACAACTTGCAAAGTGAAATTGATCATAAATTTGACAACTTGCAGTGTTCAATTTGAAAGCTTGCCAGTCAGCAACATGCTCATCAAAAGGGAGAAAATCTAGAAGGAGAGCGCTTGAGTGACACCATGGTGGAGGAGCAGTGTCAACAGCAGGGGTTATCTGAATCCTCATATATTTGTGCTGATGTTTGTCCATGGGAGAAGAAAGAAGAAATCCTCCCCTTGTTGAGTAAGGAAGACAGTGGAGAGGGAGCAATGGAAGAACACCAAGAGCATAATTTACACTTGCCCTCTTGACCCGCAGACCCAGATATCCCGTCGCAAAGACAACCAACCCCCCTCGAAGCACTCCACTGAAAGGTCACCATTTGCACCCTTCGCTCCTACAAAACTTTAAGAAATTAGTGGCTACTGTACAAGCCTTTGCCACTCCATCAAAGACAATGGCAGTTACATATACCGCATGGCACAACATAGCGGTTTGGTGCCGACCAGATTTGGAGCACCTAAACCCCGCATTTTAAGCTCCACCCGGCCCAAATGTTTCTCCAAAGGCTTAAAAAAAAAAAAAACTGGTTTTGGGGGGACTCAATCTCCCCCACTTTTTGTTTTCATTTATTTTATTTTATTTTACTTTGAGTTAGTTAATTTTTATTTCTAGATTTTCTAATTTATTGTTAATTTTTTTTTCTAAATTATTTTCAATTTTCTCGTAATTTTTTAACTTTTCGTTGTTTATTTTTGCGCTATTAAAATTTTTGTAGCAGGAGGTGACCTAGAAAATTTCGCAACCTGCGAAATTTCACGGCCTTCACTATTCACTGCTACAGGTTTGGCTTGTGTGCACAAGCTTATTATTTGTTTTTTATGATATATATATATATATATATATATATATATATATATATATATATATATATATATATATATATTTAAAGAAAATTTCACACAAAATTATATATATAAAAATTTTTATATATAAAAAAAAATTTTGTTTTTTTTATTTTTATTTTTTATTTTTTATTATAAAAAAACAAAATTTCGCAGTGCGAAATTTCGCAACCTACGAATTTTCGCAACCTCCCTCCAGTTTCGCAACCAATTTTGTTTTGATCATAACTTTTTCATATTAACTCCATTTTAGGCATTTTTGGTACCGTTGGAAAGCTTAGAGAGTGTAGAATCCAAATATTTCCAGAAAGAACACTTTTGAAATTATTATGAAGGTTTAATTTTCAAAATGCTCAAACTTGTCACTTTTTTCCTCTTTTTTCTTCTCCTAACTTGTTTATTTGAAGCCCAAACGAAGTGAATAAGGTGTCAGAAAGCTATAAGTCTCCTATCCAACAAAGAGTACATTTCATCATGAGGTAGCACTCTTTCTAACTTTCAATCCAAGCCCCATTGCGACAATGTGACATTTGGGCCTGGTGAGAGTTAGCTAAGGAAGTGGCATTTATTTATGTTTTGTTATTATTTTAAGCAAGCCCATTTTATGAGTGTTCAACAGGCTTTGCTGGTTTTCCTTTGGTGAAGTTATACTATACAACTTACTTTTTTATTATTCAAATTGCACCTATTTTTCGTGGTTTCGCTCAACCAGTTAAGTTGGAAAATTGAAACTTTGTCTAATCCCGTTGATGTTAGATTGATGCCATGCCTAGTTGAGTGGATGATTAGTTGAATTCTTGCTGAGTTCGACCTTTTTCTTCCATCTTTAGCTAACCACACACAAAGGCACATCAGTTTTCAACAATAGCTGAAACCGCCACTTCCTAAACGATTGTAAACCTACCCTAGTTTCGTTGACCACTTGTAATAGGTTAAGGACCCCATGAATAGAAGGCCAATGTGTCTTCCAAAAGAAAAGAAAAGAAAGAAAAAGAAAAAGAAGAAAATTGCAACGCTTTTCCTTGAAACCCGAGCAAGGTCCGAGGGGTATATGGCTAAAGCCCCAGCTCAGAAGGGTCAGTTTAACTGGCTGGGGAGCCACCCGACTTAGCGCCAGCCACATGAAGATGGTAGCAGCAAGTTGTGGTGTGTTGGAGTCTCGAAATCATTCAAAGTCCGGGGTGAAACCTATAGAGTTTGTGGTCAAAACCAGACTTGGTGCCCTAAGCCTTAATTGGTTGGGAGTCATCGGTAGATCCTCGTTACATGGACTTTGGTGAGGTCAATTCCTCAACATTGCACCCCTACAACACAAAAAGAGTTATGGAATAAAGGTCCCTGACTATTTAGGCTTGGTTAGTGTCCTATGTAAAGAGCTTAGGCTGTGAGAGCAGCTTGGCAATTTATTGCTGAGAACTGATCAAACAAACACTTAAATTTTGGTGAAGTTTCTAGCTGATCCACCGAGATGGCGCTCTGATAATTACCTGTATGGCATCACCCTCTGGCATAATTATTGGGCAAGGGTTTGATGATTCTACTTGTGGTTAGGTGCATTACTCATTCACAACCTTTGAAATATATTTTTGTGAAATATACCTGATTTTGTTTAGTATGCCTTTCTTCTAATAAGGCTGACTAGCAATGTAGGTTGGGGTGTGATTAGCGCTTCAAAAAGTGCTATTTTCGAACCTTGTTTATTATAGGTTTTGAGTGCTTTTGTGTACTAATCATCTTAATTAACCCGATTTGCATTACTTAAGGTCCCTACTATCTTAATGACGTATTTTGTGGCTAATTTTGTAGTTTTTGCAAGTTATTATGTCGAAACTGTTGAGTCTATCTGCCACTCCTAAGAATTCAGTCTGAACCCCACGACATGTATCGAGACCGAAGAAAAGAAGAGTAGAAAATAGCAAAGAAACGGAACCTGCGAATGACCCCAAAGCACCGTCTCATCATGTAGCACTGTTTGTATAGCTCTTGCCACTATCTATCCTACCATGTTCCTCCACGCCCGCTTTTGCTTTTGTTTTCTTTTCGCTTTCCTACTTTCTCCTTGTAATAGTGTTTATTTTTGTAGTTTTGCACTGCACTATGGATTTAGCTATAAAAAGCCCCCGAATTTGACATTAAAAGGGAGACTTTTCGCAATACGTAAAACAATGGGTGTGGCTTTCACGCTCTCTCCTTATGCTCCATTTTCTTCCTTTTCTCCTTTTCTCTGGGCATCAAACATTCTCCGAGGATTACAACCCAGAGATACGGGCTAGACCACTCTTCTCCTTGAAGAGGAGGGTCACCGGCTAGGGTTTGGGAGGTAACTCACGGTTCTCTCTGCTTAACGACGCATTTATAGTATTTATGTTCATTTCCCAATCTAGGTTTAAATCTCTTATAAAAATTTTCATGGGACCAAGATTTGGCAACTTATAGTGTTCAAAGGATGCTATTGCTAGATCCACCGAGATTCATTAGGTTGCCCTATTTGTCATCGTAGGGTAGATTTATGAGATGTATCGACCACGGGAACATTTAAGCTCAGAAATGCTGTTTTGCAAAAGGGAAAATCATAGGGTTTAGTTTTTAAAGCTAAATGAAGATCCGGTTCGGGAAATGACTATAGGTCATCCTCCCCAACGCGAGGAAATAAACCCGAGAACCCCCCTGTGACCTTTTGAACCCAAATCTAGCAGCCTGACACTTCAAGGATTCTTCTTTTACATTTTATTGTGTTTAAATTTTAGTTTTCCAAACAATACCCCTCACTGTTTTTACCAAACTTGAAATCCAAACGGAAATTCACCATTTTTGAACCTCACTGTAAATCATTTGTGCGAAGAAAACCCATCCATGTGTTCGACCCTAGAGCCACTATAATCGCAAAGAGTTTTGGTTGTTTAGCAGATTTTAGATAATTTGCGATTCCTAACACCTATCAGGCAAATGTGTAAAATCAATGAAACATTAATACACCATGGACATTTATAATTTTTACATATAATTTACATCAATGCAATTCATGTTAATACATCAAATAGCATATACTAACATGACACTCTTCACAGAGCATGTTATTCATAGAAGCAATAACACACAACACCATGTTATTTATTTTTCCAACAATAACACACAAAATAGCCCAAATTTCGGACTCATAAAACAGGGCACCTCTTGGTCCCTTCATGGTTCGTCATCGAATTACATCGTGGTACTAGAATACTCAAAACAATCTTTGAACAATTCAGCTCCGATCGCACGAAACAGCCTTAAATTCCTAAAATTTCACACCGGGAATGTCCAAAAAATTGGGGACTGAAATTTACGGCCTTTCATGGACTCTAAGCCAATCCTAAGCCATTAAATGACCTTTAAGCTAGAAATAACACAAGTAGGAAAATTCCTTACCTCTTGGAGTTTGACGAAACGCTAAGATTTTGGTGCCCACGCGTAGCTCTCGATGCGTGGACCGACTTTGGCTTCATTCCAACAAAAACCCACAACCGATTAGAATTCAGGAGGAAAAGAGAGAATGCAGAAAAAAAACTAAAATTTCTCTCTCTCTCTCTCTCTAACGCTCTTCCTCTCCCGTCTCTGTTTTTTACTTTTCTTTTTTTATTTTTTGTTTTTATCTTTTTATTTTCTTTTATTATTATTCTTATTATTATTTGGATACATGGCTCATATTGCCTCATCCGGGTCCGTTTTTGCCCCAAACACCATTTCTTTAGTTCACTTTATTTTTAAATGAACTTAGCCCAACCATTTCTTTTTAATTTCACGATTTTCGTAAAAATCTCGTCTATGAAGTCACTAACAACTTATCACCCAGAAAATCGTAAAAATTTCCAATTGTCTCATAATTTGACGAAACTTTTCTAGGTCACTAGCTTTCGCGAGACGAATTTAACAGCGCAGTCCGTTTCGTCATCCGAGATCTAGAAAATATCCGATTTTCAACCGAAATTATCGTTTTACCATTTTTCGAAAATTCGGATTTTCTGAAGTTTCACACTCTTCCCCCCTTAAAAGAATTTCGTCCCAAAATTCCACACACATACGTATCACCTACATGCATATGCTACCTATTAATAACCTAAGACCGTGCCTGCACGATAACCCGCCTCTAAGGTCACAATCAATCGATAAACCCAACGGGTCGCTTAACTCATCCATGTCAAGAATGACATAAAAACCCGATATATCTACCACTTAAAGGTCCACCATGAGCAGAATCCCTGAGATCTCTGACTCACAATCCCGACATATCTGACCAACTCTCACCCTAGATCCTAGGGGAGAATTTTCCCATACAATGGCTTTTCCAAAGGCCTCAACCTCCAAGCCCAAACCTATCACACAAGATGCAATAATGAACATGATGCATCAGACAACAAATGCAGGTCTGAAAACGTACCCTACATATCCGACTAATCTGCATACTCAGCTTGTAGTACAACGGCGTAAACACGCCCCGGGTCCCAGCTCAGCCCGTGGATCCCCGTCCCGACCTCGACCCAATTCAGCCCTCTGACCTATCTATGTCGCCAAGGTGCTTGTATAAAGTACTGCTAACTAGTTCCTCCGACCTATACCGTGTGGAGGAATAAATGTGTTTGTGCCTGGTCCCACCGATGGATCGAACTACGCCGACCCACCCGATCTATGCCTCCACGCGCTTTGCTTCATATCCAGCCGATGGCAATAGAAGCATGTCATCGCCTTATCGGGCCCTATACCGTGGCGCCCGGGATGTGGTCCTCCGTCTCTTTCCTAATCTTCGAAGAGCACATCCTCCTTCCTCTTCCCACTCCAAGACTGCAGATTCGAATGACCCGTCGTCTCTCCATCTCTCTAAGTACGTATCGCCCGACCCACAGTCCATGTCCTCAGGCCAGGCCCACAATCTTGCCTCGAATGGACAACTTCACCATTCTCACCCTTAACCTTGGCCATGTCTCGTACAAGACGTCATCACCAAAACGTACAATCCCTGAATCTAGTTAAGCACTCCATCACTATCATCGCTCCCTCGTCTGCCTCTAAGAACTCTGGGCCTTTGCATGTCTAGGTAGTGATTTGGAAAATACTTATTCATAAAGAGCGTCTATGAACTTACCTAAGCTATTGCTCAAGTCCCTAGAGGTCTTAACCCAGTCCCACCACACTTGGGACTCACCCTATAGTTGGAACGTAGCTAGCCTAATCTTGGCCGCATCGGAGGTAATATCCATAGCCTTTAATACCTTCTCAATCTGCCAGAACCAATGGCATGCCACCATCGGATCCCGTCCCCTGTGAACGTCGAAGGATGATGTGACTTGAACCCTTGGAGGTTACTTGGACCTCCTTGACTACCAGCTGCACTAGCTTGTACAATGGCAAAGAAATACAATCCCAACAAAGAAAGGCTCGGGTCAGCGACAAAGGGTGCCCGGGTCGGCACCTCGTGGGATCGACCTCACGCTCGTACCCCGAATTTGCCATCTACACCTGTCAAATGGCAACAAACTTTATTTAATTTCATCTCAGTCTAACTAATAATGCACATGCCAATTACTAATAAACTTAACAACCATTAACTGACCTGTTCATCACTTAAGTGGTGTTAGTTGCCAACCACTAATTTTATTTTTTTCAATAAAATTCAAAACTTTCATTCATTTAATTTTCTGAACCCCTAAGGTTATAGTTCCTAACCTTAGCATTCCACTTTTTCCTATATACATTTTACCATGTATATATATTTTTCCTGAGTAATAACCACGTAATCACATTTCCCATATACATCATACTGTGTATATGTCTTCTCGCGCAATTTGTAACACACAATCACGCAATCACAAACATGAAACACATATCCGAACACAACATGAAACACACCATGCATGCAGTGGTCTAAACCCGTCCCATGACCCCTTAGGTATTCGTGTACCTAAACTCCGATATCAAGGTGTGACGCTGTTATCAATTTCACCACAATAGCCATGGCCTAAGCCCATGTCCCTTAAGCCCTAAGTAGTTGTATACCTATGCTCCGATACCATGCTGTGACACCTCTATCCCAGGGGTCCCGTTGACAACCCGTCAACTTACGAAAACCTATAAATGAGATGCAACCCCTTATGCTCACAACCTAAGTCCCAACCGACTCCCCCTACACCTACAATTACCAAGTGTGGAAACTAGCCATTGGTATTTAACCCAATGACTCAAACCATTGGACAACCCTCCAATTTTAATTTGTCATTTCATGATTTTCTTTTTCTTTTGTGAGCCATGGAATTTCAATTTTTCACCGCAGGACGCCGCACGCCTTTCCAACATTTTCGCGAACTTACATCACCGGGATTCATGTCTAATCGTGAATAACATTTGGGTCTGTCACCCTGGGGGGGTGGGGGGGATCTACCCCAACTTGCTCCGCCCAAAATACGTAATTTATCATTTTGATCAATTTACACATCTGTGAGTCTCAACCTCGGACTTTGTCCCATTTTCCAAGCTCACGACCCATTCACCAACATCGGTGAATACTCAATACCATGCACCCACACCCGACTTGACGCGATGTGACCGTGCATATGAAATGCATGATGAAAATTCATTTTCCTTAATTTTACATGTATATATGAGTGCTACATGAAACATTAATACACCATGGACAATTATAATTTTTAATTTACATCCATGCAATCCATGTTAATACATCAAATAACATATACTAACATGATACTCTTCACATAGCATGTTATTCATAGAAGTAATAACACACAACACCATGTTATTTATTTTTCCAACAATAACACACAAATGGTCAAATTTCCGACCCATAACAGTAGTGACCTCTCGTCCCTTCATGGTTCGTCATCGAATTACTATGGTACCAAAACACACCATAAAACCCTTAGACATCAGTCCCGGGATTAAAACCAAACCCCAACCCAGTCCCGGACTGCCTGAAAATAGTTCCGAAAATCCTGTCTCGACTGTCAGAAAATAGTCCCGAAATTTCAACTAGAACTGTTCGAAAACAGTCCTAAAATTCAGCTCGGACTGTATGAAACAGTCATGAAAATTCCTAAAAATTCCTACACTCAGTCCAAAAATCAGATCAAAATTTGATTACCTTCACTCGACTCTGTCAACCTGGGGCCATTAAAATGACCTTTAGGTTAGAAATAACACGTTAGAAAAAATCTCTCACCCGGAGTTCGACCTAAACGAGATTCCAGCCCACGCGTAGCCTCGATGCATGGACCGACTTTGCCTTCTTCCACAACAAAATCTACTTGGCCCGACATTCGTAAAACTTAGAGGGAAGAATAAAGAAAAAATAAAATTTCTCTCTCTTCTAACGCCCTCCTCTCCCGCCTCTCGGCTTTTACTTTACTTTTTTTTATTTTCGTTTTTATCTTTTATTTTTATTTATTATTATTATTATTTGAATACATGGCTCATATTGCCTCATCCGGGTCCTTTTCTCCGAAACAATTTATTTCTTTTCAGTTCACTTTATTTTAAATGAACTTAGCCTAAGCCATTTGACTTCCGAGATTTTCGTGAAAACTTCGCCCCGGTCAATCGGGCAACTTATAACCTAGAAAATCGTAAAATTATTCGATTGTCTCGCACTGACGAAACTTTTTCTCGGGTCATTAGATTTCGCGAGACACTTAACTACAAGAGTCCGTTTCGTCATCCGAGATCTAGAAAATTTCCGGTTTTCAATTGAATATACTGTTTTACCCTTTTTCGAAAATTTGGATTTTCAAGGGTTTCACATCATCGAATTCCGAGACAATCGGAATTCGACGTTTTTCGAGGCACTGGGAGTGACACGTGACACGTGGAAGGCAGAGTGGCTCACATTGAGCCATGTTTCAAGTTGTGAGCTAGTCAAATATGAAGTCAAGTGGGACCCATGAGAGACATATGGCAACATGTGATTGAGTGGAAATCTATGGTAGATGGATAAGGGATAAGGTGTAATCCAAGGGGGTCATTTAGAATGTGACATGTGGAAAAAGAGGACATCCCACTTGAATTTAGGCCAAATAATTCGGTAGGAAGAGAAGAAAGGGAAAAGGGAGAGAAGAGGAAAGTAAAGAGAGAGGCTCTACCTTCTCTCTAGATCTTTCGACGATCAGACCATCGGTTTTCGACGAAGCAAGAGTGAAAGTCTTTCTTTGTGACAATTTGTTATTTTCTACCTAAGGGTTGTGTGGTGGTGTCATGCCCCAAGGGAAGTGTTTGGTTGCATTTTGAACCAAGGGAAGTGACCATATTTTGATTATACGCACTAGCTAAAATTCTAGGACTCGGCTGGGGTGGGAAATAAAGTGAATTCCGCAAGGATTCCTTCAGAATTCTAGCCACATCATGAACTTGATGTTGCCAATTTCCCAAATCAAATCTCTGTAGCCTAAGTTATGGTCTGTTTACCCCATACAGTCTAAATGAAAGGCTGGCTAGGTCAGCGACGAGAGGTCGGCCAGCCACAGGTCGGCCAACTAGAGGGGGGCAGGCAAGTTCCTTGCCATCAAGAGAAGCTCATGATTGCGCTCTGCCTCTATTATCTCCAATAGACGTCTAATGTTCTCTAGGCCAGCCTTCTCAATCCAACTAACTAGTCGGCCTCGCCTGTGCTTACCTGGATAGCATCATGAAAACAAATGTGTGTCAAAAACACGAATCATTTAGCGCAACGTGATTTGCAACTAGACTAAGGCTAACCTGGGAATGTCAGCGATTGATCTACATAAAAGAGGCCCTAGAGCTGGGTCTCAGGCCATGGGCCCTAACCGTGATAATCCCTCGTCTCTGCCTTTGGGGGGGAGTCGGGGAGCCCGGTTACAAATTGTAGCCGAGGACTGTGGGCTGACATGGACAGCCCACCTCCGATCCCCACCTTCAGCGTATAGACAAAACATATCTCTGCCAGCTAAATATCCAATTGTAGTGAAAGTTAAACACACTACAACCCATTAAAATCCGAAAAACATTTGGATGAACAAGCGCGGGAGGAGCCCAGGTGACGTACAAGAATTGCTTCCTGATGGCGATCTTGTGAAGTCCATTCTGGCCTCCCCAAATGAAGTAACTGACATTATTCGCACGTCACATGGTAGGCGAGTCGGCCTGTCCGAAAATTCTAAACTAATGTTGTTAGGGACCCGGCAGAAGGACCTCAGTTCTTTCATGGACATAGAAGACACAAGGCGACTCCCGCCTAGACCCCTTCCTGCGCCCAACCTAACTAGTGGAAGTCTCCTCTTGACCTCTCATCACTCTACATGCAAACAAAGAACGAGGATCAACTCAAGGATCTCTTGGCAAAATGATAAAGCGGGACACCCTAGGCGGGAGCTTCCAGCGTTGGGATGCACCTAGGAATGGTATGTCCCAAACTACGCATGCGATTCCGTGTGAAATATTATTAGCGGCGAAAAGTGCAGCACCCAAGGGTGGAATATCCCCAGCGTAGCATACAATTCGAGTTAACGGAACCTTCTGGGGTGATTGAAAGCGCGTGTCGGAACAATCCTTATAAATGAAATCTAAAGTAAAAACCCACGAGAAGATTGAGAATGATGAAATCTGCGGTGGCTGCCTGACAACCGGGAAAGTTGCAAGCTATTTAGAAAGATCCTTGGGCGAAAGTGCAACGTAGTTTCCCGAATAACGGCGAAAAGCGCGCACCCACATCTGCTGCCGGCGGGAGCGGTGCGAACAGTGCATTAAATGCATCGTGGACTGACCCGCGATAACGAGAGGCGTTGTCCTCTTTTCCCACGCGATATTAGTAACGTTTTGTCGCTCCAGTAGCCTCCACCCTTTTGATCTATCGATGCGCGACCCAGCTTAATGGGCCTAAGTCCTTTGGATGTTAGAAGCCTATGAATTTACCTTTCAAGATGGTAGGGCCATTTTCCATGTAATCTGACAAGCAACCTAGATGGCATACACGGGAAGAATGTTTGGTGCCTGAAGTATACCCCAAAAAACCAAATATTATTAAAGTGCGCTAATAAGCATTAGTGGTTACACAAAACAAAAACAAATGCGTCCAAACAACCATGATAGACCCATTACAAGTACGTCCAGGCAGCCATGCCAAATTGATTGTCCAAAAAATAAAATAAAAAAATAAAAAATAAATAAAACGAAGAAAAAGAAGAGTCTGAGATGTTTCGCTAAAAGGCTCTCCAGAGACGCTTTGCTTGATGGCTCTCTAGAGACGCTTTGCTTGAAGGCTCTCCAGAGACGCTTTACATGAAGGCTTCCCTTCTCTCAGCCATATACCTTGACCGCTACACCTCTAAAGGGCGCCAGCATAGGGGGGCACCTAGCTCGACATAGACATGAAGAAGGCGTGCTTCAAATCAAGTCCCTTGTCCATGACCTTCGATTACGTCTACGCGGGCGATAAGAGCCTTGAAAAGGTGATGTTGGCATAGTTAGGCCTCCCATCTTGGACACCTGATAGGTCAACATGGACATCATCTCCAAATGCACAATATCCATTAGCGACCAGATAGGTACAGCAGGCTTTGAAACTTCCTCCATAACTTCTCCAACTTCACGGCCTATGGGCCTTGGTGGGGAAAATACAATAGTGAAGGTTTTGTACAACGGAAGAGAATCAATACGAACTTCATAAACGTTGGAGGTTCAACCCCATATATATAGAGGTGGAACCTCGAAAGACGCATTGAATACACCATTAAGACATCACATGTCATTGATGCAATGGATCATATGCGCATAAATAATCTACAATTCTGCATACTTAAGGCCCCGAAACACAATATGTTTCCCCGACTAGAAAAGCATGATCCTCTAGTCGAAGTAAAAGGGGGGCTTTGTGAGTATTGTGGCCTTTGGGCCCCCAGGCTTCATGTCAGTAGTCGGTGCCCACCCTGAAGCCCACCGTTTGACGCCACATGAAGCTGACGAAGCAACTCGTTATGTTGAAACCACGGAGTCGACGGAAGGTCTGATCCTAGAACCCGATGCGGGGACCCAAGTCCCCGGTCGGCGAATCTCTGCAAGCGCATGGGAAGTTAATTAAAAATAAATATGTAAGGCCATTACATGAGGTATTTATCCACGGATCTCCTAGTATCCAAATTCGATAGCCTCAAAAACATTAATCCTTAACAAGGGAGAATTGGTCTTTGATGAGGAAAGAAAGATTTTATTTCCAAAATCATGAGATCATCTTTCCAAAAATCAAGGGGAATTGGTCTTTGATAAGGAAAGAGATATCTTATCACCAAAATCATGAGATTATCTTTCCTAACATAAAAAAAATAATTAAATAAATAAATCGAGTATAAAACAAGAACTCCCCATCTAGGGAACGGTATGAAATCCTAACTGTCGAACTTCCTTCTTCTTATTCTCCATCCTTTTGTTAACTTAAGCATCGGAGAGGCAGTTGGCACACCACCATTGGCACACCGTCGTCGGACCTGTAACGCCCCGTCCCAAGAGGGTGTACGATACGTGTAACCATAGGGTCGCATATGTGTACCAAGGGCTTCCTTAATTAGTTGAGTGCCATAGTAGTTTTTAATTGTAAAGTTTTCAAAGAATTGTGTATTTTACAATTAGGAAAGTGGAGGGGGTGAAAGTACATATCAAGAAACTTTAATTATTAGTTAAAGGATAATAATAATAAATTACCATAATAGTTTAGAAAGCCCTAGAAAATTACAGATGTCTTGGATGATGAAAGCAATTTGTAGATTAAATTCGTCTCCACAATCCCAGTGACCAGAAAAGTTTCGTTGAATTACAAGACGGTCGGAATATTTTACGATTTTACGGGTGATAAATGTGATTACTCTAGGGGCAGATTTTTGAGAATATCAAGAGTTAGGAAATAAGCCCGGAATTAGTTCATTTAAAATAAATTAAGGCGAAAGAAATAAAAATTTTGATGAAACTTGAGACCCCGATGAGACAATATAGGCTATGTCCAAATAATAATTATAATAAGAATAATAATAATAATAATAATAAATAAATAAATAAATAAATAAATAAAAGACAAAAGTCAAATGGGAAGGAGAAGACGGACAGAGAAGGGCGTGGAAGAGAGGAAGATTTTTATTTTTATTTTTTCTTCTTTTAGCTTCTCTCTAGGATTTACGGAAATCAGACTATAGGTTTTCATCAGAGTAGAAGGCAGTTGATCCACGCGACAAGGGCTCTGGCGTGGGCGCAAAATTTTAATTTGTCAAACTCTACGAGGTAGGGAATTTTCCTATTTGTGTTATTTCTAGCCTAAAGGCTATATAATGGCTTAGAATTTTCTTAGAAGTCGTGAGAGACTGTAAATTTCAGTCCCAAAATGTTTGGACTTAGTTTAAGAATTTTTAGGAATTTTTGGGACTATTTTCGGACAATCCGGGTTGAATTTCGAGAAATTTGTTTTTGAATTTGTTCGGGTTGAAATTTCGGGGGATTGATACGATCGAATAGGAATTTGAGCTGTTTTTCGACTGATCCGGACTATGATTTTGGTTTTGATCTCGGAACTGATGTATTCGGGTTTTATGGTGTGTTTTTTAATTATCAGCCTGGTCGTTAATGGCTTAGTGAAGGACGAGGTCTTACTGTTTTCTGTAGTCTGAATTTGCCGTTTGTGGGTTGTGTGAAAAATAAATAATATGCTATTATGTTATAAAACGAATCTTATATCGTAGGGTAAGCGGTGGAGGGTGCTGATGGGTCGCTGATTTTGTAACCGGAAAGGTGAGTGTTCTAAACTTTATTTTTCAATACTAGTGTATTGTTATAAATCGTTTATCTTTGGTATGTTATGGTTTAATTATTAAACCGCATTTTAAAAGCTTATGGTTTAATTGTTAAACCATATTTTAAAGCTTATGGTTTGATTGGTTAAACCGTATTTTAAAAGCTAATGGTTTTTATTTGTTAAACCATATTTTAAAAGTAAGCAAGCAAATTTATATTTTATAATCGGGCCTTAAAAATCCTAGTTTAGCCAAACATTTGATTAGAGAAATTATTCCGTACGTTCGCGGAGAAGTTAGGACATAGTTGCATGCATTTTAGATTTTCTGATCGTAGCTGGCTCATGCACGTTATGGCATATTAGAGGAGGAATGTAGCGCATCTTTGGAGTATATAGGGTTGCCATGGCCCAGCTATTATATGGTGACGTGGACATGAGGTCCTTCCAACATATTTACCAGAATAGGTGATGTGGACATGAGGTCCCTTCGTTGGCATGGTCGAGACATAGGTTTCCTGTGTTTACTAGGGTACAACAAGCAAGAAAGGCCTCCAGTGGTTGATTATTTTATTTATAAGCATTTTACATACAGCTTAAAATCGATCACTAATAAGAAAAGCAAGCATTTTATGAAAATTTTTAGAAACTTTTATAGCAAAGCAAGCTAGCAGTTTATGAAAAGTTTTAGAAACTTTGATAACAAAGCAAGTAAGGTTTTCTGAAAATGTTATGTAAAATATAGTTTTACAATTTTGAGACATTTTCAGAAAAAGCAAGTATTTTATAAAGCATACACTCACTAAGCTCTTTTAACTCATTATTTTCCTAGTTTTAAAAATTATTTTTTAGGTACAGATACGCTAAAAGCTAGGACAAATCAAGGTCATCCTGACTACTACTTATATGTGTTGTATTTACCCACCATTGTATATATTTGTAAGAAAGTATTTTGAACTTGTATAGTTGTGCATATGTATGTACATAGTTTTGTTTATAGAAAATGTGATGAAGTGGGGCTCTTTGAAGAGATGTTGTTGGTTGCCACATTATTTTGGAAGTGTAAATTGTATTTACGGGTTTTGAGACATGTCTATGTGGGAAATTTGTTATCTTTGCAAATTTTTATAAAATCACAAGTTTAGAAAGAAAAGGGTGCATAAGTTCCGGCCAAGTAACACGAAGCAGCTTCCGCGGAGATTCTCTAATTAAGATTTGGAAGTATCGACTAGGGTTTGTGGGATTTGTCGACACCCAGCACGCTAGTGAGGGTGGGGGTGTTAATGGGGACCCTTTTTGTAGGTTTACATTGCGTCGTTGATTCCCTAGAGATCAGATGATTCAAGTAACAACAACTGTTACCGACCAAAACATATATTGGAGGGCTGGGAATGATGGTGGTGGATCCGAGGGGTGAGAAGTACGATATGAAGATGAAATACTGGAAGAGTTTGAAATTGATAATGTTGAATTCTGGGTGGCGGGAGTTTATGGAAGATAACGAGTTGGAGGCGAAAGTTGATTGTGCAGAATTATGGAGTTTCAGAGCTAGATCAACACTGTGTTTTGCCTTCAATGTCAAGAGGCTAACTTCATAATCTAGTAATTAATATTTGAAGAAATGCATGTAAAAGGCAAATATGTTAATTCTTGTTTTTACTCTTTTGATGATCAAAGTTAGTAGGTTGTTGATTATTAGATTGTATGTAAACAATGTTTATTACCACTATTAATACAGTACAAAATTTCTTTTTCTTTTATTATTATTGTTAATGATAACACATAGATGAGGTTTTTAGGTTATATAGTTGAATGATGATTTCTTTATAATCATCAAAAACTATATTCAATAGGAAAAATTTAAGAAAAAAATATATAAAAGAAAAATATAAAAATTGAAAAAAATGAAAGAAAATAAAATCATTTAATTTAATAAATTATGTTTAATAATGTTTTTAAAATTTATTACTCAATTAGTATATAGTTTTTGGAGAAATATTTGTTGTATTTTAATTTTATGGATTAGTATTAATCAATTATTAAGATTTGTTTATTGGATTATAAAATATCAATTATGTAATATTATTGTAGCTGATCGAATTATTCTGTCTTGACCAATTAATAAATGGCTGGCGTATTGATGCATGACCAATTTGTCACGTAATGACGTGATGATACATGATGGGAATTTGGACTATCTATGAGTATCTATTAGTCCTACTCTCATCTGATATGAGCCTCTCTGACTTCCCCATCCAGTGGAGATTATGTTTTGTTTGGCATATCAGATAGAGAGCAGTCATCTCCTCTCTCTCTCTCTCTCGGTTTCAAATGTGATCCTTTACGGAAAGCTATGGATCTACTTTGGTGCAGTACCGTTTTGAGTCCAATTTCGGATATGTGTGTATGAACATGCTATATGCGTATCTATAAGTTTTTTCAACAATTGGTATCGAGCGAATTAGATAGCAGTGCAAAGTTTGTTCATCTTTATGGCTCCCCAATCATTTGTGTTGATTGATAGGGTTTTGTTAATCTCACATGAGTCTACATTTTGGATTATGCAATTGTGTTGATGCGTACCGGCAACTATAATATTATTTTGCATAATTATGATCTTGCTATACGTGAGCATAATTGTATAAAACATTATAGAAATTAAATAATTTATTCTTTTAAATTTTAATTGAATTCATATGAATGTTGCACTAAAAATAATTTATACATCGGTATGTTGTTATTAAGTGTAAATTTGTTATTAATCACCGATGTGCTATTTGTTGATTTCTAAACTTATGCCAAATTATAAGTGTTTCAGTAATTCTATCGGTATTAATTTTAAGTGACATGAGATCATGTATATTGTATACTTATATTTCTTTTTATTGTGGACCGTGACTTTAGGCAGAATCATGATAAATAAGAAACTGCTTTTAATGTGCATGTCATCGTACGTAAGGAATCATTTATTTGTGACCGCATGGTAATATTATGTTACATGCATATTAAATGTTTCTTACTCCGTGCTAGCCTCATTGGTTTCAAGTGCAATTGACTTCCCCCACAAACCTGAATTGAGACCAATTATGAGGATTGGAAAAGGTCCCATATGCTTCAATACTGGCACCTCGATGTATGCTCAAGCTCAGACTTCGGGTCCCCGATATCGCTTACACGTTTAGTGGAGATACTTGAGCAATCCAGGTTTAAATCATTGAAAGCCATGAAAGGTCATGAGGTACTTCAGGTACCAAGGGACTATATGTTGACCTATAAAGGTGTGGGTCAACTTGAGGTCATCAAGACCTCGATTCGATTTCATAAAGCTGCCCGTGATGACGTAAAGTCTATCGTTTTATTTTTATGATGAAAGAGGAGTCAAGCTTTCTTGAAAAGTGTTAAATAAACACTTACAAATTTACCCCAACTATGGAAGAAGAGTATGTCTCTTGTTATGAGGCTACTTATCGCTTCGCTGGCTAAAGAAATTGATTTTTGGCTTCATATTGTCGAGAGTATATCCAAGCCACTTGTTATATATCGCGATAATACAAATCACAGATATTTCCTCAAAACAGGAGTGCTACTATCAAAGCACTTTGATATAAAATACCTGTTTGCTCCGAGAGAAAGTTCAGAATTTTTAATTCTGGGATTGAATATACGCTTATAGAACATATAGTTAAAGGTATCCACTAACCAAAGGCTTACCTATAAGAGTTTATCAACGTCATGTAACTCATATGGGTTTGGTTAAGTCTTTTGATATTTTGGGTTAGTGGGAGTCTGAATTTATGCATTTATTTGTTTTTTAATTGTTTGAGGTATGTATTGAATGACATGTCAATAATATCAATATATCTCGATAAAGATCATTGAGATGCTTGGACCATTTGTTTGAGAAATGCATATTTTGTTTTATTCTCTCATGTAGTTCTCTATTCATAATCTCTTTACATGAAATATGAGCTTGTTGATGTGTATGACATTTTTTTTTCCCTATCGGATAAGATGTTCTGCACGTTGAAGGCTTTATATATTTTATTATTGGTTGTTATGTGCTTTGGTCATAATTGATATTTTATCATAGTTATAATAATTCTATTCCTAATAATTGACTAATGTATCCAAGGAAATGTTGTATTTTAATTTTATGGATTAGTATTAATCAATTATTAAGATTTGTTTATTGATTATTAAATAATTATGTAATATTATTACGTAACTGATCAATTATTACGTGAATCGACTTCAATTAATACGTAGAATCGACGTGACATGCACTTGACCAATTAATATGTAACTGACGTATTGATAGTCTATGATGGGCTGGACTATCTATGAGTATCTATTTATGAGAGGTCCCTACTCTCATCTGATATGAGCCTCTCTGACTTCCCCATCCAGTGGAGATTATGTTTTGTTTGGCATATCAGATAGAGAGCAGTCATCTCCTCTCTTTCTCTCTCAGTTTTCAACAACAGTCACTTTCTGGAGAAACTATGGATCCTACTTTGGTGCTAAGTACATGGTTTGAGTCCCAATTTCAGATATGTGTGTATGAACATGCTATATTGCGTATCTACATAAGTTTTTTTCCAATAATATTTTGGTTTATGTTAGTTATGATTTATATGGATGAAATGCAATAACTAAGGGCGATTTTATTCAAACGTGATAACCAATTAAAGGATAAATCAATCAAAATTTAAAATCTTATTGGCTAAATACTAACTTGGATTTTAATAAATTTAACTCCTTTTACAAAATTAACTGAAATAATATCATTTTATGTAAATAAATGTGATATAAAATTAATTATGTGTTAAAATCAATATAATTCTCATTGAACTACTATTCATTTTATATATAAACTAATAGCAATATCATAGTAGTAGAGCTGCCTACCCTTCAAACAAGCATAAGGGCATATGGGCATAAGGGCATAAGGAATGAGGATACGATTCAATTGCCAATGTGAATAATGAAACTATAGTCTATATATATATATATATATATATATATATATATATATATATATATATATATATATATATAAACGAACATACATATTTTCATTGAGACGTTTGTTGCAAAAATATTATGTTTTATTAAATTGAAGTTATTAAGTCCGGGAGGCATGGGTCAAGTGATATTGGTGGATGGGATGGATTTACAAAATATTCTATAATCCATATATTCGAACTTTAGTAATTAAGATTATAAACTATAGTATATATATATATATATATATATATATATATATATATATATATATATATATATATAGGTATATATATATATAAAGTATATATATATATATATAGATAAACTTAATATTATATTTCATTAGACGTTTGCAAAAATATTATGTTATTAATTTAATATTAAACTCCAGAGGCAATAAGTTTCCAAGTGATGTATAAGATGGGATCGGACTATGAAGATTCAGAACTCACATCAATCAGTGTAAATTAGCATTTATTAAAAAATATTTCTTTAATAACTTAGAGTTACATTTATTTCTTTTGTTTTCTATTCTACATTCAAGTAACTCTAATAATGTGACGCCCGACTTGAGGTAAATTCAGGTCGACCACCATTAACTCATGAACTTGTGCCCTAGTATTATGAGACCCATACATGAGTAAAATGGCAACGTCGGGCCCATACATCCATACTCATCAAATACAACCAACTATATTACAATAGTTTTAAGAGTTTACTACACTCTTATACAAACATGTGTCAATTTGAATGTTTTATACATGTTTTACAAAAATATATAATAAAGTTTCACATGCCCGCTTTCTTCTCAAAAGCTTACTAGTGAGCACCGGGCTCGAATACTTGTCACCTAAAAGAGGGATCCCGTGATTGGTGAGCAAACCCAGTGATAATCAAGCATGAGGGTTACCCCTCACCTATGCTCATGCACGGCAAACACACACATTCAAATGAATTCATGATTCCTATTCGAATGTCTACGTGCCCAATCCCATGCCTCGAGTCCTCATCGACTCCCTCAGACATGCTTATGCCATGTATGAAAATTGTTTCCAAACAAAATATTTGTTTTATTTGTGGGAAACCCTCCGATATAAATACGTTGGACACTCCTCCGAGGTGAATTTGTTGGATAACTCTCCGAAACAATTCATGGGCCTCTCCGACGTGAATTGTTGGAAAGTTTCCCAACACAATTCTTTAGATAATTTTTCGATAAAATTCTATTTTGACAACCCTCATATTTTAATTGTCATGTGGAAATACTCCGATAACCAATTGTAAGCCAACCCTCCGAAAACATGTCATGCACTCACACCTACTGTTCTAGGGTGCCCCAGTGCATATGAAATTCACTATGCCATTTCCATACAATACATGTTAATATATCAAGCATGCATATATATTAAAAAAATTTACACACAACAACATGTTATTCAAACATAGCAATAACATATCAACACACAAGCAACACATACACCATCGCCACTGGACTCGCCTAAACCACTAAAGGGATTCGCCACTCCGCCTTGGGTTGTTGAAACTGAACAAACGGCCATTCCGACCCCCAAACATCCCTAACCATTAAAATGGCTCTTAGCTAAGGAATAAAACAAGTTGAGAAACTCACCTCCTAGAGTTACTCGAAATCGTGATAATACCTGCATCTACGCCGTATTCTTACAAAGGGGGATCAACTTTGCTCTTCGCTTAAGTAGGATTTGACTGCATCTATTGTCGAAAATCTAGAGAGAAGGTAGAGCCTCTCTCTCTAAACTCTCTTCCTTTCTCTTTCCTCTTTCTTTTCTCTCTCTAGTTTCTTGGTTTGCTCTCCCCTCTCCCAAACTGGTTGGTCAAGGTTGGTCAAGTGGGGTGTCATCTCACTTGCCACATGTCAACCTTCCATTGGTTGACTTGGATTTCACCTTATCCCTTATCCATCTACTTTGGACTTCTATCCAATGACATGATGCCACTGTCTCCTATGGCCCATACTTGAGATCAATGTTTGAATTGCTCTCAACTTGACACATGGATCCTCTTGAGCCACTCACAATGTGCCAAGTGTCCCGCACCACTCTTGGTGCCTCGAAAAATGTGAAATTCCGACTATCTTGGAATTCGACGAAATTCGATGAGGTAGCTAGATTTCGCGAGACGATCTTAACGGTGAAGTCTGTTTCGTCATCCGAGATATAGAAAAATTCCGTATTTTGACCGAAATTACCCTTTTATTTTTTTCAAAAAATTAAAATTTTATCGAGTTTTACATTCTTCCCCCCTTAAAAGAATTTCGTCTCGAAATTCCACACAATCACATCAATCTCATACTGAGATATACACACACTACACACATAAATTAACAAACTAATAAATCACTTTTACTCCTTCATCCCTCAACAAGAAGGGATAGTGGCCCACATCATGTCCCTCTCACGCTCCTACGCGCTCCCTCCACTCCACCGTGTTGCCATAGTACTTTCACTAGCCCCGCCGGTCTCAAGGCCGCAAACCCCGATACCGGCTATCCATAATGCGCACTGGTCCCTCCTTGAAGGTCCCATTTGTGTCAACCTCAATCTCTCCCCAATCTACTACATGAGCTGGATCAAGAGGTAAATTTATATGAGACGGAATACCCTTACTTAACACCTGACATGTCGGGCGCAGTTAACCGCACGATGCTCGGCTCACCCTCCGAGCATCTCGAAGGGCCCAATAAAACTCCCCACGACACCCCCCGCTACTGGCCGACCGACCACTCTCTTAGGCATCACCTTTGGCAAGACGGATCACCAACCTCAAACTCCCCTAAGGGCCGACATCGCCCGTCTGCAGAATCCTTCTCCGCTCCGAGCCGTGAGAAGACGCTCAGACAAACTCACCTTCCCGAGGTGTCTCTAATCAACTTAATTCGCAATGGAGCCTCTCCCACTCCGGTTCAAGATATAGGTGATCACTTTATACCTCCCATACAATGCCTCATAGGGTGCCATCTGTATACTCGCCTGATAACTGTTGTTATAGGCGAATTCCACTAAGGGTAAGTGCTCCTCGTAGCTACCCTTATGATCCAAGACGCATGCTCACAGCATGTCCTCTAACACCTGTATGGTCCTATCCGACTGACCGTCTGTCTATGGGTGGAAGGATGTATTCATGGTCAACCGTGTCCTCATAGCCTTTTGGAAGCTCTTCTAAAAGTGCATCGTAAACCTCGGGTCTCTATCCGACACTATGGATACTAGCACTCCATGTAGTCAGACGATCTTTCTAATGTACAACCGGCATAATTCCTCCAGTGTGAAGGTCATTCGCACAGCTAGAAAATGTGCCGACTTCGTGAGCTGGTCCACTATCACCCATACCGTATCATGTCTCCGCGATGTCCGTGGCAAGTGGGTCACAAAGTACATCGTGACATGCTCCCACTTCCACTCTGCTACCTACAATGGCTGGAGTAGCTCATTGCTCCACGGTCACTTCTTAATCACGACACGCGAGTGCATCGCGAACAAAGGCCCCAATGTGTCTCTTCATCCCGCTTCAGTAGTACTGGTGACGAAGATCACAGAACATCTTCATGCCACTGATACAAGAATCGAGCCAACAAACTCCTCGAGGATCTCCCTTCAAATCTATCAACTGGGAACCACTACCCATCCAATTATACCGAAGACTACCATCCGTGTGGATGGTCCGGAAGCCTCGTCACTAGACTCACTATACCTGGCCCCCTCGATTGATACCATTCATACATGTCCTGTGGACTTAATCACTGGCCAAGAGGGACTGCAGCTTACTAGGACTCCCCAACGTACTCCTCGCGCCGTTTGTTGCATCAGAGTCTCGAATCGTCTCACAGCCTCGAGCATCCCGCACCCGGAAGCCATAACGCTAATGCCCTATGACTTCGAATGAGTGCATCAACCACCACATTTTCCTTACCAGGATTGTAATGCAAAGTGAAGTCATAATCCTCTAGGAACTCCATCCACCCGCATTGCATCATATTGAGGTCCCGCTGTGTGAAGATACTTCCGCACTTCGTGGTCCCCGACACACTCGAACTCCGTCGCTGCTATAAGTAGTGGCACCAAATCTTCAAGGCAAAGACTATGGCCGCCAACTCAATGCCATGTGTGGGGTAATTCTACTCATGATTCTTCAAATGACGGGAACCATAAGCTACTACCCTCCCGGACTGCATCAAAACACATCATTGTCCGGCCCTCGAGGAATCATAATACACTGTGTACCCCTGTCCCCTGTCCGAGACTATCAAAATAAGAGCTGTAGTAAGCCTCCTTCTCAACTCCTGGAATGCCTTCTCTCATCGGTCATCCTTCCGGGTCAATCTCGTCATAGGTGCTGCCAATCGGGAGAAATCCTCAATGAATCTCCTGTAGTACCCAACAAATCCCAAGAAACTATGTATCTCGAAGACTGGCTTCGGTCTCTCCCCAACTCATCACGGCTCTCGACCTTCGTGTGGTCCACTAACACAATCAAAGTCGACACCACATGTCCCCAAATCTTACCTCGCAAGCCAAACTCGCACTTACTAACTTGGCGTATAACCTGGCGGTCTCTCAAAGAATCGTAGAAACAATCCTCAAATGATCCTCATGCTCCCTCTCTAACTGGGAGTAGATCAAAATTTCATCTATGAAGACCACGACAAACTGTTCCAAATAGGTCGAACACCCTACGATGAGGTCCATCAGGCACGAGCAGCATAACATTGTGCGGGCGATCGTCGCTTCTACAAGATTGCCAATCAAAAGGGCATCACTGTAAACTCAAAATGCCCATACTGCGTCCTGAATGCTGTCTTAGGGATATCTATCTCCATAATCCTTAGTTGGTGGTAACTAGTGCGAAGGTTTATCTTAGAATAGACTTGCGCTCCTCACCGGTCAAACAAATCACATCCTCAAGAATGGGTATCATTCTTAATCAGAACCCCGTTCAATCAGATGTAATCAATGCACTTAGGCATTGTCCTTCTTCTCGCGACGAAACCGGAGCACCCCATGGTGAAGTGCTCGGTCTAATGAACCCTCATTCAATAACCCCTATAGTCGACTCGAGTTCCTGGCTGCTAACTAACCGCGCCATCCTATGCGGTCATAGAGACGGGCGATGTGCCAGGTGTAACCTCGACATAGAATTCTACATCCTCCGCAAGGTAACCCGTGAGCCTATTCCGAAAAACATCCACGTACCGCACACCACACTCGAGGCAAAATCCAAAATCATGTCTTACATCGTCCCTTCAGTAAGGTCATACCCAACCCATTAACTCATTTATGGTCTGAGTCGTACATGGTCTAGTGGTGGAAAACACCATGTCATTCCCTTTGAAATGTAACCCGAGTTTTATCCTGTGTGTAGGCGGTAACCCTCCTACGCTCACAATCGATGACGACTCTGTATGCTATCAACCAATCCATCCTAAGTATGATATCAAACTCTGACATGTCCATTACCCTCAGGTCCACTATAAGCAGAATCCCAAAGATCTTTAGCTCGCAACCTCGACATATCATCCCTATTCTCGCCCTAGTCCCTAGGGAAGAACTCACATACAGGGGCTCATCCAAGGTCTCAACCTATAAGCCTAACTCTCTCACAACCGATGCAGCGATGAATGAATGCGATGCACCTAAGTCAAATAACACTCTTGCCCATAGGCGAGATAGCAAGAATGTATCTTGTATGACTGGCTGATCCGTTGACTCAACTGGTGGCGTGATGGCATGTATTATACGCCAACCATCGACTCCCCGCCCAGAGGCTCCACCTCCGCCCTACCAGGTCCGTCCCTCCTGGGCTTGTTCGTAATGGGAGTGTGCTCGCGGGCAACTCCGAGATCAGGGACACCGGGGCCCTCTAACCTATACTAAAGGCTGGAGGAACATACCGTGATCCGCCTCCCGGGTCCCACACCGACCGGACTCCACCGGTCCCTAAACCCCGGATCCTGTTCATAGAGCAATCCCTCCTCATATGTTCGGGCTGCTGGCAATGGAAACATACCATCTGTCCTACCCGACCGGGGCAACCCTACTCCCGTCCCAGCCCACTTGGCCGCGCCTGAATCCAGTGAACTAAGCTCCGCTTCTTTCCCGAACTAGAAGAAGACTCGACTCTCCTTCCCTCTACCACTAGCAACCCAGATCCTGCACCTGCATCCTATCTTTCCCAAGGACAAAGAGCCATCCCCAACCATGGAGTCCATGTCCCATAAAGTGAGTCCTACGATCTCGCTCGAACGGGACAACTTCAGCCCCTTCTCAAATCTCCTGACCTTTGCCACATCTGTGGCCACATAATCGTCAGCAAAGCAAGGTAACTCTGTGAACCTGGCCACATACTCAATCACAGTCATAGCCCCTTACTTCAGCTTTAGGAACTCCTGAGCCTTCGCATGTCTAGCAGTGGCCGGAAAATATTTGCCCATGAAGAGCTCATGGAACTCTGTCCAAGTCATTGCCTCTAAGTCTCTAAAGGTCTTATAACTCCATCCCACCACACTTAGACTCGCCCTCTAGCTGGAATGCAGCTAGTCTGATCTCGGTCGCACGTGCCAATATCCATGGCCCAATTGGGTGAATCTTGGTTCATCCGCCTGAATCAATGATCACCACACGGGATCCCCTCCCGAAATGCTCGGGAGGATGATGTGCCCTCGAATATCCCAGGCCACTCTATTCTCCCCGGCTACCCGTCGCACTAGCCTGCAATGAGCGGTAGTCAGATCCCTACAACCCTTCGCAAAGCCCCGCCGGGTCAAACACGGTGCTCGGGCTACACCTTGTGGACGACCGACGCCCCGCCTCGGGCTTCTTGCCATCTACACATGTCAATTGATGATAGGCCGAAAGCGTGATGTGTAAAATATATACAACTATGTGCGCAAGTGCACGCGTCATATCAAGTAATATAATGCACGGCACGGATATCGCATCCACGAAGAGAAGCGCTGATTCATCGACAGCGCCCAAAAGTGCTATTTCGAACCCTATTTATTATAGGTTTTTGGAAAGTGCTTTTGTGTGTACTAACTTTCATTAATTAACCCAATTTACATTAAGGTCCCTATTATTCTACCGGACGTGATTTTTGTGGCAAATTTGCGCTTTATAGCTAATCGTGCTAAAATTGTTGAGTCGACCAAAGCATGCACCCGAGTCAAATCCCAGCATTATAAATCAGATACTTAAGGAAAGAAGAGCAAAATGCAAGAGTGCTGAGCTACAAGGAGTCTGAGCACTGAAATTTCCTCACGCTCCACTATTCCTCCCGCCCATTTGATTTCCGCCGCCCGCTTTGTTTTTGCTTTTGGTCTCTTTTTGGTTTTCTTCTTTTGCCCCGACAAAGAATATTTGGTGAGGTTATTTTTGTAATTTAGTAAAGGGGCTTTGACTACAAAATCCCAAAACCAAGCTTTGTAAAAGGAGACACTTAATCAATAAATCGGGGGGAGAAGCTTTCAGCTCCCCCGTTTTGCCGCCATTTCCACTTTCTCTCATTTTATTGCATTTTTCTTTCATTTTCTCAAGATTCTCTCAGAAGTTAAACACCTCCGAGGATGACAACTCTCGAGGATGAGCGGCTAAAACCTCTTTCTTCTCAAAGGACGACCACCGAAAGTAGTGATCGGCGCAAATCGAGGGTTTTTCCATGTTTTAACTGAGGTATTTTCTACCATTTATGATAGTTTCAATGCCAAACGAGGCTTTAATCCCTTTGAAGTTGCTTTGAATGATTAGTATTTGATAAGCTTTTGCCCATTGGATGCTTATTGCAAATCTATCGACATCCGTTAGTTATCATCTATGGGTTATTGTAAGGCTATCTACATATTTTATTTTCCCCTAAATTTTAGGTTTGATCCCTTCTCGCTCAACAAATAGCCAATACTTGTAAGCTTTTAGGGTTCATTGTATGCTTATTGTTAGATACGTTGGATATCTTCGTTAGTTATCATTTATTAGCTGTTGGACAGTGAATCAAGGTGATGTTATTCACTGTATTTGGTGACCGATCGCTGGGAAGAAATGCCAATTTTTCAAAGCACTATTTAGTATTAGCTTTTACAGCTAAATGAAGAACCTGGCTTGGGGAGATGACTATAGGTCATCCTCCCCAGCCGCGAGGAAAAGACCCCAGAACCTCACGTTCTAATGACTTGGATAAACGTAAGGAATTCTATTTTACATTTTCTTTTACTTATTTTATTTTTAATCGTTAGGGTCCACCAACTCCCCTGTTTTTACAAAAAAAGTTAAAATCCAAATTAAATTCACCATTTTGAACTCCATTGCAAATCATGTGTACAAAGAAAACCGGAATTCTGCGCTGTTTCGCAGGGGTGAAGTAATCAATGTAAAATTTGTTTCCTGTTCTCTCATCACGTAGCTGCTTACCGCAGTGATAGTGGCTCCGTGGTCGAACACGGATGGGTTTTCATCCCACTGATTGATTTGCATTAGTGTTTGAAAATTGGTGAGGCTTTAGTTTGGATTTTCGGACTTGGTTAAAAACAGGGGAGGTTGTTTGTTCACTGACTAACTGTAATGGCTTAAAGTGAAGTGTGAAATGGTAACCTTGAAGGCTTGGGTCACTAGCTTGATAATGGGGTGTTACAGTTGTCCCTCGTTATTTCTCAGATTAAAGTAAATGACATATAGTTAAAGCCAAAACTGATTCTTTGTTTAGCTATGAAACCTAACCTTAGAACCACTCTATTTGAGTCAAGACAAGTATGTGCATTCAAAGTCCCATTCGCTTAAAACCTAGCACTCAACCTCATTTCAATGGCTCAGAATGGCATTTCCAAAAGGGATATCGTTGCATTCAGCATTAAGTATGCACTCGAACCCTAAAGCATGACAAGTATTGACCAAAGGAACACAACATTAAATGGCATTAAACCTCATTGAAGGTTGGTATGGAACCATAAAAATGCAAGACTGGGACATTAAAAACAAGAGACAACTCTTGCAAGAGTCTCCAAAAACTAAGCTTAGCAACCCTCATCTTCAAGGGGCTATGAGGGGCTTAGCCAAGCATCCCTTGAGCTGTCATCCCTGTACTTGGCAGCCGAAAATGAAAGAAAGAAGAGAGAGAAGAGCAAATGAACCCTAAAATGAACTCATGGGAAACTTTATAAAATGAAAAGTTGTTTCAAAGTTGCTTAGTCATGCTTTGCTGTGGGTCATATAGTACAACCCAAAGTGTGAAACTACCAAAATACCTAAAATATGAGATTTACTATAAGGGCTAAATGGTAATACACCAAAACGTGGCTTTTAGGATCAAATATACAAAAAACTGTCAGGCAAAGCACTCCTCACTATGTGGGATTTCGCTAGTTAGCAAAATTAAGTATTCAGCCAAATTCCTAAATTCTAGCAAAATCTCTCACAAGATAGCTTAAATCGAGAAATTTAACTATCACAGCTGAATTCCTCACTAGCGAAATTCCCCGCTAGCCTAGCTTAAAATTATGAGATAAATGCAAACTGGTTTACCTGGTGCAGCACAAGAATTTTCGCTAGCTAGCCGTAAAATTCGCTACCAGCGAAATTCCCCGCTAGCCCAGCGAAACTCCCCACCTCGCCAGATTGCTAAATTCCTCGCAATCCCAAATAAATTTCGCAATCATAGCGAAATTCCGGATCGCCTCCGCTCTACTCCAGATTGTTTCACCGGTGATCTTCCTTTTTGCCACCGTATTCACTTTCCTTCAAAATCCACTTCAAATTCCTTCATTTTCGATGGTCAAAACACCGCAAATCTTCAGATAAATGGTCGAGGTAATGCAAAGACTCGCAGAAAATTACCAAAAACAAACTCTCGAAATGGTATCGCTGGTACTAAGTGACTCCGCGCATACATCACTGGCTTAATTGACATGATTAGTGCGCAAAGCACTCAAACTCATCTTGAATAGTGGCCTGCACAGCACTGGGGCACTAATCACACCCCCCCAACCACACGCTGCTAGTCCCTTAGCAATGCTAAAACAATAATGGATGCATGATTTTACAAAAGTATATATATGGTTCAAAAAGGCGTACGTATAAACATTACCTTTAAAATAAACAATTTACACCCTATTAGAAAACCGACATGAGAGTAAATTAAAACTATATAAGAACAAGTTTTAGGTCAACATCGGATCCAAGGAAATCAACCTGAATTTCCACCAAAATCTAATGATTCCTAATGTAACCAGATTGAGCCAATAAATTGCAAAATTATTCCCTCCCCCCAACCTAACTACTGCCATGGCCTTAAACTGTTGACCAACCTAAATAGGATTAGCTTCACTCTTATTTCTTTATTTGACTACATTGTAGGATGCAATGCTAAAAACTCGACTTCACCAAAGTCCGCAGCACCCGGGGTCCAATCATGACTCCCAACCAATTAAGGTTTAGGCATCAGTCAAAAGGGATCACTCGCGACCACAAACTCCTCGCAGCTTCACCCCGACCCGTAATGATTTCGAGAATTGAGCACCTACAATACGCTAAACTCTACCCATTCACCCGTGTAACGAACACTAAGTCGATGACTCCCAACCAATTAAGGCTTAGGGCATCGGGCTTCAAAGGCTTCGCCATATCACCCCCTGGACCATTCGGGTTTCAAGGCAAAGCGTCACGGCTTTTATTTTTCTTTCTTTGCTACTTTAGATTCTACATTGGCCTTCATACTACTGGTAAAACTAACCTATTATGGGTCGTCACCAAGCCTAAGGCCATTAAAAGTGAAAGGAGGTATGCTACACTCCTCACAAACCTCATTGGTACAACTGTGTGTAGTGTGTGAATTAGCTAAAGTGGGGAATGTCTAAGTTGAAAACGCTAGAACTTCAATGGACCAAAACTGAATCATGCATGGAATTTGTCCTGCATTAAGGTAAATAATAGGGTTTCAATTTCCAATTAAAGGCAATTCAATTGTTCAATTAAAAGCAATTCAATTGTCCAATTGAAAGCAGTAAGTAGATACACAAAATAAAGACAATACAAGTATTTCCTTGCACAAGTATAGTAAATCAGAATAAGGCTGTAAAGCTGACATAACCAAAATGGCTAATATAAGAAAATATAGCTAAACATACAAAAATGTCACCGCCTCACTATCACAATACATGAATCCTAAACAAACCGCAGCGTAGCCTGATAATGCTGAAAACTATACAAAAACATAATGTAAGACATCTCTACTCCCAACTCTTTCTCCCAGCAGTTATATAGACATGTAATAAAGATAGGAAAGTTAGAGAAAAGGAGTGTGACCACCCCAATCTCGCAGGCGGATCCGACGCTGTCGGGCCGGGCTGCGGGCCGCATAAGCACCAAGGATGTCGCCGCTGGCTCATCTCTATGGTCGAACATGAGACCGAGATGACTCAAGGATCTCCATTGAGCATGGTGGCGACATCGTCTAAAGTGGTCTCGCCGAGTCAACCTCCCCGATCCATCGATGCCCGTGCGGAAGCAATCTAACAGACAAAGATCCATAACACCCGGCTATCTCCCCGTACGACATGAACGTACTCCTGGGAGCACGTGGCCAGATAAGGATGGGCCTGGAGGCCGCAGGAGCCGTGGTCAAGCAGTGGAGGAGGAGATGGAGGAGATACATCCCAAGACCTGACTCTCCATCCTCGACTTCGTGAGCACAATATCTCTCCCTCCAAGGAGTCCGCCGCCTCCCTCGTCCGGGGCACTTCCTCTCGGTCCCGTCGGAGGAGAAAGAAATAGATCACCAGCAGCTCGCTCCATAGCCGGACCTCGGCATCTTATCCTCTCTCAACCGGCTCCTCCGAAAGCCCGCGTTCCAGACTCGCTCACCGCCCCGCATCAACAAAGGTAGACTCTCCGCCGAAGCCAGCCCTCATGACCTTATCTCTGGGAAATGTAGTAATGCGGCTCATCACTCAACCCTGTGAGATCTAAACTTCTTGTCCTCCCGAGATCAGCACAGAGAGCCCGAGGTATTAGCTCCCTACGCCGGATCGAAGGTCACACGGAAGAGGCCGGTCCCAATGCATGATAGATACGACTGAGGCTGTCGCTCCGGAATAATATGGGTCTAGCAGCTGGTGTCCTCGAAGACTGCTGGACTACCCTCGAGCCTACTTGAGGCCAATCTTCGAGCACCCTTTAATTGGCCCAGACCGTGGCAGCCCAATACAAACTGGCGGCGCCCGCCGCCCGCCGAACTCCCGACGATCATCGATATCGACCTGTGCCCAATGCGACGGCGCTCCCCGCGGAGGTCAAGTAGAACAGAACCAAGTACCACCCGGGATGTGAGATCCGGGCCGCTGTGCCATAAACGCAAGAGAGTATCGCTTCACCGCCGCATGGAATCCCCCAAATCGGGATCGCCGAACAGCGCCGGACGCCAGTACAAGACTTGGCGGAAGTCTCCCGGCACGGGGCCCCACTGCCCCGGATAGGGTGCCCACAAGGCCCTAATCCCAGGGCAAAGCGACAATCGAGGCGCATGAGGTCTCCCCATTGCCAGGAATAGTGCCTACCGGGCCCAGGATGATGATGACCCGGCCCGGGCACCGGCCCGTTTCGAGGGCCGGCCCCCTCCCCGGATTCTCCGTGCACCGAGGAAGGGCCCGGGTCCCATCCGCCCATATTCCCCAACCCCTCGAGGCTCTCAGTGACCGCCTCGGATCGAGCCTGAACCTGGGAGCCCCGCCTCCTCCTGCCCTGGAGGCCAACTGACTTCCTAGCCCTGTGCTGTGACCTGCACCTCCAAAGCACCATATCAACCCAAAGACTGTAATGTGCAGGCAGGCGGCAAGTAAAGGTGCTGTGACGCCGTATCACACTGACCATCAAATCTCAGGCACGGCACGTCTGGGCCGGCAGTCCCGTCAACCGCAGCTCACCGATGAACAACGACCAGTGGCACACCACACTCGCAGGCACTAGGAAAACAGTGGTCAACGCACGACACCTGAGGCGGCGGTGGTCAAGCAAAGGCAGTGATGGCCTGGGCCTGGAGAAGGTAGCAAAGACTCTGCCGTGGCACGGGTCATGCGGCAACATGGCTACATGCAGCGATTCTGATTTCACAAGAGCTACCAGGCAGTCAAAACTAGTGGCCTCACATCGGAGGTCAGTATAAAACCAGACAAAACCAGTGTCTGGCGGACACGGCGCCCGGGGGTGGATGATAAGGACCAAAAGCCTCCCTCCTCCCCCTCCTTTTATAAAGGCTCGGAAGCTTCATAAAGCCACATCGGATACACACAGCTAACTGTCTTAGCTCAATGATTTTTCAGCATTAAAATATAAACAATACTAAAATAAAAATTATTACATGAAAAATATATCTAAAGATCACTCATAAACAATATTAAAATAAATTACTTAAAAAGAGACACATTAAAATAGAAAGTTACTAAAATAAACTACAAATCGGGCCAAATTAAAATAAAACCAAAAAATTATTGAGCTGCAATTCTGCCTTAGAGAACACCAAACCAGCCTAAATTCATTGATTTACCATGGAGGGTTAAAAGGAGGACCTCCCTCAACCCCCGCAGCGGCTCAGCAAAGCAGCCTGATGCTTGATTTCCCCCATCGTTGAATCGCTTCTCACCCATTAAATTTGACCACTACTTTCCAGCTGACGATCACGCACCCAAACAACTCGCCATACCTTGGTTGAAGGCTTCTTGCACCATGGACACTGTTTCCCTCAACTCCTCGATCAATCGAAAGCAGACTTCATTGTTTCCTTCCCACTTCACCTTCCAATGATTCAGGCTTCAGTGACTGCGAAAGATATGTGTTCTCCAAATGTCATGTTGCCAAATGTGAGCCGTACGACTCATTTCGCAAGAATTGATGATCGTGTGACAAGAAGTGGAATAAATGGTCTTCCCAGATACCATATTGAAGATCGTATCCATTTGCTAAATGGCTCCTGTCAAGCACTACAAAAGTCTAACGTGGTAGAATTGGTTTACCTTCACCAAATAACATCCCCTCAATCATTCTTAGAAATTTTTGCATCGATCGACGCCAATGATGGGAAAGTGGGATGTTGGTAGGTTTGTTTCCCCCCAAACCTAACCCGCTATACGTATATAGGCTTTACACTGGGCTCCTAAATCAGCAAAGGCTTAGTCTGGCGCAAGTCCTACCAATGTTAATCAAATCGCGGGAGATCCCGGATCTCGTATTTGACCCGGGTTCTCATCCTGGATTATGGCAATCTACTCACTCATTAAAAATGCCTTTTCTCAATGCCCAATCCCTTTTGATCAGATAAAGATCCTTCAAAAACTTCGCATGTGCGTGACTTGTTTGATGATGTCCAAAAGGTATGTTCACTCACCTTAGACTTCTAGATGCCTTCATTTTAGTGCTCGGGGAAAGTCTGAAGGTGGTACGCAAGGTTTCATTGAGTCCTCCTTCGTGAAAATGTGTTCTCGGGTCTAATTTTCCTCTTTTGTTTCCCCAACTGCTCGGGCATCGGGCCGAACAACCCTTTTCCACTCCTCGCAGGATTATTGTTCTCGACCTCATCCATTTCTGAATTGTCGGATGAACCTATCTCATGCACTTTCGATTCGGCAATGCTCGGGAAGGGAAACCCTTCCCTCTCCCGTACTCCCATTGTTAATCTTAGTGATCGAACACCACAGGCTGTCTATTTTCCAAGCCAGATCGCGCTCCTCAAGCCCATTTATTCTCTCTATTGCTCAACGTACTTTCTACAAGGTCAATCCTTC
The DNA here is from genome assembly GCA_016808115.1 of Tetrastigma voinierianum. Classification (NCBI taxonomy): domain Eukaryota; kingdom Viridiplantae; phylum Streptophyta; class Magnoliopsida; order Vitales; family Vitaceae; genus Tetrastigma; species Tetrastigma voinierianum. The sequence goes on along the minus strand of JAEQBH010007124.1, from coordinate 78,475 downwards.
GTGCCAATCAGGCATTGATCCCTTTGCTTCTTCCACAAAATTGCCTACCACCTTGCCTCAAATTCGTGACGTCAGTTCAACCGGAGAAGTGGATGATGGTGGTCGGTTGAGACAGGAACCAAACTCGCCGTTTGGCACCAAAGGCTATAAAAGTGTGTGGATTAGGTTTCAGATAGGTTAGTGATTTTTCCAATCGAATTGTAGGCTACTTAAGCAAGGGTCATTAGGTTGTGGCTTGTATCACCTACAACATTTGCATATTCGACATCAAATCCTTCACCGATGGGGCAAATGGATGATGTTCTCCTGATCGGGCAAAGTGAAGCTGGATAACCGGTGAATAGGTCAGGGCTCGTGGCAAAGGTTTCTGGCCACGCCGCACTTCATGGAGCCTCTTCCTTCTAGCCTCCACCTTCCTAGTTGTGGTTGAGATTTTTGCTTTATTTCCATGTCCTCCGATAGTGTAAAAATTCCTCCCTTGAGGTACGAGGGCCCCACCCCTCCACCTCTCTCTGGTTTGGCCTATCCCCAACCCCTTGGAAGTTTCAGCCACATAACTCAAGAAATCCATAGCTTCGCCCTGATTTTCATTTAAAAAATCAATTCCACACATGGTTTCTAAAGTACCGTCATAAGGTGGGACATACCATTATAGAAGTGGTTCACTAACATCCAGTGTCAAACCAGCGATGGACAAGCACCTATTGGTTCTGTATGAATCTCTCCCAAAGATTGCAGAATTTCTCGCCACATAAATGAAAAGTGGTAGATCCGCCTTCAAACCGCTGGTCTTAGTTGCATCAAGAATTTCTTCAAAATTCAAATAAGATCGCCCACTTCTCGACGTTTTTACTCAAAGTGAATTGAGCCAAATTTTCCTATCTCAAAGGTTTAGGAAAATGCTTTCAAATTTTTGAGCAAATTCATAATGGTTATAATTCCTTAAACGAGTGCACACCTCCTCAAAATCCCTTATATGCGAATATGGATTTTCATTCTCCATACCATGAAAAGTGGGAAGTAGGGGCACCAAATAAGGTCTCACTGCCACATCTTCAGCAGGAGGTATGATGCAGTAGAAGGAAAGCACTAACTCTAGAGGGTGTATACGGTCCCTCATCGACCGTAGTCGTCGGGATTCACCGGGGTACCCTACGACTTCTCATTGCCTTAGGTAGAGGATCCATATTTCACCGGTATTGACGACTTCACAACTTTGTCTCAATCAAAACATTCTTTGCAAATTTCACCGAATTGTTCTATCCACTGGTGCATACACACCTGTTACACAAAAATTAGACACAACAAAGAACACAAGCAAACTTGCCCAAAGGTCAGTGTTAGTTAAAACAAAAACTGACTGTAAGAAACAAAACAGTGCAGTAACTGCAAAGTAGTGAAAACTTGCAGTTACAGCAACTGTAATTCAAAAAGGGTCTAAAAGGTCACCTACACTTGTAATGAGGATTACAAGTACACTTCAACTCATCATACGTAGTTGGCACCATCCCCTAAGAATCGACGCCATTTGATTCGCGCTACCTGTGAGGGTGAGCTTAATCAACAAAATTTGTTTTCCTGTTCCCATCACAGGCCTGTTACTCGCAGTGATGGGGTTCAGTGGTCGAACACTGGGATGGGTTTTCATCCCACGAATGATTCGTGATTATGTTTGAAAATCGCGAGGCTTTAGTCTGGGATTTTCTGACTCGTTAAAATGTGGAGGTTGTTTGTTGTTCAATCGACTAACCCGTAATGTATTAAAGTGAAGTGTGAAATGAACCTTGAAGGCTCATCAGTTTGATACACGGGGGTGTTACAAAGTCCTCGTTATTTCCTCGCATTGGGGCAAATGACATATGTTGTGCCAAACCGGATCTTTGTTTAGCTATGAAACCTAACTCAGAACCAATTCCTATTCGAAATAAGACAAGTATTATGCATTCAAAGTCCCATTCGCTTTAAAACCTAGCACTCAACCTCATTTCAATGGCTCAAACGGCATCTAAAGGATATCATGCATCTAGCATTACATGCACTCGAACCCTAAAGCATGGCAAGTCAATTTCAAAGGAACAACATTAAATGGCATTAAACCCTAGTTCGAAGGTATGAAACCATAAAATGCGCACTGTGACATTTAAACAAGAGGACAACTCACAAAATCTTCAAAAACCAAGCTAGCAACCCTCCTTCAGGCATTTAGGCTTAGCTAAGCATCCCTTGAGTTGTCATCCCCTAAGGGGTGCCTGCAAATGAGAAAATGGTTGTTAAGAGAGAAGAGAGCAAATGAACCCTAAAATGAAACTGCGGAAACTTTTTATAAAATGAAAAGTTGCTTCAAAGCTCTTAGGGTTACAAGCTCAGGGGGTTTATATAGTACAACCCAAAGTGTGAAACTACCAAAATACCTAAAATATGAGATTACATAAGGGCTAAATGGTAATACACCAAAACGTGGTCGTTTAGGATCAAATATACAAAAATCACAAACACTACATGCAGGGGATTTCAAGAAGATACAAAATTTCGCTTAGTCTAATAAATTCAGCCTAGCAAAATTCTACGAGATAGCGAAATCGAGAAATTTCGCTATCATCAAAGGAATTTCGCTGAGCAGTAAATTTCGCTAGCCTAGCGAATTATAGGAGATAGCGAAATTGGTTAATTTCTAGCACAAGAATTTTCTAGCTAGCTTAAATTTCGCTAGCCTAATAAATTTCCCACCTCGCTAGATTGCACCGCAATCCCAAAGGAAATTGCTAATCAGCGAAATTCTCGTCAGTTTCCCGCTAACTACATTGCTCACGCATCTTCCTTTGCCACCGATCCCACCTTCTTTCAAAATCCACTTCAAATTCCTTCATTTTTGATGGTTGAAAACACCGCGAAATCTTCAAACATAAATATCGAGTACGCAAAGACTGGGCAAGTAAAATTACCAAAACAAACTCGAAATGGCATCAGTGGTACTAAGTGGACCTGCACACATCAAATGGCTTAATGGACATGATTAGTGCGCAAAAAGCACTCAAAACCTATCTTGAATAGGGCTTAAAATAGCACTTTTTGGGCACTAATCAAAAACCCATCCCTATGTTCGACCCTAGAGTCGCTATACTGCAGTAGCTTGACTACGGCAGTAGGAGGAAATTTAGGATACAAATATTGTTGATTTCGGATCACCAAACTGTGGCACAAATCAAATGGCGTCGTTGCCGGGGATGGTGCCTAAGTGCGAATGATGACCTATTGAACACTTGTGATCCTCATCACAAGTTCTGGTGAATTTTCTTGTATATATATCTTTTAGTGTTTTCAGTGTGTTTAATTTTGTTTCATTTTGTTTTGTTTTTATCTAACTTTACCCCATTTGGTAGAGTTGTTTTTTTTTTTCCTTGTTTGGTGTTTTGGTTTGTTCACAAGTAGGCCATTCCAAAGGTTAGAGATTGTAAATCAAGGTTGAATTTGAACCCCACGGGAAGCATGGACAAGACGGTCGCCAAGATGTTGGGTGTGGGGCAACCCTAGAGCATACATGACAATGAGGGACTATAGAAACCTAGCATGGCAAAATCAGCAACCCTTGGGGAGAAATCCAACCGACAGTTCATGAGGACTATAGAGCCCAATGGATGAGTGCACCCGTCTATGTTCCTCAATGATATGCACCTCCCTGCTTCTCCACATGTTACCTTCAACTCCTCGCCCACCACAACCAATACAGCTAATTTCTCCAAATGGAGCAAGCAATAATCGAACTGGAAAACTAGTGGATAATTTCAAAGAGGAGCAAGGGGTAGTGAATGTCCAGCTAACTAAGAAATTAACATAGTGGAGAGCTCCCCTCGACAAGAAATCGATAACCTAAAGCAAAATTGGATCAAAATTTGACATCCTACAAGAATCCATCTCAAAGCTCAAATTAAATCAAATTTTGTTCATCAAGAGGAGGGAGAATTGAGGAAGAGTGCCGACTGGAACACCAGCGAGTAGCTCAACTCAGCCTCGTGGAGAATTGGAAGTGGAATCGCCATAAGCTCCCGAGAACCGTAGGATGCCCTATAATCGTTGCTGGGCCATGCAAAAAAAGAAGAAGAAATCATTGCCTTGTTGACTGAGGAGGGCAGTAGAATAGAAGCAGGGAAAGAACCACAAAAGCTTACCCTTCAACCAATCCCATGAAACTGAACCCCACCGCACGCCTGCCACTAAAAGCCCACGCGCAGTCCCTCCACCGACTAAGTGTATATTCTCGCCAATTTGGAAGCACCGCAACTCAAGCACCCACTGGAAAAGCCACACCATTTGCTATGCTTGTGCTGCAAAACATCAAGAGATTAGTGGCCACTTTACAGAACTTTTCCACTACATCAAAGACACGAGCAAATGCTTCATATCAGATGGCACAAATCTGGGTTGGTTCTAAAAGGTTCGACTGGAGCACCAACTCTAGAATTTAAGCTCCACTGGCCTGAGCAGCCTCCAAGGCTTGAGGAATAGGTTTGGGGAGCACATTTCCAATTTTTTGTTTTAATTTTTCTTGTTTTATTTAATTTAATTCTAATTTTAATTGATTTCTATAATTTTTCTTTTAGATTTTACCAATTTTGCTAATCTTGTTCTAGCTTGTTTTTCAATTTTTATGCAATTTTTTCAGATAATTTGGCAGCTTATTAAATTTTAGTTAGTAAATGAAGACGTAGGCAGAAATCTAAATAGCATGCATTATATTATAATTCATGGTGCATAAAGGTGGTAATAGGGAAGGAATTATATGCATATGAATATGATGGAAGGAGGATTATATCTCACAGATGCTAGAGAAACAAGAAGGTAAGTAAAAAAAAATCGTCTCTCACACAAAAAAAAATTAAAAAAAAAAACAATTTTTATTTTATTTTTCATTTTATCAAAAAAAAATTTTGTCTCTCAAAAAAAAATTTGTTTTTATTTTTATTTTTATTATTTTATTATTATTAATTATTTTATTTTATTTTTCAAAAAAAAAATTCGCTATTACACATAGCAAAATTTTCGCACACATAGCGAAATTTTCGCTATCACCCACTGTTTTTCTTCCTGATTTTGTTTCGCTCATAACTTTTCATCCAACTCGTTTTATGTACGCTTTTGGCACTCAGTTTAGGAGAGCGTGTAATCCAAATATGAAGGAAGAACACTTTGAAATTATTATGGAGGTTTAATTTCAAAAATGCTCCCACTGGTCACTTTTTTTCTCTCTTTTTCTTCTCCTAACTTGTTCATTTAGAAGCCCAAACGAGGAATAAGGTGTCGATGGAAAGCTATATTCCTATCCAACAACGATCACATATAATCAAGGAGGTAACACTTCCTTCCCTAAATTTCCAATCCGAGCCCCATTTCGATACTGAGATGTTCCGTCAGGAAAGAGTTAGCTAATAAGTGGGATTTTGTATTTATGTTTTATTATTTTGAGCAAGTCTGATTGTGATAAAAAAAATTCAAGGTTTGCCGTCTCTTTCTATAAAGTTATTATACTATACAAACTTACTTTTTCAAAATTTGGACCTATTTGCAACCAAAATTTGCGGTGTTTTCATTTAGCTCATAGTTTGAAAAATTGAAATTTGTCCAATTCTATTGATGTTATATTGGTTCCATGCCTAATTGAGTGGATGATTAGTTGAATTTCTTGTTTGTTTTCAACCTTTTCTTCCACCTTTAGCTAACCACACACAGCGCACACGTTTCTTTCACACCCGAAACTCGCTCTAGCCTCCTAAGCCTTGTAATAACCTACTTAGTTTCATGACCACCTTTAATAGGTTAAGGATCCCCATGAATAAGGCCAATGTGTCTTCCAAAATAAAAAAAGGAGTTAAAGAAAAAATTAACGCTTAAGTCTTGAAAACCCGAGCACCATCCGAGGGGTATATGGAGAAAGCTTTAAAGCCCTCATGTGTCTCTAAGCCAACTGTCGAGTCACCGGGATTTCTGAGTTCGCTACACTAAGGGATGGGTGGAGTGTAGCAAGTCAGAGGTGCCGAGTCTCAAATCATTCGAAGTCCGGTGAAACCCGAAGAGTTAGTGGTCGAAAGATCCTCATGGACGGTGCCCTGCCTTAATCGTCAGGAGTCACCTGTAGAGATCCTCGCTACATGGACTTCTGTGAGGCTCGATTCCTCAAAGATTGCACCTCACAATACAAAAGTTAGGAATAAGAGTAGGTCTTGATTTATTTAGGTTGCTGAAGTATGCTAGGTTGCGAAGTAGCTAGGTCAGGGAGAGTGCATTTCGCAAGCTTATCACAGAACTCGATCAAACAAACACTTGTGGATTTTGGTGGAAGTTTCTCTGGTTGGATTCATCGAAGGAAATCCCTTGATACTCAATTTTGTATGATATCTCTCTCAAGATAGTTATTGGGCAAGGCTTTGATGATTCTTACTTAGGTTAGGCATTACTCATTCATAACCTTTTGAAATATATTTTTGTGAACATACCCTTTGATTTTGTTTAGTATGCTCTTTCTTTCTTTCTTTCACATGACTAGCAAATGTGTAGGTTGGGTGTGATTAGCGCCCAAAAGGGCTATTTTGAACCCTATTTATTATAGGTTTCAGTGCTTTTTGTGTACTAACTGTAATTTAACCCAATTTACACATTAAGGTCCCTATTATTCTACTGACGTATTTCAGGGGCAAATTTACTAGCTTTTGCGAAAGACCGTGCCAAAATTATTGAGTCGATATAAGCACAAAGAATTCGAGTCAAACTCAGCATTATAGATCAGATACCAGAAGGAAAGAAGAGCAGAAAATGCAAGAAAAGTGGAGCTACAAGGAAATTGGAGCACCTGAAATTTCTCTGATCCGCCACTATTCCTCCCGCCCATTTGATTTCCCTCGTCGCCCGCTTGTTTTTGCTTTTTGTCTCTTTGGTTTTCTTCCTTTTTTATTCCGATTGTAAGAATATTGAAGGGAGGTTATTTTTGTAATTTAGTAAAGGGGCTTTGACTGTAAAATCCCAAAACCAGTTTTGCAAAGCTGAGACACTTAATCAATAACCTGGGATAAGCTTTTAGCTCCCGCTTTCGCCATTTCCACTTTCCTTTCAGATTTTTCATTCATTTGATCAGACTTTCTGGCAGCTGAAAAAAACACCCTCCGAGGATGACAACTCTGAGGATGAGAGGCTAAAAACCTTTCTTCAAAGGACTCGCCATCAAGTAGGGATCGAAGGCAACCGAGGGTTTTCCAGTTTTAACTGGGAGGTATTTTCTACCATTTATGGTTTCATCAAACGTAGGTTTAATCCCTTGGGTTGCTTTGAATGATTAGTATTTGATAAACTTTGGGTTCATTAGGATGCTTATCGTAGATCTATCACATCCGTTAGTTATCACCCATGGGTTGTAAGGCGATTCAAGGATATTTTTATTTTCCACAAATTTTAGGTTTGATCCCTTCGGTTCACTGTAAATAGCCAATACTTGGTAAGCTTTTAGGGTTCATTGTATGCTTATTGTTAGATACAGTGACATTCATTAGTTATCATTTATTAGCTGTGGGAAAGTGAATCAAGGTGATGTTATTCACTGTACGAGACCATCAGTGGGAAGCAAATGCCAATTTTTCAAAGTTAATTATTTAGTGGTTACTTACGCTTAAAATGAAGAACCTATTGGGAGATGACTGATAGTCATCCTCCCTAGCGAGGAAAGACCTCAGAACCTCGCTGTTCCCGAAGACCCAAAACTCTAATGACCTGACACTGCAAGGAATTCTATTTTACATTTTCTTTTACTTATTTTATTTTTCATCTGCAAATCACCAACTCCCCTGTTTTTACAAAAAAAGTTAAAATCCAAATTAAATTCACCATTTTGAACTCCATTGCAAATCATTTGTACAAAGAAAACTCATCCCTGTGTTCGACCCTAGAGCCGCTATGGTAATGCAAAGAGTGAGCTTGACTACACAAAGAGGAAATTCTAGGATACAAGCCATTGTCATTTCGATCACCCTACTGTGGCACGAATCAACTACTGAAATTAGCCTTTGAATATTATCTGGACATAAGCTTTGAATGACAAATTAACTAATGTGTGAGATTAAACTAAACTAATTTATCTTAGTAAATCACTGTGTTGTGGAGACTAGGGTTTCGTCTCCCCCTGCCACTTTTGATGAATTACTACCTAGAGAAATTACTAGTCAGTCTATTCGCGACTTATTGATGGCATGGTGATCGTACCTACAAGATACACTATCTCGAGGTGTATCCGCCTATCTCTCTAGCAGGGTTGAGTGTATCTCTACCCCAACCCAATGCTCCGAAACGCTTAAATGTTCTAATCCACCCCACCCTGACCTAATATTCTATTTACCGACCACCGAGAGTCGCCTATTCGGTCTCGCATCCTCATCTCGATCTCGATACTCAAAGAAAATCTCATGCTAATGTTGGCCACATCACATGCATATAAATCACGATATAGCGCAGATACTAATGTGGGGTCATAAATAACTTAATAATATAAAATCAAAATCTTAATCCTTGCAATCGTGACAGGGTTCAACAAAACCCTAGATGTGAACCTAGAACATACTGGACTTGATTATACACGTAATCAATCTATAAACCATCAACAGTTTTCCAAACAAGAAGAAAATACAAAAGCAAGTGTCCTCTCCACTGATCTGGGTCGCTGCTGCTATACTTTCCGTGCCCTAGTCCGTACGTTTTTCGATCCCCCCTCGATTTCTGGTCCCTTTGTTTTCAATGATGTTGAGGCAGAAATCGCGCTGACGTCGCGACTTTAGTCACTTGTTGACTTCCTCTTCTCGTTTACTGACGTCACAATGCCTTCCATCTTTCGCTTCATCTCCGATCCAAAATGATCCCAAACTGGCCTGCCTAATTTTCTATTACACAATGCAAAAATCAGATATCGGGCTATAAATTGCATATTTAACTATAAGATAGAGCTAAAACAAAAAGACAGACGCGGGTATGACATGAGTGTTTTAGGCGCTCATCACACCCCCAAACTTAGCTTCGTGCTTGTCCCCAAGCAAGAAACATACTCTAGACCGGACACACAACCTACATACTATAACCTAACACCAAGCTTGTGATGCACATGGTAACAGACGAAGAATCAAAATGGACCGACTCATAAATCTTGCTTTTTTGTTCGAATTTCAGGGGATCCATAAGGGTGTTCGACTTTCGAGGGAATTCGTTTGAACACGGTGCAGTTGACAAGAAACTCAACCTCCGAGGTATTCAATAGCCTTTCCCAAGGACCCTATGTGCATTGAATACGTGATCTCTAGCATATACCTTGGTTCCGACACCCCCAAACTTGAGTTCAACTCACCTAGTTGGGAGAGTCTAACTATAGAAGGATAAGAACGCACCGTGTTTATTCATTAACCATACCTACTCGTGAAAGAAAACTAGTGCCTGTAGTTTATAAGCAGTGTTCCCGTAGCTGGATTAGCCGGGTGACTCCCCACCGCTTGTTAAGGCACCGCATTTAGTTCCCCGAACTCACCTAACACTCAACTAAACCTAAGGCCCCAAGTTACGGAAACTTCCATCTTCATCCTCAGAACGTAGTGAAGTCAACATTCCCAGCTAGTTGGCTCAGTATAATAGGGCTTTGAAAGGTTTCTGACCGGCCCGGGATTCCGACAGAAGATCCCACTTATTCCTTTCATATGTCTTTTTTTTTTTTTGCCAATTTTCATTATTCAGCTCTACAAGCAATCTTTTATTTGGTGTCTCATCACTTTGGTGTTTAGAGACTCCTGTGGTTTGCTGAACCTAGTAGCCGGCTCTAAGGCACAGCATACCCTAGAGGTCATCCGTGGGGTGGGTGTGATAGGAGTCATGGAGAATGGTTTCTTGAGTATCCTGAGGTGATTCACTTTGCCTCCTACCTAGACAACATGAAATCTCCAGCATCTAACACCCTACTTAACTTTATGGATTTATACTATGTTCACCATGATTATTATGACTCGGGTCAAAAGAGATCCTTGACTCAAGCATGGCATCACACACACACTACCTAAACACCTCAACGTCAATATTATCCTACTACCAAGGACCTGCAAAGGACTAGGAAACAAAACAAAACGACTCCACCATAAAAACATAAATCCAAACACAAGACTCGACATACTAAAGTAAACAACACAAACCTAACCTAAACTAAAGGAGGAACACAAAAATAAAATGGCCCATCACAAAACTATGCCAACCTAACAAAACCCGATCGCCGCCCACACCCCCCCAAACATAAGTGGGCAGTGTCCCCACTGACTATGAAAGAACAAGAGAGGCGGAGGAAACTCCTAGCGACGGCCATGTCACCGCAAATGTGGCTAGCTTTCAGGGCGAGAAGCCGAGAGCCGGTCCCGGGAGGGACCGCGATTTCGGAGAATGGTCGCATGGTTAGCCAGTGACTCGCACGCATGTCGCCTGAGGGCCTCCAAGATCCCGGTAATGAGGACTCCTGCCCCGGGTCTCGGCCCCGTAAAGCATCGAAGGGGTCGCGAGGGCGCAGCACCAGTCCTTAGGTCGTATTGGACTGATGGTGCCCTCCGGTACCTACGCGGGGTGGTGGGTGAGTGGAGGACTGCTCAGCGTCACCCTAGGGATCACCTGGGAGGCCAAAGCGAGCCTGATACTCTTGAAGCTCATCCTCATCCGAGGGTTCATTGCACGAGTCGTACACTGCCTCAGGTCGTGGTACGCCCGGTTTGTCACGCTTGACCATTATAGCTTTAATAAGGTGTATCCATGCCTCATTGTCATCTAAGGGTACTCTAAGACGCTGCATAGGCCGTGATATGAGAGTGGTGCCCTGTGTTCATTTTCGCACCCTTGGCATGGAGGATGGCATCCTCTATAACCTGCCCAACATCGAAGGGTATGTCTTGGATGATGGCGTAGTTGAGTTGGGCACGCTTGGCTATCACCTCACACACGTTCATCGTCGGAATGAGATGCGACGTGATGAAGTGATGCCACACCTTGAAGTGCACGGCGTGCCCTTCGCTATTGAGCTTCCACTCACCCCACCCGTTGGTCAGGACCCTGAGGACCTCGTAGTAGCTCTGCCGCCCATAGCCAACTGCAAAGGCTCAAGGGGGACCGGGTCAAGATTATAAAATTGGTTAATAGATTACGTGCTGAAGTCTACCAACACTCCACGCACTCGGACCTTTTCAATGATAATGAGGCGAGGTTGGCGTAGAATTCTCGTGAGACACACTCATCGCACCGACGCAGGTGGTTTGCATACGCCACCATCCCTTATTCGTAATTGTCTTGCGAAATAAGTCGTCTGGGGCGGTGGGAAGCCCCTTTTCTTCTGATGAAGGACCTATTTTACAAATGGTTAAACCTACGGCACCTTCATCGACAAACTTAGTTAAGCCGAAATCGACGATTTCATCGTCTGACCCGCTTAGCGGTCAACTACGTCGACATGCGTAGAGGGTGGTCTGCACTCCTCCTAATCACTGGCATGACCGGGTCGTAACGCGCAGAGGAGGCCACTCCCAGGTGACCTTGACAATTGATCGCCTAGGGTGCACAATGGGAACAAAGGATGGAATGGCGAAAGGAGACTGCCACGACCTCTAGGCGCACCTAAGGTTCCTTTGAGCTCTAACCAGACCCAACGGTAGGGATAAGACGGTGAAGACCCGAAAGAGTTCTGAACTCATTGGGAACCGATAGGAACAGGGGGTAGGGCACCAAACGAGGGTCACGGAGGGGGTGATGGAGACTCTATATAGGTGCGGAGGATCGGTGGGGGCGCTCTAAGACCGGCCGGTAGTGGATGTGGTGGCCTGAGTTCTAAGAACAATGGAGGTGTGGGAGGATTCCGACGAGGCTATGCGTGGGGAGGACAAAAAAAAGGGCCTTTAGTCATAAAACAGGGGCAACGTCGCGACGTTCGGGCTCAACGTTGCGACGTTCTCGAGGGTGGAGCTGCCAACGTCGCGACATGACAAAGAGGCTATAAATTCAACGACGCGACGTTTGGATCCAACGTCGCGACGTTCCAGAGAGTGATGAAACTGACGTCACGACGTTGAGATCCAACGTCGCGACGTTCCAGAGAGTGATGAAACTGACGTCAAGACGTTGAGATCCAACTTCGCAATGTTCCAGAAGGTGGAGCTGCCAACATCGTGACGTGACCGAGGCTTGGTTTTTCATGGTTCAGGCAACGTCGCAACATTGAGATCCAAAGTCGCGACGTGACAGAGAAGGTCAAAGTGAAAAATTTCAACAATTTTCTAAGTGTTGAGAAAACCCTCTGAATGCAATTTTGATCCCTTTGCACTTCTGAAATGATCTTCTCGAGCGGATCCTCCACGCCACCACGCCGGCCCTCGAAATGCATAACTGCAAATAAACGCCCGACGTAAAGACCGACAAATATGCTAAAAAAAAACTAAAACAAACTAAGGTAGACTACGGAAAGAAAGAGTTAAAAAAGCATGGGTTGCCTCCCAAGTAGCGCTTTGTTTAATGTCGCATTTAACTACTGACCAATGTGCCCTGCTCCCATTTATATGACTCCTTACTGCACTCCTTCTGGTGTGCTTAGTGGAATGGTCTGCTTATTCGCATGGAACTCGCCCCCAAAATATGGCTTCAACCTTTGGGTGTTGACTTTGAATGTTCCTTTCTCTAGGTGCATAACTTTCGCCCCTCCATGGGAAAAAACTTAGGTCATCGTGAATGGTCCCGACCATCTTGACTTTAATTTCCTGGGAAAAAGTTTGAGTCGGGAATTAAATAAGAGGACCTGTTGCCCCACCTTGAACTCTTTTCTGGCGATAGGTTTATCGTGCTAGGCTTTCGTCTTTTCCTTTATATATTGAAAGCATTTCATAGTTTCAAGGCGGAATTCGGCCCAATTCACTCAGCCAGAATATCCGCTTCTCTCTTGCTAATTTGCTATCTGTGTTCAACATGCGAGTGGCGCAGTAAGCCCTATGCTCTAATTCCACCGCCAAGTGGCATGCTTTCCCATAAACTATTTGGAATGGCGACATACCCAATAGTGTTTTAAATGTTTCCCTATATGCCCAGAGTGCATCATCAATTTTCTTCACCAACTGGCCCTCGAGCTATTTACTAAGCCTTAATAGACTTTATCTCTCTTGCTTGACACCTCTCGCTTGCCTATTTCCCCCGCGTGGATGGTATGCGAGTGGAGAAAGTATGCCGCACCATATTTTTAAAACTGTCAACCATCTTATCAATGAGTCTCTCCATCTCGTGATCGCTGCTCGTGGTGTGCCGAAACGTGTAAATATGTGTGTACGAAGGAACTTGGCTACCGCGCTAGCATCGTTGGTGCGCGTCGGTATTGCTTCCACCCATTTAGAGACATAATCTATTGCAAGCAAGATGTACAAGTTACCAAATGAGGGAGGAAATGGACCCATGAAACTACATCCCCACAAATCAAATATTAAACCTTAATTGTGCCTACGGGCGCTTCATCCTTTAGAAATGCTCCCATTTTTGGCATTTGTCGCAGGATACAAACCGATGCGCATCCTGAATAGGTTCACAAGAGGAAACCTGATCAAGTACCTTGTCGCTATCCTCCGGCCTCCAAATACCCCCCACATGGTGCGTGGCTGGTTTAGAATGTTGCCCATTCTTCATCTTCCTCGTACACACGCCTTATCACTTGGTCAAGATGTTGTTTGTATAGATTGGGTTCCTCCCAGTAGTAGTGTTTCAATTGTGCAAAGAATCTCTTCTTCTGTTGGTAGCTAAACTCTGGAGGGATCACCTTTGCCACTAAATAATTCATAGTCGGCGAACCATGGAACCATCTGTCTCGCAATTGCTAAGAGCCGCTCTTCTGTGAGCATCATTTACATGGACTCATCTCTGTCCTTCTAACTGACAGTGGTCCGCGACTAGGTTCTCTGTTCCTTTCTTGTCTTTAATCTCTAAGTCAAATTCTTGCAACAGGAGGACCCACCGTATTAGTCTCTATTTTACGTCCTTTTTAGTTATGAGATACTTTATGGTGGAGTGGTTAGTGTGCACAATTACCTTATTTCCAATCAAATAGGGCCTAAATTTGTCAAAGGCAAAAAAAATGGCCAACAACTCCTTTTCTGTGGTGGCATAGTTCAATTGGGCATCATTCAAGGTCCGGCTGGCATAGTAGATAACTAAATATTCTCTTTCCCTTCTAGCACCACTCACGCATAGTCACTATACACACATTAGCTCACCGGGAAGTCCCAACTGTGCACTACAATAGGAGTTGATACCAATTTATCTTTCAAGACGGAAAATGCTCACATGCACTGCGCATCAAACTCAAATGGTGTCCTCGATTATAAATTAGACAACGGCCAGAATCTCGAGAAAGTCTTTATGCAAATTTTCTGCACCCCTACGTGGGCTCCAAAAAGCTTCTTATGCCTTTTATAGATAGGGTGGATAAGTAGTTTCTCTATTGCTTCAATCTTTGCTTGTCTACCTCTATTCCTTATAGAAATCCGGCCTGGGCATAATGCCCTCTCAGACTACAAATGGCACTTCTCCCACCGAGTACAAGATCGTCTCCTCGATATAATAAACACCGATCTCAAATTTTCCAGGAAATTGACAAAGGAGTTTCCTAAGACAGAAAATCATCCATGAAGACCTCAATTGTCTTTCAACCATATCGTAGAATACGCCATCATACAAAGGTCATTGAATGTGCCTCTGTCAGACATTAAATTCTAAGGGCATCCGCCCTCGAATGCGAACGCTCCATGTGGGCAAAAATATCTTCTCCGATCTTTATGATTATAGCAACTGATTATGTTCTTAATACCCATCCAAAAAGAAATAGTATTCAGGTCCTGGCTAGTCTATCCAACATCCGATCCTTAAATCCAGAATGGAAAATGGTCTTTTCGGTAGCCCATTAGTTTCGTAGTCAATACAAATTCTCCATCCGGTGGTCGCTCTAGAAGGCGCACGTGTTATTCTATGTTCTATGACTCGCTGTTCCTCCCTTTTTTGGTACTAATTCGGACTGACTTACCCATGCACTCAATAAATAGGATAAATAACCCCGACATCTAGCCACTTTAGTACCTCCTTGCGGACTACCTCTTTCATAGTCGGATTCAACCTCCTCTGTGCTTCCACTGAAGGCCTATGACCATCTTCTAACAAGATTTGATGCATGGACATAGAAGGGCGAATCCCTTTCAAACTGCAGAGACCACCCAAGCGCAATTTCTCATGATCTCCGAGGACCCCGAAGAGCCTTCTTCCTCCGTTCTCGTCGTGATGCCAAATAATCACCGGTAAGGTGGAAGCATTCCGAGATAAGCATACCGATGGCTAGGTGCGGTTTTGCTCCACTTCGTGGTCAGTTTCAACCGATGGTACCGACGCCAGGTATTTTCCTGTGGGTTCATAATATTTCTTCTATTAGTTCACATGAGTCCATCCATTTTACATACTCCTGCCTTCTTCCTCCCCATTTTTTCCAATCGTCACTAAAGGCTAGCCTCCAGCGGGTCAGTGAGACCACTTCACAGACACTATAGCCTCTACTGCCTCTCTTCATGAAGCACTCTCACGGTGTCTCACAAACCTCGAACACGTTAAACCTCGACTTCATCTTCCGCACCCTCACCTCAACTCTCCCCTCCGAACCGCCAATCATCATTCGCCTGCGAAATGGTCTACCTAATATTATGGGTATTTCTTTATCTTCCATATCTAATACAATGAAATCATTGAAGATGAACTTGTCGACCTTCACTACAGATCTTCTATCACCCCTCTCGATGCTTTAAGGACTTGTCCGTTAACCGGAGTGTGACCGTAGTCACGAGCTTCACCCAACCCCAACGCCTAAATACGGATAAGGGCATGAGATTAATACTAGCCCTGATACAGCTGCCAGAGCCTCTTGGGGGATACGCCCCGACGGTGCAGCGGATAGCGGTCGGTCTTTAAGCTGCGGCAACTTCTTCAAGGATGGCACTACATTCCGCTAGGGCTGACCGTTTCAAATCTACCGCCTTTCTTCAGGCGCATGTCCTTCATAAATTTGACATGACCCCGCATTTGTTCCAGAGCACGAACGAACGTCATGTGCGCTTCGAACACTTCCATAAACTCGTGGAACTCGCTTATCCAGCCTTATGCTTCTTAGGCTCGGGATACGAAATTTGGGCTACGGGTCGTGGTGATCCTTTTCGTTTCGCTTTCTTCTCCCACAAAATTTTTCTCTTGAGGCTATTCCCTCTTTAAATTATCATTCTGACTAGTCTGGATGACTTTCTTAACTTCTACCTCCCCTATCACTAGGGGTTGCCCTTGTATTGCCACCTCTACCACTTCAACGGATCGCTTACATGTTCATTCCCCTTCGCCTCGAGTTCACTGAAAGGTTTCGTAAGGAACCCTAGCATACCTTTATGTCAATAGATTGGCCATTCGCCCATCCGCACTCTAAATTTCTCAACTACGCTGCTTGATTGTTCAATTGTGTCTTGTTTCATATTCACCTGTTTCATTCATAAAGGCGCAGATGCAAGGTGAAAGATTACATTGCTACTGCTCCAAGTCCACCTTTTCTGAGGTGACCGCCTCGCCGAGGTGGTGGCATGTCGTTTCCGATTGTTCCTCCATCCATAACCCCGATCGCTTCCGATTATTCTAATTATTACGCCACCATGGCCTTGATTCCTGTTCTCTGATAGTTGTTGCCCCATACCGATTCTATTGTCAGGGTCGATTAAACCTCAACACATACCGGCATGCTCTACCGCTTGTCATTCCGACCGACATTCTCAGGCTAACAGGTCAGTTCTCCACATCTACACAACCCCATGGGCTGATCTGTATGGCATTCGCGGTACCTTGCTGTCTAGTCAGCTGTTTAGTAAGCTATATGACATGAGTAACAAGATTGCTGAGAACCTCGTTGTCTGTGCCGCTCACAGTCTTCATTGGTGTAATCCTATCTCTATGCCACTGATTGGTATCAATCGCAGCATCCTCTAGGATTTCATATGCTTGATCCGTAGTCTTCTTCATTAGTGCCCCTCATGCCAAAGCATCAATCACTGTTCTGGTTGCGTCCCTAAGACCATTATAGAAAGTGTGGACTTGCATCCATCCGGGTCACCGTGATGTGGGCACTTCCTTACCGCCATGAAACCTATCCCATGCCTCCGCCGTGCTCTTCCTCTAGCCGCCTAAATGTATTGATCACTTGCACCGCTTGTGCAATTTTAAGTGTGGAAGAACTCGTCAGAACTTCGCACTAAGTCGTTCCACGAAGTAATGGAACTGATGGTTGACTCTGTCACCAATGTTGCTCTACGACTTAAATGAGAGTGGAAACAATCTCAACCTAAGTGCCTCGCTGACCCCATTGTACTTGATCGTGTCGCGACTCGAGGAAGTTGGTCAAATGCATATCTGATTCTCATCAAGTAATCCGTGGGAACAGATGTTCGGGGCATCTGTGAAGGTCACCGACTCAAATTTCAAGTTGTTCGCTTTAATAGGTCTTCTGATAGCCATCTAACAACTCGTAGGTGGTAGGGTAAACTCTTTTAGCAACATGAATGGATCATCCGGGCCGTATAAACGACTGGCATGATTCCTACCATTATTCCACAAGGGTCCCCTCGTTAAACCGCTTTACCATGGACATGATCGTGTTCTTCATTATTCCTCGCATGATCGATAGATTTCTATACTCGTGCTATTCTCGCCCTACGTAGTTTCTGTATAGTCTCTTCCGCCAGGATCAAACCATGTAGTTCAACCCGACTCGCCTTCTCGCATGCACTCACTGTAACCTTGACCACAATCACACACGAAACACAAAGACCAAATTACCAACACTTGTAAAATTAAAATAAAAATAGCAATAAGAATTTCAGAGTAATACATAATTGTTGTTTTTCAATATCAACTCTAAAACTTCTCCCCAACAATGGCGCCAAAAACATGATAGGCCGAAAGCGTGATGTGTAAAATATATACTTCATAAAAGCAAGTGCACGCGTCGTATCAAGTAACATAATGTACCTAAGTACGGATGTCGATCCACCTGGGAGAAGCGCTGATCATCGGGGAAATTAGCCTTTGAATATTATCTGGACGTAAGCTTTTAATGATAAATTAACTAATGTGTGAGATTAAACTAAACTAATTTATCTTAGTAAATCACTGTGTTGTGGAAACTAGGGTTTCGTCTCACCTTGCCACTTTTGATGGATTACTACCTAGAGAAATTACTAGTCAGTCTATTCGCGATTTACTGAAGGACATAAGAGGATCGTACCTACGAGATACCCATCTCGAGGTGTGTATCCGCCTTATTCTAGCATGTGGTTGAGTGTATCTCTACCCTAACCTAATGTCTCAAACGCTTAAATGTTCTAACCTTAATCGCCACCCCTAATCGAATATTCTATTTATCGACCGATCGAGGGTCGCCTATTTTCGATCCCTCTGGGCATCCTCATCTTGATCTCGATACCCAAAGAAAATTCATGCCAATACAACTGTACATCACATGCATATAAAATCACGTATATAGAGCGTATACTGGACAAGCCATAAATAACTTAATAATATAAAATCAAAATCTTAATCCATGCAACGGATGGTTCAACAAAAAAAAACCCTGGGGAGGTGAACTCAGAACATACCGTACTTGATTATACACGTAATCAATCTATAAACCATCAGCTTTCCAAACAAGAAGAAAATACAGCAAAGTGTCCTTCCACCGATCCGCCGCTGCTTATGCTTTACGCGCCCGTCCGTACATTTTCTCGGACCTCTCGATTTCGTCCCTTTCTTTAATGATGTCGAGGTAGAACATACGACCGCCGCACGCCTCAACATCGCAGTTATCAACCGCGACGCTCAACGCCGACGCCCCCCGCCGCGAACGCTAAGGCGCCGCGACGCTAGTCACTTGTCGACTTCCTTCGCCGACCCAACGCCGAGACGCTAGTCACTTATCGACTTTCTCCGCTGACCCGACGCCGCGACATTGGACGCTCACGACGCCCGCTAGCCGTCTTCATCTCTCCGATCCAAAATGATCCCAAACCCATTCCACCCGCGATTCACATACAATGCAAAAATCGATATCTAGCCATAACTGCATTTAACTATAAGATGTGAGCTAAACCAAAAGACACTGTGCGTGGTACAAAATGAGGCTTCTCTTCCTCTCCTCTCCTCCTCTCTCCTCCTCCTCCTTTAGGCGCTCATCAATTGGCAAGTTGAGTTTTAATGAATTATCTCAAAGGGTGTAAATACAGCCCTGAGACACTATTCATGCACCGAAAAAATTTTCACACACTAGGTCAATGCATTTATAGGTAATGCAAGGTAAACATTCCATATATTAAGTCATACACAAACAAAAATTATTATTATTATTGTTATTATTATTTCTTTTTTAAATCCTGTGAACAGTGTTCGTGAATAGTGTCATGAACAGTGACCCAAACAGTGACCCTAAAATAATGCATTGCCTCAAAAATGGGTCATGTGCACAAATAAGACACCCAAGACTCAAGAGCGCCGCGCAAATACCCTGGTCAGCAGTGTTACATTGCTCCGACACACCCAGCACTCCTTCCCTTTCATTACGACTCCAAAGCCCAGGCCCACCTAAACCCGCCTAACAGCCTAGTGTCCTGCCGCGACGCCCAAAACCAAGTCAGCGACCCACCGTCAGCTCATAGCCGGGTCAGCAACATCAAAACCATGTCCCGACACCCTTAAGGCCAAACTAGGTCGTGACTCAAACGGTCACGGCTAATCGCTTCAGCCCAACAGACAACCGTGTCGCTGACTAAAACGAGGTCTCGACACCACCTCCAACAAAGCCGTGTCGCTAATTAATAAACGAGGTCAGCAACATCACTGGCCAACCCATCGCCTTTGCGGTTAAGTACACTAAAACGGGTCGCGACATAAGAAATTTCTATTACCACTGGGCCGTGCCGATATCAAAAAACCATGTTGTGACACACAACCGATCAACCCAGGTCGCGACCTAAGAAAAACCAGACCCATGTCATGACACCAAAAGTGTGTCGCGACACTGAATGCTCAATGCCACCTGCGACACCGAAGAACAGGTCGCCAAGCCTTAATTTCAACCCTGTCATGACACAAAAAATTGTGTCGCGACACTGAACACTCCCACAGTCGAAGGCCCAGGTCGCGACCTCAGTACCACGTTGCAACCAAACGACCAAGACTCCATGTAGCGCACTTACGCAGCGATCGCCGCATGCCGCCGCCGCCTACACCACCCTCGCCGCTTACATAACCTCGTCAGGTCGACCAGAGCTAGGAAATGGGCAAGTACTCTTCCATTTTGGTCCCCTGCACCTATCGTTTCTTTTCCTCTTTGTTCCACCTACTATAAAACCATAGAAATTTGTTTGTTTTTTTTTTCCCTCATTTTTACCAAGGCTACTGGAACCTGAAAAAACTAACCAATTCAAAGAGTTTAATTACAACCCTTTTTCTTGTGTAAAAACTGGAATAATCTTCCGCACTTCACAAAACACACCTCAGTTATAAAACCGAACAACTATCTAGGTAAAATTTCTTCCATTTTTTTCCTTCATTTCGGACTATTTTGGCCCATAATTCCTCAAACTTGTGGGTTATATATTCTAATCTCTAGTGTTCAACGTTCTTCCTATATGCTATTTACCAAGCATACAATCACACAACACATATACGTAATCCGCAATACCATCGAATGCAATAATGAATGCATGATCTAACTCAGGCCCATCAAGTCCTAGGTAATCGTAGAGGCCTAACTTCCCGATAATAGCTATAACTCTAGTATCCTACCCTCGAGCCTAGGTACTTATAAACCCAAGCTCATACCATGTCATGACGCCCGGATCAGGTGTCTCGCTGACCAATCGCCAACCTCATGGAACTCAAGCGGTCTCATATCATGAGACCCATACATGAGTAAAATGGCCACGTTGGGCCCATACATCCATACTCATCAAAATACAACCAACTATATTACAATAGTTTAAAGAGTTTACTACACTCTTGTTGAAACACCCCCACCCTTACTAGCAAGTGGATGGCACCCCACGTAACTTCAATACGCATTTCCAATGACTAGAGAATCATGTGGCTAAGTCTGCTGCTTGTTGAAAACCCGTATAAAATTTTTTCTTTTCTAAACTTGTGATTTTATAAATTTGGCAGAAGATAACAATTTCCTCGATGTGACATATCCCAAAAAACCGTATATACAACTTACACTTTTAAAACTGCAATCAACAACACTTCTTCAAAAGAGCCTCAAGCTCATCACATTTTCATAAACCAAAACTATGTACATACATATACACAACTATACAAGTTCCAAGTATTTTTTTACAAAAGTTAGTTAATACAACACTTATACTAGAAGTCAGGAGAATCCTAATATGTCCCAGTCATCCGACGCATTTATATCAGTAAATAGTTTTTAAACAGAAAATAATGAGCTAAACGAGCTCAATGAGTGCATGCTTATAAATGTCATTTTTCGAAAATGTCTCAAACTATAAAACTACCTTTACAAAACTTTTTAGAAAACCTTACTTGCTTTGTTATGTGCTCTAAAACTTTAGAAATCGTTGCTTGCTTTGCTTTAAAAGTTTCTAAAACTTTTCATAAAACTACTGCTGTCATTGGCTGGAAGTTTCTAAAAACTTTCATACTACGCTTGTTACATTTAGTAAAAGTTTCTAAAACTTTTCATAATATGCTTGTTATTTACCAAAGGGTTGATTTTTTAAATTATATAAAAATGCTTATAAATAAAGATCAACCACCGGAGGCATTTCTTCTCATTGCACTTAGTAAACACAGTGGAAACCCGTCTCGACCGTGCCTAAGCATGACTCCAGTCAACATCACCTTTTCCGGTTAATATGGTGGAAAGACCTCGTGTCTACGTCACTATACTCTAGCTAGCGCGCTAACCCTATATACCCCAGTACGTGCCACGACCTCCTCTAATATGCCATAATGCATGATCAAAGTTTGTCGACCAGGAAAATATTAAATGAAATGAAATCATGTCCTAACTTCACTGTGCACATACGAAATACCTCTGACCAGTATGCTTGCTTAAACTAGGGATTTTCTTAAGGCCCGATTTATAAAAATATAATTTTTGCTTGCTTGCTTAAAATATGGTTTAACACTTTGAAACTATTGCTTGCTTGAAATATGGTTTAATACTTTAAACTATCATTGTTTGAAATATGGTTTCTAATAATTTAAACCATAACATACCGCCAGAAAACGATTTATGAACAATACACTAGTATTTAAAAAATATACTAGAACACTCACCTTTCCATTTACAAAGAATTGCTACCTACTAGCTGGCCCCACCCCAAGCACACCATCATTCGATGTATTAGACCACACACGTTAGCACAACCAAAGAATTATAATAATTTTTATGCTATAATTATTTAAACTTTTCGAAAATATGTGGGCACAAATTCACAGGCATATGGCTTGATTCTAGGCTTCGAGGGACTTTCCATATAGTCTAAAAACAGCCGAAAACATTTCTGAAAATTATGTCCGAATACATGCAGATACAATCCTGAAATTTGGCAGACGTAAAACAGGTCAAAAATTCAGCATTTGTCAGAAAATAATCGAAAAATTCCTAAAATTCTAAGCTGACCAACTTTTGGGGGCGAAATTCTGACATCATGGCCAAGAAAATTTCAAGCCATTACATAGCCTTTAGGATAGAAATAACACAAGTAGGAAAATTCCTTACCTCTTGGACTTTGACGAAAATGCTAAGCTTTTGGTGCTCACACGTAGCTCTCGTCGCGTGAACCCGACTTTGCCCATGCGCTCACGTGAAAATCTCTTAGTCAGATTTTCTTAGATCTTAGAGAGAAGTTTCTCTCTCTAAAATCATTTTCTCCTCTCTCTCTCCTCACGCTCTCACTCACTCTCTCCCGTCTGTTCCTCCTTTTGATTTTATCTTTTTATTTATTATTATTATTATTATTATTATTATTATTATTATTATTTGGATATATGACTGATATTGCCACATTTAGGTCCGTTTTGCCCTAAAAAAATTTATTTATTTTTAGTTCACCTTATTTTAAATGAACTTAGCTCAGTCATTTTAAGTTTTCGAGATTTTTGTAAAAATCTAGTCACGAAGATCGTGTGACTTATTACCAGAAAATCGTAAAATATTTGTTGTCTCAAAATTGTGAAACTTTCTAGGTACTAGATTCGAGACAAATTTAACTTGATTCGATCCGTTTCATCATCCGAGATCTAGAGAATTTTCTAGACTTCCCTGAACAATTTTGGCAATTTATTATTATTATTATCCTTTTGAAATTCCATAATTTGTACTTTCACCCTTCCACATTCCTTAATTGCAAAAGTGCTATAATGCTTTGAAAACTTTACAATTTCATCCTTAAAACAACTTTCAAAATTATTACTATGGCACTCAAATAATTAAGGAAGCCCTTGGTGCACATATGCGACCCTACGGTTACACATACCGTACACCTTCTCGGGACGAGGCGTTACAAATCCTCCCTCCTTTAGAACATTTCGTCCTCGAAATGAACAAACTAAACTCAAAGGAAAGGAAAATACCAATCAAAAATAGTTGAGAGTGCGACGGCATGCGGGCCTCGAAAAACCACCGGGTAGGCTACTCTACTCTCATGATTCATACTTGGGACTTGCTAAAGGAATCACCTTACTCCCTCAACACACATTCCTTACGATCCTACAATCGCCAAGTGTTTCCTCATAAGTCGAGTTCTCCTTTATTTGCGGCTGCTCTCTCGGCACATGTGAAGGGTTTGGGATATTGCTTCCTCAGCATCGACACATGGAATGTGTCGCGAATCCTAGATAACTGGGGTAACTTCAGCACATGCTTCCCCATGCCCCTTTCAATCCCACTGATCACCTGGCATCTCGATGAAACTTGCCTGCGCCTCCCAACAAATCTCAAAACTACCCTTTTCCAGGGAAATCTTTAGGAAGACCCGATCTCTATCTCGAGCTATAGTCTCTGACGGTTGTCCTCATAGCTTTAACTGTCTATCTCTTGCTATCTTCAAGTTATCACGAACAACTTTCACTTTCTCTGAAGTGACCTGCACTAACTCAGGACCTACCAGTCTCCTTTCACCAACCTCATCCCAGCACACTGGAGTCCTACATATAGCACCTCAAATGGAGCCATCTCTATATTGGCTTGATGGTTGTTGTTGTAGGCAAACTCCATCAGTGCCAAATGAGTATCCCAACTCCCTTTAAATTCCATCACACAAGCTCTCAACATATCCTCTAACGTTTGAATGGTCCTCTCTGACTGACCATCCGTCTAAGGATGAAATGCTATGCTGAAATGTAAGTGAGTACCTAAAGCTGCCTGCAAACTGGGCCAAAACCTAGATGTGAACCTGGGGCCTCGATCTAAAACTATCAAAACTGGAACCCCATGAAGTCTCACTATCTCATCCATACAATGAGCCTTTTCTAGAGAATCCTCAACGTGCGGGCATAAAATGAAACGGACTTTGCCAATCGATCAACTATCACCTATAACAGCATCGTGTTGCCTTTGAGTCAGGTGGAAGTCGTCGCAAAATCCATAGTGATCTTCTCCATTTCCATCTTTGGAATAGGGAATGGCGTATCTTCCCCACGAGCCTTTGATGCTCTGCCTTCACCTCCTGACAGGTTAAGCATCTAGAGACGAAACCTGCGATCTTTTTCTTCATCCCATTCCACCAGTAATGTTCTTTCAAAGTCCTGTACATCTTGGCACTATCTGGATGCATAGCATACGCAGATGAATGTGCTTCTTCCATAATGTCTTTCTTTAATTCGCCATACTCTGGCACACACATTCTCTGCCATTTCACTATTATGTCGTCATCCCTGATTAAAAACTCTACTTTCTTTCCTTTTTCAATCTCTTCCTTAAGCTTAATCATCTGTGGATCCTGTAACTGCCCTGCCCGAATCTGATCCACTAGGAGAGGTCTAACATGAAATGTTGCTAATAATGCTCTTGAATCCTCAGCCTCCAATATCACCCCTAAAGCTCTCAAATCCACCAATAGTGGAAGATAACCTGATCTCATATGAGACAAAGAACTCTCCGGCCGCCTACGCAAGGCATCACCTTTACGACGTGTTAAACACTTTCTGGATGGTACTCAATAGATCTGGTCGTAGTCATAATCAATTCAAGCCATTTTCTTTGCCTCAGGTTTAACTCTTTATGGGTGAAAATATATTGAAGACTCTTATGATGTGTAAAGATCCTGCAAGGAGCACCATATAAGTAATGCCTCCATATCTTCAGGGCAAACACGACCATTGCAAGCTCTAAGTCGTGTGTAAGGTAATTCTCCTCATGTTTCTTCAGCTTCCTAGAGGCGCATGCAATCACCCTATCATTCTGCATTAAAACACAGTAAGGCCTTAAGGGGCATCCTTGTAAACCACAAACCCACATCTCCCATTGGGTAGAAGCTGGGCGGGTTGAGTCAATCTGCCTTCAACTCCTCAAATCTGCCCGTGACATCCACTATTATACTTAACATCTTTCCTTGTCGGCTTGGTCGGTGGGTTGCTATCACGAGCCCTCAACCAAACTTCCTGTAATACCTAGCTAAACCAAGGAAGCTCCTGACCTCTGACACATTCTTTGGCAGCTTCCAACTTACCACAACTTTTACTTTCTGGGGATACACACTCACCCCCTCGGCTAAGATCACATGACCTAGGAATGCCACCCTGAAGCGAAACTAGCGCCTCAACTTATCTGACTCGCTCCTTGGGAGTGCAACATAATCTCGGATGCTACGGCGAATGTTTCCCTCTGGATTACACAGATACCTTTAGGATATCATCGATAAAGACTACGACGAACCTATCCAAATAAGGTTGGAATACCCGGTTCATCAAATCCATAAGCGGCGCGAAGGCTTAGTCGACAAGCGGCATCACGGAAACTCATAATGCCGTGGCGTGTCACGAATGTAGTCTTAGGTACATCACCCTCCTGTACCCTCAAGCGTGATACCCGACCACAAATCTATCTTAGGTACACTTGAGACTAGGCGTCGAATAACTCATTGATCTAGGGAATTGGATGCGGTGTGCATAGTAACTCTATTCAAGCTGTAATCTATACTGTAGCAAACTCCATATTTCTTTTCACGAAGGCGGAGCTCCCCATGGAGATACGCTTGGCCGAATAAGATTCCCTTCTTTCATTAGCCCGACCAAAGACATATACAAATTTATGACACTATTACCAAGAATGACTCTTGTCTAATCCCCGACATGACGCAAAACTTGTTAACTTGACCAAAAGACATATACAAATTTATGACACTATTACCAAAGGACTATTGTCTAATCCCCGGCAACGGCGCCAAAAACTTGTTAACCTTATACTATATAAACCACCAATCTCTTAGAGTAAATCATTTTCAAAGTTTGGTTTTGAGTGCGATGTGCAAGTGCAATTAATAGTAGTAAAATGGATTTAAGTCCGAGATATCGATCATGAGATCTGAGAATTTTAAATCAACTACCCCGACTACTCAATTTCCATACTATTTGGACCACAAAATGATAATAGGATCCAGCATTAAGGTCTTCGGAAAATTAAGCGAACAAAGGAAAATAAGCGAACTACCAATAATTGGAAGATAAAGAATAAAGAATAGTTAATTTCTAATAAAGAAATGAATCTTGAATAGTTATCCTCGAGAAGACACATTAATAGAAACAGTTATGATGAACTATGGATTCACCGTAGTTAATTACGATAAAATTTCTTGATTATCTCAAGTTTCAAAATACGTCCAGGCGTTGTAGTGCGTGGATCTCCACACTCCACATTTCATTATCTAATTCTTCTGATTCTCTCGAATTGAGAGCAGAGATAACTACTTTTAAAGGACTTCCTTAATCTGGGTATTTTTTCTTTATAATGCTTCATACCGTTTATGAATAATATGCTTCCAAGTTGCTCGGTCAAGCAGGATATACAACTTCAGTTAGCTCCTCCTCGAAATTAGAATGATCTTTCTACTTGATTAGATCTCAGCTAACACGGGATTGGCCTCACTATCCGAATTGAGGTGAACTCTTTGCTTGTTTAAATAGATAACTCGTTCAACTCGTTCTTGATTTCAAGTGAGAAGAGGATTTATCTAAGTGAACTTACAAAAACAAAAAGATCCTAATAACAGGTTAGTATACCTTCAAAGAAATGTACTTTACTCTCAGGAATGTCTTCCCTGTGTCACTCAGAGGACCTCCTTGAAATCGAGCAATGGCTGCAAATCTTATGGGTATAAGCGATATTCCAGATCCCGAGACAATATAAACCCAGAAAGCGATAAATTCGATGGCGGGGAATTAACAAACTCTTTTGGAAGCGACTATAGGAAAGATAAATTCATTATAACGTTCGCATAATGGAAGTGGTTCTGAGTCTTAGATTACACGTCTGACTTATTCCTCGATCATAAGAATACTTTGCAATTTGAAGCGGAAACACTCGAATTCCAGAATTTAATACGAACTTCAAACATTCAGGTAGTAATTTGAAAATAAATTGGTGCATTCGGCTTCCGGCTCAACTGATAACATCGGATCCGGGGAAAATGAAAATAAAAAAAGATGAGAACGGAATGCATAAAATGGAAATAAAATAAAGAAAAGAAAGAAAAGAAAAGAAAATAAAGAAAATGAGCGTGACTATCAGTTCTCTGTGTGGCCGTAAGCTACCTTAATGAGTTGGATAAACTGCGTATTTATAGGGTTCACTCAATTGGGCCTAATCAAATGTAACTGTTGTGGATTTTAAGTATCGAGGCTGATCCTTTGTTCAAGTGTGACTTGAGTTTCCTTGTCGTGGCTTATCATCGATGTCAGCGACATCAATCCTGTCCTTTGACATAGCTTACTATGTAGCCTTGATTTGGTCATTCTTGATGTCGGCGACATGCTATCTTGTCGACATCTTCTCACGTCTTAGCGAGGTTTCAATTGTTCTCTCGATGTCGCGGCGATCGATATCTTGTCTCGACCTCGGCTCATTTCATCTGCGATCTTCAAGCGATGTCTTGGATAACCAGCGACATCAATCTCTTGTCGCGACATCATCTTATGGAGCTGTAGGCTTCAGCGTGGCTCCACGATGTCCACGACATCGATATCTTGTCAGCGACCTCACTTCGCGAAGCTTCACCCTTCAAGCGGCGGTCACGGTGTCGCGACCCGATCTCATGTCGCGACATCGGAAACATGGCTGCGGTCTTCTCTTGATGGTTTTGATGTAAACGACTTGACCTGCGCCATTGACATCGTGATGTCGCGACATCAATCTCGATCAGCGACATCAACTTAGTTCTCTCACCCAGGGCTTTCAAGCGGTTGAGTGTCACGACTTCACTCTCGCGTCGCTGACGTCAGCTCATTTCATAAGCTTTCGAGGCGGTCTGAGTCGTGACCTCAATATCTTGTTATCCATGCTCAGCGACTGAATCGAGATTTCCTTCAATTTCTGATGTCGGTACCTCATAGTAGATGTGTAAACCCCAAAGCGCATCAATAACTCAGCGAGTTCTTTTCATTTACGCTCTGCCAATTGGCGCACTTTTATTCTTATTTACTGCATTTTTTTGCTTTTTCTTGCTTTCTTCCATTCTACTGTTAATAACCGAGATGGGTGAGTTTCTTCATATTTAAAGTAATTGTCTCTTTTGATATGAAATTAAGCGGAAAATGGACTAAAAATAGATACTTTTAGCTCATCAAACTCCCCCAGGCAAATTTTCTTGTCCTGCAAAAAAAAAAGAAAGAATTGTTGTCCTCAAACAAAAGACATTTACTGTTTTGTTTGAAGTATTATTCAATTTTTTTTTTTCGAATGCGGAATTAAAATTTCACTATTATTTCAAATTCAATTTAAATGCGGGGAATAGAGCATGGTATGCTTCTATTACAAAATCGATAAACTAATGTATATAAGCAGGTTCATTATTCAAGTCTTGTTTGTGTGTGTGTGGGTGATAATCCTTCTCAATTTTGTATTTAGTCAATCTCTGAGAGTTTTCTCAAGCTTGTTTATTAAGTCCATATGCTGGTTTTCATATTGATCTCCGCTGTGGCAGGTGATTCCAGCCTTGAAATCAATCGGAGTCTTTTGGGCTTGTAATGTTAGGCTTGGGTAAAGGGTAGGATGAATGGATTTTAAGTGAGTGCAAACTCTTTTCTTTTCTCTCAAGCGCTATTTCCTCTTGTAATTCCCCAAACTCCCCAAACTTCATGTTTAGGATACTATGAATTTCTTCTTTTTCATTTGTGCTCCAAATTCTCTTACGCCAATTCTAACTTGGGAAATTTTTCTCTCCTAATCACCTTCGGGAATTAGTAGCACTGTTTTTGTCTTTTAGGCTTTCTAACACTCTTAGCGAACTTTGGGTTAGTAGCTCCCATACGGATGGTGACTAAGTTACTAGGTGTTAAAACACCCCTAAGGGCAAATTGTTCCCGAGAGTTAGGCCACAAGACAAAAACTATTCTTTAACTTTCTTTCCTTTTGTATTTTCTGTCTTAAGATCTTTCTTCCTTCACCTCCTCTGTACATCTCTTTGGCTGCTGCAGTGAAACTCCCCAAACTTTATCTCTTTCACCTCTCACTTTTGAGTTCTTGAGTCATCATGGGTTCTTCTTTGGAAGATTAGTGATAAAGGATGGCTTGGGCTTTTCACTGGATTATTCGAAAACATGGAATATCTTGGCTCAAATTCAGGGACTAAGGTGTATGCAAAAGCATATACATAATGGTGGCAGGAAAAGCTCAAACTGTTCAATAATGGCCTGTATCATTTTTTGTCGGTTGTTTTCAACTAGGATTTTGCCTCAATCAATATTGAACAAATCGTTCTGGGATTTGTGGATTACAAATTACGAATTCCCGAAGAATTTTCCTAATTTATCGAGTCAAAGTTTTCAAGAGTCTTTGTTGGCCAGAGGTGTATTATTTCTTCAAGACTTGTGTTTATTCCTTTAATCTAAACCCATTAGTTTATCCAAGTACTTTGTTATATCGCTTAATTAAACCAATTTCTCGAGTTCAACTCCAAACCTAACTCGAACAAAAATAAAGAGGCGCTCTTAGTTCCATAGCTTTCATTATTCATGTTTCCATTCTTCGTATAATTCCGAAATGCAACATAAATGTTATTTTTGATTCTACTAGAAAATAAACTAGTACAAAAACACAATCCACAAGATCCATGAGTCAACTAACCAGTCACCAATAATTTATTCAAATATCAAAAAGATTTCGAGACATACCAAATCGTTTTTAATATTTATAAACATTTTTTACCAACCAAGAAAACCTCATTTCGCTCCAAATCCTATCTCTTCTCCGTAATGCTGCATCCCCGCTCAAAATCTCCATTCCCGCACTTGAGCTCCCCGATGAGCGATTCGAATCGCTAACAAGGTCGCTCAACAAATCGGGACCGCCTAATTTTTTCTTCGAGCTTCATGGTCGAGTGATTCTAAATTCAATCCATATCTCTTCCCATCAACCGCCTTCCTGGTGAAATAACGCTTTATGGGAATACTTAGTGGAATTGGCTCTGTTCTTCCGACTCCACTCATTCCATAAAATGTAATTTGCACTTCTGACGCTTTTTCACTCATTCTCCCTTCTCATTCTTTCCTCAGCTTTGTTTCTAATTTCCTCGTTTTTCCATTCCTTTTATAGTGAGGTGTGTCTCTTTTGAAAGAACAAAGTCAATTTATGATTTCCTTCAATTTAAGGGAAGATTAAATGAGATTCATCGATTTATGTCCCTTTTTGTATTTTCTAACTGTATTCGGCTTTTCCTGAGAATTTGGAACGTTAATGCCTTTAGTTTTCCATTGCTTTTGAACCTTAGAATATTCCATGCACGATTAAATCAAAAGATGGATTGAAACAGATGGTTACATATTTATTCGCATAAAATTTGAAAGAAGAAAAATACATCAATTAAACATTAATACAATATCTAATGAAACGACAGTTAATTTTGCACCAGGTTCCATGGACCTTGAATAAACTAGACACTGAGTTTAATGTTTTGACATTGCTCAGTTAATATATCATCTAATGCAAATAAAGTCTAGATAATATTTTACCTGAAGTCACGTTATCGGATTTCAAGTCATGACCTAAAAGAAAATTGGAATTATAATATAGAATGTTCTTTTATTTCGGTTAAGGACTAAATTTCACTAATTTAGTTTCTCTTTCCTCTTATTTTTCTTCGGCCCTCTCACATCCTTGGTCAAACCCTTCTAACCCGTGTTATGTCTCAAAACAATAAACAACCCACCCCATAAAGAATATCACAAATGTTCAATGTCACTCATGTAAAACAACTACATGCACCCAATTTATTTTTATCATGCATGAAATGACAATTTCTATTATTTCATATTCAATAATACATTTCATGCAAGATAAAATAAAACTCCCCTGCAACCTCACAAGCAAACATGCATATTTCAAATATAAAATCCTAACAATCTATTTCACCTGAACACAATAAAAGATAGAGAAAGGAAACTAGAGAGACTCTTTATCCCAAATATGTTATAATGCCTCGGTCCCGGATGGGATTTAGAGATTCTTCCTTTCCGTAAAATCTTTCATTCTTTCCACAACTCCGTCTGCTTTTATTGGCCACTGGACTTCCTTTCATTCAACCAATGATCAATGCATCCAGTTTTTGGGTCTCTGCGGGCCGATACTCATTCACTACATTCCTTTTGCTCTCTCTACCGCCATTTCTCCCTGAAATTTGGGAAAACGAGCTAACATGTTGTATCTAGCAAGATCTTTCCTATCCGTATACTTGTTCTCACTTTCCTATGTTTGAATTAGTACTCTTCATTCAAAGAGTGTTGGACGGAGTAAAGAAGCTGTTGAAATAAGTTCCCATTAGTCTTCCTTTCCTATAAGTTAATGTGATTCATATGGTAGGAGTTAAACCATGTTGCAGCTGATATTCACTGTGAAAGAGAAATGGGAATAACTCGTAGCTGAATAACTTCCGTCTACACCATTCAACTTAACAGTGATACCCATCCTCGAGGAATCTTCCCAGTGCTCGCTTGATCTTTAGTGGGATGACCAAAGAACATACAGCCGGGACCATGGTTATCAAAGTGGGGTCGTTCGAAAGCCCAAATCATTAGTACACGGCCGTGCCCCGTCATTGCTAAATATTTATCGTGGACTTAATGAATTCCATAAATTCCATAGTGTCAGCGCCCTCGAGGTCTCTTTGCCGCATCTCTGTCGGTTACATCGTCAACTCATCCGCCATGGCCGTATGAAATGCCTCTCCTCAAATCAAAGTACACTCCGATCATTAGATTAGCCTTAATCAACAACATTTTCAATAATATGGGTTGTTAAAGGTCTGGTTACAAAGATTCAACGCTGTTCTATTTTTTGTTCTTTTTTCTTTTAAAAAAATGTCCAAATTAGTACCCTTCCTTTCATCCGAATATTTGATTACAAAAATCCCCGATCCCCCGCACACACGCCAAAATCTGTAATCGACTAAAAGAAGAAGTATAAATTTATGACACTATTACCAAAGGGATCTTATTGAGCCTAATCCACAAAGAACGGCGCCAAAACCCAGAAAGTTAACCTTAATTAAAAGATATATACAAATTTATGACACTATTACCAAAGGACTATTGTTCAATCCCAACGGCGCCCTAAAAACTTGTTAACCTTATACCATATAAACCACCAACTTCCTTAGAGTAAATCATTCAAAGCCTTGGTTTGGTCCTGACATTCGTATTTATGGTGCCTAATAAGTGAAAATGGATTTGTCCTTATATCGATCCCACATAGATCCCAAGAATTTTAAACAACTACCCCGACTACTCAATTCCACGCCTAGTTTGACTAGCACAATGATATAGGATCTGTGATTAAGGTGCTGGAAAATTAAACTAACAAAAGGAAAATAACCTGTCTACTCAACAACCAAAGATAAAGAATGTACAATAGTTAATTTAATAAAAGAAATGAATACTGAATAGTTAATCCTCAAGATAGTTATTTAATAGAAATAGCTATAGTGAAATCATCGATTCCTAGAGTTAATTCCGATAAAATTTCGATTATCTCAAGTTTCAAAATCGTCTACATGGCTCAGAGTGCTGTACCTGGACTCACATCACTACTCCCAATATCCACCCTTCCCATCCCTCCTCGAGACCAGCAGGAAACAGATAACCGACTTTAAAAGTGACTTTAATCCGGGCATTCTTCTTGCAACATCACACCCAGCTTTGGCGGAACGCAAACCCTTAGTCTGCCATTCGGGCATGTTGGATGGGTACAACCTCCATTGCTCCTCTCAAATAATATGATAACAACAACACCCAGAAGATCACCCTTCCCCTCGATTAGATCCCCAGCTAACACGGACGTGGCCCCATCATCCCGGAACTGAGGTGAACCTCATGAGCTTAAACAGATAACCTGCCTGAACCCAGCTCCTTGAGCCTCACGAGAAGAGGATCATTCATTGAACTCATGTGCCCAAAGTGATCCCCAATAATGTGCTAGTATACCTCCAAAGAAATAAAGAGTATTACCTCGGGAACGCCCTCCCGTGTCAAACAGAGAATCCCCCGAAATCTATGTACTGACTTCAAATCTTAACACAAGAAACCATATTCAGATCCTAAGACAATAAACCCAAAACTAAAGTAAATTCATTAATCAATTTTAATGTCACGTGAACTACCACAGAAAGACATAAATTTCACTATAACGTCTACTTAATGAAGCTGGGATCCCTCACCATCACTCATAATGGCAACATTCTCCTCGATCATAAGAATAATCGTAATTTGAAACTAAACACTAAATTACTAAATTATTCTAACTCAAACATTCCTGTAGTAATTTGAAAATAAATTAATTATCTAAACAGCTCAAAAAACATAACATCCGTGATCCTGTGAAAAACAAGTGAACTAAAAGATGAGAATAGACCTGCTTCCAAATACTTCAAATAAAAAAATAAGAAAAGAAAAGAAAAAAGAAAAGAAAATAAAAAGAATGAGGCTTCAAATTATCCACCCTGATCCAGGCGCTAAGCCAATTCCTTAATGAGTCTGATAGTCATGTATTTGTGTCTTCAATTGGGTCTTAATCCAAATGTAGTCAATGTGGATTCTAGAGCATCCGTGCAGCTCCAAGTCACCGTCTCAAGTCACACTCGCCTGCAGAGAAACAAGGGACATCACCATGTCGATAACAACTCGTCGTCAGCGGAAGAGATCAATCCCTACTTCCCATGGGCCTTGATTTATCACCCACGTCGCGGCCATCACATCTTGTCGGCTGATCCTCTCACGCTCCGCGTTCAATTGTTCTCTCGCAGTCGTGACAGTCGAGCATCTCTGCTGCGACCTCAAATTTCGCTCCAACCGCAGCCTCACCCGATACTGGATGCTCGCACACATTCCAATCCTCTCGTCGAGTGATCATCTTTATGAACCGAGGCTCAACTGGAGCCTTCGATGTCACTGATATCGATATCGTCGTGCCAATCACCCGCAGCTTCACCCTCTCAATCCGAGTGGTGTTCCATGTCACACTCGATCTCATGTCGCCATCACCAGGCGGTCACAGCCTTTGATGGTTTCGGCGTCGCGATCAGCCCTGCTCGTGATGATCACCATGGTCGCGACATCAATCCCACTACGCACAAAGAACTAGTTCTCCGGTCAACTAT
This sequence comes from Tetrastigma voinierianum, assembly GCA_016808115.1. Lineage (NCBI taxonomy): Eukaryota > Viridiplantae > Streptophyta > Magnoliopsida > Vitales > Vitaceae > Tetrastigma > Tetrastigma voinierianum. Next base: position 43,514 of record JAEQBH010007124.1, on the reverse strand, counting down.
CGCCTGATGTCACTTACTCACCCCCACATCAGCACACGCTCACCAGCCCTGCACCTTTCTCGGAAGAGCGCCCCAAGTCGCCCCTCACATCTGGTATCCATGTCACCCCGAACTCAGATTTCCACTTCCGATGTCGCCACCCCCATGATCGGATCAACTCCCGAAATCAGATCACTGACTCAACATCGCTTCACTCGTCTCAGCCAATCACCGTGACTCATTCCTAATTATTTCTCTTGATTTTTTTGATCGTTTTCTCTTTCTTCCATTCACCCGTTAATAAATGTATGGTGAGTTTCCCTTCACTCTCTAAAGCAATTGGTCCTCGAAGGGTGGAAAATTGCCAGGCATCGACTAAAACACACTTTGGGCTTCCATCATCACTCAACAAATTCCTTCAACCCAGCCCCAAGCCCTCAAACTCAGGAGCCACCAGGCAGAGGTGAATGGGAAACAGCCAGTCCTTGTGACCAAATCAGCGGTGAACCCACTCTCTCTCATCACTAGAGGAACCTCTAATACCATGGACACACTGTCATAGGAACCTAATAAACTGAACCCATCCACAGAGTCCTCCACACTACTCCAAACTGGGTGTTCGCAGAACCCATCAACTCAAAGCACTCATGGATGTCGCAATCCTGATCACCACTCCATGTAATCCAGCTAAGAGTCTCCTTCTGAATGAGCTACCGTGCCAAACTGTCCCCAACAAGCTTCATAATGCACTACACAGAACTAATATGTTAAAAAATAAATGTACACTGGGTCCCCACACATTACTCATACAAAAATATACATCCAAATCAATATAAGAGTGACCAAACATATATTAAAAACGCCACAATTTTCATAAGATGTTACACAAGATCAATGCCATAATAATCCTGGATTTCTTCAAAAACGTCTCTGAAGCAGCGTCCCTGGGTACGCCTCCAGACTGAACAGACCCTCTCAGATGTGCTAAAGGTGTTTCCTCCAAGAGTGCGATACTCCCATGAATGGTCATTCCCACCTGCGCCACAATGGCAACAAATCTACATTCCTACACTCATGAACCCACTCAATGTCTGATGATGCCCAAAACCCATGTCCTCGAGTTCCACTGATCCCACACGCCCGTCAATATATGAGTGAAATATCCAGCTCACAACAAAGCCTTTGTTCTGTGGAAAATTTGGCAACCAGTTTTAAACTCATTTAACTAACACATTTTCAGCAACGAAAAATTCGTGAGGCTTCACTGATTCTTAGTGCACCAGCTGAAACCCCTCGTGTTACCCGCTCAATGCTACACCACACAAATAAATTTTCCACTTGCTCCAAAAAGCCACACCAACTTGCCAACAAAACAAAGCCCTTAACATTCCTCACCATCATGGCTCTTAGCCAAAGATTAACACGTAGGAAAAGAGATCCCCACCTCCGGGAGTTTGTTTGAACTCATCAAACGGTGTCCATCACGCCAGCCTCTATCACAGAATTAGCCTTTACTTCGCCCTGTATTTTAAAAATCGACGGTCCGATCGCCGGCCAAAAAACTAGAGGGAAAGCGCCACTTTCTCTCGACTGTACCACCTCCCGCACGCTTCCAGCCTATCACTGTAATGGATTTTTGGTGTTTTGAGAAGAAGACACTATTCCATGTTTGTCTCAGTATACCACTGAAAGTTTCACACCTCCATCATGTCTTATTTTTTTCACTATTTGACATTTCTTTGTACACTCAGCCGCCCATTTACATCATCTCTTCTAATTTTTGGTAACATGTGTCACAAGAGTACATGTAGTAGGTGACTTTGTCACATCACATGTCTCTCAACTGGCTTAACTAAGACTGATAATCTTGGCCTCGAAACACATGAATTCATACTGTCCCTCAAATTCGACGAAACTGACGTGGTAGCTTAGATTTCATGAGACGATTCCAACGGTGAAGTCCGTTTCATCATCCGAGATCTAGAAATTCTTGGGTTTTGACTGAAATTACCGTTTTGCCATTTTCCTGAAATTGAATTTTCTCTGTCTTACATCTCCTTCCCTCGTCTCCACACATAAGCTACAGATAACCCCACAACCTCTACGCAGCATCCTCTCTACACCGCCATGGCAAAGATCAAGGCCGGAAGTAAACTCTCCCCACAAGATTCCTGAACTTTACCTCCGATTTCCTCGGGTCTATAAACTCTTTATTTCTCCCTTTTATAAATAACCAGTGTGGTCTGCGGGTGAGATAGCCAATCCATGCCAAGAACCAAGCACTGCAAATCCCTCACATTCATACATAAATCCACCGGGAACCTTGTCCCCCATCGAACTCCCCTACTATCTCCTCCGACTACTCCTGAAGCCCCGAGACCAACGGATCCTCAACGGAAGGGAAACTCTCATACAACCCTCAAATGGTTGGGTCTCTATCTCGAAGCAATCTACAGCGCCTGGATGCAAAATGAAATGTGGCTCCCGGGTCCACTAATGTAGTGGCAGACATGATAAGAGATAGGAAAATAATACCAAGAACTACATTTGAGCTGCATCCGTATTCACTGGAATGTACAACATAAACTTTGCTGAGCACGGTCTCTGCATGTATCCCCTAGGGCACTACCTCTCCCGCCTACCACGACTCGCCTACCGTGGGCCCCGCACTGGCCCTCCGCTCAAAGCTCTCAGAAAGACCTTTCGAGTGCTCATCTCGTACGGGGTAGCTGAGGCCACTACCGATGTCTTGGTACCAATCCAATCGAGGATACTCTTAATGAAAATGGCCTTTCCGCCACAATGGAAATACCCTATACTATATCTCTTATTAATTTCAAATACGTCCGGCTGGCTACATCATGCATTTGGAGGGAATATTTTGGGTGCACCATTTAAATCGGGCCAACATCCCCTACTAGAGGTGGGCCTCGTTTTGCACCTCGGCCCTATAACTTACCCCATCTATTTTTGGCTGGATCGACTGTAGCTCATGAAAGTGCCTCATGAAAATTCTCTTACTTTCCCCGTCACTTTGATACATACTTAAGGAATATTTCTTTCTGTAAAACCCCTCAGAGCTAATTCTTAATCCAATCCCAAAAATCAGTTCCAGGAACCATAGGCAAATGAATCATGATTCGTGCAAAGAATCACAAAATGGCCTGTACTTCAGACTTATCATTCTCGAATATATGGAACCAATCTAACTACCTCTCGAACTTTCCATACTTTGATACCCGATATGCTCTTCCCCGCTTAATCAAGAAACTCCCCAATCTTCGAATCCTTGTGGACTCCTCGAGAAAGCAACTGTCAAGAAAACCTTGCTTAAACCGGTCCCAGCTGATACACCATCGATACCCCATCCACGAATCCCACCAATCCTTGAAGGCCCCGTCTTCCACTCAAAAACCCGAAATGTGGACCCCCGATCATCCATAAAAATTTCATAACTTTGTAAATCTGAAACATTTTGCCCAACCATGTCTCAGCAGCCTCAGATCACCACTTCCATCACATGGTCAGAGCCTAAATCCTGCTCTTTATAGACCTCCAGGGCTCAGAACCTCCTGGGTGGCGACAGAGGGGGAAGTGCTTTGAGGCCATACCGACAGAGTCGCTATAGCAACTATTTGAGCACCTGCAGTGCCACCCGCTCCGGGCTGTAAACAATCCCGATGAGTGTTCCTGGCTCCAAATGGTCCAAACGACCCCTGGCTATGTGGAGGCTGGATCTATAGAGACCGTGAGCCAACCACCACGTGCTCAACTCCCTAAGCACAACATCGTAGTATGCCCTGAAGCCCTGAATTACCTCCTAGGACGACCGACGTCCCTCCGCCCAAATAGTGTTTTATTCGCAAACTCAATTGCTCTGCACTTTGGAAACACTTAACATGTAATGTACTGAATTTTAAATGGCCAATAGTGTAGAAGAAAAACTACGGGCTAATGAACAGCTGTGCTCTCGGCAGATTCGCCCGATACTCACTCACACACACCCCCACCCTTACTAGCAGGCAAAGCAGGTCGGCCACCCTGCGTAACCCCAAATTACTACTTCCAATGACTAGAGAATCCTCATAGTTTAAGTCATGTTGCTTGGTTGAAAAACCCGTGATAAATTTTTTTTATATTATTATTAATTTTTTTTAGTATTACTATTTGGATATATGACTCATATTGCCTCATTCGTGTCCGTTTCTGCCCCGAAAAAATTTATTTATTTTAAATGAACTTAGCTCAAGCCATTTCCTAACTTCCGAGAATTTTGTAAAATCTCGCCCTCGGGTCACCGCATTTATCACCGTGTGTGTAAAAATCGTAAAATATTCCGAATCGCCTCCGAATTTAACACGGAATCTTTTGGGTCACTAGATTTTTGCAGACGAATCTAATGACATACCATTTCGTCATCCGAGATTTAGAGAATTTCTATAGAGCTTCCTAGAACTATTGGTTATGGCAATTTATTATTATCTTATCCTTTGAAATTCCTTACAATTGTGATTTCACCCTCCTCCACTTTAATTGCAAAAAGTGCCATAATGATTTTGAAAATCTCACTCTATCCTTAAACAACTTTCAAAAAAAATACTACTATGCCACTCCAACACCACCCAAGTCCTGGTACATATGCGACCCCACGGCACACATACCGTATACCTTCCTGGATCGGCGCGAGCACTTATAAGGCGTAAACACAAAATTAATCTGAATGTTTTATAGCATGTTTTACAAAAATATAATCAGAAAAGCTTCATGTAGGCTTTCCTCAAAAGCGGTCTTCAGTGAGCACCGTCTCCTAATACCCTTGTACTGAAAGGATCCCCACGATCGGTGAAAAGCCCATTGGATAATCTCCATGAGGGAAGGCTCCCCACCTAAGTGCTCATCAAGTTGAACACACAAAAGAGCACACTTATATTGAATTTAGTACTTCAAGTCATACTTATTCACATTTTTGTATAAGAATAGGTAATTTCTTTAATTGTTTTTGTTTCCGGACTCTTCAGATAGGTTTTTCATGTTTCATGTTGGTAATTGTTAGCAAGGGTTCGTGTTTGGCAGAAAAGAGAATATGGAACATTAGGGATGATGGCAACCATTGGGTGAAGTTTCGTGAAGTGAAAAAATAAGCTGGGAAACAAGGGTGAGGGAACTCATCGATGGTGGTTTGACTGCATCAGATACCTCTCTCACCGCACTCTGACACCCGGGCCACCACAGAGGGCTGGACCCAGACCGTGACACTCCAACCCCAGACCGACACACCACAAAGCAATGGTTAACTCTACCCCAGACACCTTCAACTCAGACCGCACACCCATGCAAGTAGCGTGAGAGCAAATCTGCGTATTGCATAACATTAACTCATAGCCGTACACTCCATGTAAGATTTGGCGAGAATTGAGCAAGAATACGCATCATCAATAAGTGCACGATCGCCCTTAGCCAAATAACCTAGATCGCAATGAAAAGGGGTATGTTTAAAGGAAAGGGGGAGAAGGCAGCTTTTGATTCCGAGGGTTAGGTTTTCATAGAAGAAGTGTTTTTTTCCATATTTTTGGTGAAGTTTTATAGATTAGGGTTGAAGACTTCATTTTTCTAGAGATTTTTTATTTCAAGCACATGTAACCTTTCAGTTAGATCGCACATCTTGTTTTCTCTCTCAGTATTTTGTATTTTTCATTCCTAGGTTTTGCAATTGAATTCTGATTTTCTCGAAGTTCCTTTTATGAATAAATTCTTTTCAATTATGATTTGCCTTATAATTTCCATGGAGTTCTAAACTTTTATGCTGGGGTTCTACGGTGGAAACTCACCCTGATCGAGGTAATATCCCTAAATTCCTCTTTTATACTCCAGCTGATCAGGCGATGTTAATCACTTGTAGAGAAACTTTATAAAACCTTAGTTGGGTGATCTCTTGATAAACGTGCAGAACGAGAGATCCCTGCAGACACGTTGTATTTTGATTAAAAATGTGCAAGCTAAGAGTCTCAATTAATTGTTGAACAAGTGTTTAACATTCTTCTCGATCGCTTTTCATTCTAAAAGAGTGTTTAAAGTAAAATCTTCCATCGAAGACCATTCATCATCAATGGCCTAGATGAGACTATAAACTAAGAGGTGGAATTACGAGTAATGGTGAGGGAAACCCAAGAATCCTAAAGAATCATCTTTCTATTTTAAAATAGTCAATTTAATCAATCCTTAAATCAACCAACCACAACCCCATAATTTCCTTTTTCAATTACACACCTTTTAAAGAATAGCTCCTAAGGATCAACAATTAGACCACTCCCTGTGGAAATGACTTGTGGACTCCTACAAGACACATAATGTTAGACAACTTAATTCCTACGCTTGGGAATAAAATTCAGCATACGAATAAGAACGAAGCACTCATGCAATGGAAAACACACACATTCAAATGAATTCATGATTCCTATTCGAATTTCTACGTGCCCAATCCCATGCCTCGAGTCCTCATCGACTCCCTCCCACATGCTTATGCCATGTATGAAAATCGTTTCCAAACAAAATATTTGTTTTATTTGTGGGCAACCTTCAAAACAATTCATGGGCCTCTCCGACGTGAATTGTTGGATGGTTTCCCAAAACAATTATTTGGATAATTTTTCGATAAAATTCTATTTTGACAACCCTCAGATTTTATTTGTCATGTGGACATACTCCGATAACCAATTGTAAGTCAACCCTCCGAAAACATGTCATGCACTCACACCTACTATTCTGTGGTGCCTCAAAGGCATACGAACGATTGTTATTTGATAGATAATTCATGTTAATATATCAAGCATGCATATATTAACAAAATTTACACACAACAACATGTTATTCAAACATAGCAATAACATATCAACACACAAGCAACACATAAAGTCCATGGTCAATTTCGGGACTATCCAAAACCACTCTAGGGATTTCGCCACTACCCAAGTTTTAACCAATCGAACGTAATCAGCCTGCCCTTAACATCCCTAATCCATCAAATGGCTCTTAGCCAAAGAATAAATCAAGTAGGAGAAAACCCTTATCTCCAGGAGTTTGTCAAAACTCCACAATACATGTACCCACGCGTAGCTCTTGCAGTGGGGATCAACTTTGCCTCTTGTCTCGCCGGGATTCGACGGATTGATCGTCGGAAAATCTAGAGAGAAGTTAGAGTCTCTCTCTCTAAACTCTCTTCCTTTCTCTTTCCTCTTTCTTTTCTCTCTCTATTTTCTCGGTTTGCTCTCCCCTCTCCCAAACTAGTTGGTCAAGTGGGGTGTCCTCTCACTTGCCACATGTCTACCTTCCATTGGTTGACTTGGATTTCACCTTATCCCGTATCCATCTACTTTGGATTTCTATCCAATGACATGATGCCACATGTCTCCTGTGGCTCACACTTGAGTTCAATGTTTGACTTGCTCTCAACTTGACACGTGGCACCTCTTGAGCCACTCACAATGTGCCAAGTGTCCCGCACCACTCTCGGTGCCTCGAAAAACGTGAAATTGCGACTATCTCGGAATTCAAAAAAATTCGAAGTGAGAGCTAGATTTCGCGAGACGATCTCAATGGTGAAGTTGGTTTCATCATCCGAGATCTAGAAAAATTTCGGATTTTGACATAAATTACTGTTTTACTCTTTTTCATAAAATTAGAATTTTCTCGGGTTTTACAAATAATACTCCCTCTGTATTAAGATTAATCGATGATTAAGTATAAGAAATTCAAATTTGACATTGATCTTCCACATTCTTCAGCTGATGACAATGTAAAACAGTTCAAGATAATATTAATTATATTCACATTCACATTGATTTTTCACATCAAATTTCTTAGGAAGTGATGAATAGTTATCCATGAATGTAACAAACTTGAAGTGAAGGGAAGAGAGAGAGAGATTATGGTTTATTAACCAACATATATAATGACCCATTTCACAATAAATGCTCTTTTCTAATTCAAGCCCCCAAGCATAAGACACCTCAAGTTTCAAAGTGATTTAGGATTTAGGAATTTTTAGGCTTAGCGGGGGTAGAAGGATTTTAGGTTTTTAGGATTTGACAAAATTTTCTTTTCCTTGGAATAAGATAAGAATTTGATGCATTAAGATAAAGGAGACAGTGGTTTTTTTTTCTTTCTCCCCATCCCTAAGGCGTAAGTAGTGCCGTGAAAGTGATCGCTGTATTTTATAAAAAAGTTTACTATTCTACAATATGTTTTTGTTATTTTATTATTGATGAAATATGTTTTAATGATTAAGGGGTTTTTACTTATTTATTTTTATTCTTCACCTTAACATAATTCACCGTTCCAATTTCTTTGGCTAAAGGGCCTCCCACTCCCACAAAGATTCTTCCACTACGTATGGTAAGTGGCCACCGGCTAACTTTCTTCTTTCTTTGCTTACTTAAACATGTTAATTATGAAGCACTCTTACAAAGGTTCCTCCACGCCCACACCTATTGATTTCCCTCCAAGTGATTATTGGTCAGAAGCACTAGTGACAGAAAAGTCTTCGTTCAAAAACAAGAATATTGTAGGTAGTTCCATGAGAGATTAGTTAACAAGAAAAGAAATTCTATAGTAGAAAAATATCGGTAAAAATTCTCCATCTTCCATTGAATTACTGTAAAGTTAAGAAGAAAAGAAAAAAACTAGAAATTATAATTATTGGAAGATGATATATACTAAATACTAAATATGATAAAGTAAAGTTCTTTCAAACTAATTATTTATTATGTAAATATTTCTTTTTTTTTTCTTCCTTTCTACTTTTCTTTATGTTTTTTCCTTTTAATTTTTCCTCATGAAGATAGGCTCTTTATTCTTTACATTAATTCAAAATATATATAAAAACCTACCTTAACAATCTTCTGACATCCAAACATAAACCTTAAACTTTTTCTTTCAACGACAACTCAAATAGCAATATTACTAAGCTAATAAAGATGGATTGCACACCAAGAACAAAAAACAAGAACCAATGACGTAAATGCACCCTACACCACACTGTAATAGCAAGCACAAATCAATTCACAACATCTACTTCAAGATAATCGAGCTTCTCTCATGAGCCGAAGGTAAAACACAGGGCGGTAATTTAGTAATTTAAAAAACAAAACACAACCAATGACGCGGATCTACTAATTACCTTCTTGCCACCGAGAGTTGCCTCTTGACATTGAAGGCAAAACATAGCTTCGCAAATGCCGATCGGAAAGTCCATACTTATGAAAAATCCACTTTTTCCTTAAGCCCGTTATCTTCCACAAACCTCCGCCATCCTGCTAAATTCAACACAATCGTACTCTTCCACTTTGTTAGGTTTAAATCATACTCTCTACCCCTCAGATCCACCATAACCACTTCCTGTGAAACCACGAGAAAATCTAATTTTATGAAAAATGGGCAAAATGGTAATTTTGGTCAAAATCCAGAAATTTTCTAGATCTTGGATAACTAAATGGACTTTATCGTTGGAATCGTCTCACGAAATCTAGCTACCACATCGAATTCCGAGACAGTCGAAATTTGCACGTTTTTCGAGGCAACGAGCGTAATGCGGGACACTTGGAACATTTTGAGTGTCTCACAGTGTGCCACGTGTTAGGTGCAGAATGAATCAACTTAAGCTCAAGTGTAAATCCATGTGGACATGTGGCATCTCCTAATTGGAGGATAATCTGTTGTGGTGGATAAAGTGAATAAGGTAACTTGTATCCACCAGTCAGAGAATTTGACAAGTGGCAAGTGAGAGACAAACGGAATAAAATCAGAAAGAAAAAGAGAACACTTCTCTATTTCTTTGGGTCAGAAGGGAGGGGGAAATCAGCTTTTAGAGAGAGAAGCTCTAATCTCTTCTAGATTTCCGCTCTCAACCGTCGCCGGTCGGGCTAAGAAGCAAAGTTGTTCTACGCGGCAAGGGCTACGCGTGGGTTTTAGTTTTGTGGAGTTTCGACAACTCCAAGAGGTAGGGGTCTTCTCCTACTTGGTTATTTTCGGTTTTAAGAGCCTTATGAATGGTTTGGTTGATTTGAGGCCGTGAGTATCCATTTGATCGGTCCCAAAACTCGACCGACCAAGGAAATTGAACCTGCTTGACAGCCCACGGACTGCTTGGGTGGAGCTCAGGTGGGATAATTTATGCAATAAATTATACGATGTTGTTGGGCCTGAAATGGTTATAGATTTGCCCCACAAAGTGGAACCGATGCTTGGTGAGAGGGCCGCCCCACTACTCGCTTAGAGACTGCAAATAGTCCCTGCTTTCTTGACAATCGAAAAATGGTCCACGTGTGTTGTAAGCAAAATATCGGGCTTGAATCAGGAGGAAAAATATATTGTTAATGCATCAAAATTAATCAGCATGATGCCGCCACAATCATATGAAATATAATTGCGTGTGTTTATTGGAAATAAATTGTTGATTATCCCATGTGAGCTTTCAATTTTGATGTTATCGATATGAATAAATAAATACGTGATTAAGGTGTGAATTTGTTAATATATGCATAATCGGAGATATATTAGCATGTGTTGCATGAAAATGGCATAATGCATTTCATATGCACCGGGCAACCTATAAAATTAGGTGTGAGTGCATGGTATGAAAGAAAATAAAATGGAAAATGGTCGCGGGAAAGGGAATTTCAAGGAAGATTTTCTAAAGAATTGCCTCGAGAGTGGTCCAACAAGCTCATCTCGAGGTCACCCATGACTGTTTCGGAAAAATGATCCAGCAATTCGCCTTGAAGGGTAGTCCAATATATTTACCAAAACTCGGTAGTACGTTTTCGAGAACAAAAACCTTTTGTATTGAAAACGATGTTTTTCTCATATTTGGCGAGGTACGCGTGAGAGTCGAGGACTCCGAGAAGGAAAGTATGCAGTCGATTCTCATCCATATCAGGTAGACATTCAAATAGGATCACATATTTGCTTGAATGTGTTTATGTTGAATCATTGCATGTGCGCTTAGGTGGGAGTAACCCATGTAGGATAATTCAACTACTTGGCATTGCTCACCCTGTCGAGGGAATATTATTTCAGGTACAGGGAGTGTTCGGGAAGCCGGGTTGTGGCTTTGATATGTAAATTTGTAAAACATGTATGAATTATTACAATTGAAACATGTTGTATTAAGAGTGTTATATTAACTCTTGAACTATGGTAAAATATAGTTAATGTATTTTTGTGAGTATGGATATAACAATGTGGCCATTTTATCATGTAATGGTCTCAGCGATATGAGATACAAGCAGAGTTCTCGCGGCCGACGAGTTGTCAACTGACCCCGGGATTTGGGCGCCACACTTCCAAATTTCGTCCGCCATTGCCTTCTCCGTCATAGAGGCGGTCTAAAGACCCGCAGACGCTTTGGGAAAAAGGGATCTGCATTTAGTCGATTTCGCAATGTTTGACCATTGCAAGATCTTTCCGTAGAAAACAGCGTTCCACCTCTGCCGTCTCGAAATCATCCGTATAATAGGAATAGTAAGCATCAGAAAACCCGAGAAAATTTTAATTTTCTGAAAAAGGGTAAAATGGTAATTTCGATTAAAATTCAGAATTTTTCTAGATCTCGGAAGACGAAACGATCACGCTTGAAATCAGATTACGAACGAGCCACCACGTCGACCTCCTTCAATTCCAAGATGTTCACTCTCACGCTTCAAGGCACGTAGAGGAGTGCAGACACTTCGCTCTTATGAGTGGCTCAAGAGGTGCCACGTGTCCTAGAAAGTAGAATGGTCAAACATGAGCTCAAGTGGGGCCCATGAGTGATAAATGGCACCCGGAGTGGATGGAAATCTAAGCTGGGATGGATAAGTGGATACAAATATAAGCTAACCACCTAAGGGCTCGACATGCAAGCTAAGAGACAGTTCTCTTCAACTTCTCAACCGTGATTGATGGGAAAGAGAGGAAATTGAGAGAGAAAAGAAAGAGGAAAGAGTAAGAAGATATTCTAGAGAGAAAAGCTCTACCTTATCTCTAGATTTTCTACGATCAAATCGACAAACTCAGACAAGAGGCAAAGCTATTCACACTATACACGTGACAAGTACCATTTTTGTGTAGTTTCGACAAACTCCGAAAGGTAGGGGTTTTCTCCTACTTGTTTTACTCTTTGGCTAAGGCCCATTTTAATGGATGGGGATTTGTTAAAATTCTGACAGCCGGTTTTCTGCTCCAAAAGATTTGCACTCGAGGAAGAAATCCCTCATAGTGGTTTTGGCCAATCCACATCAAGCCATGTGGCTTCAGGTGATGTCAGGTTATTTCATGAGGAATAACATGTTGATTGTGATTTTGCCGCGTACTTATGATTTGACCGCTGGTTTATTAGCCCATGTGAGCTAATTTGGTGTTATTGCTATGAATAAATAACATGTGGTTAGTATGTGAATCTTGTTAATATAGACATTTGAGTGGGAATTTGCATGTTTTACTTAAATGTGTGGTATGCCATTGCATGAACACTTAGTTGTGGAGTAACCCTCGTAGGAGATTATCACCATCGGACACGCCACCCCGCCGAGAAAAAATTATTTCAGTATCAAGGTTCACCTAGGACGGACGATCCGAGGTCTTAGAGACGAAGAAATGGTCATATGTGGCCTTGTTATGTATTTTTGTAAAAAATCTGGGTGAAAGACCTAGTTTTGGGATAATTTGTAATCAAAACAAATTGTAAATTAACTCTTATTTTGTATAAAATATATATTTTGGTGAGTATGGGTGTATGGGCCGACGTGGCTTTTATCACGATAAGTCTCATGATACAGAGACACATGTGTTTCTCGCAGTTGACGGTGGTCACCTGACACCTTAACGTGGCGTCACAACGATAATGAACTTCGGGTTTTCTTTATTACCTTATTCCGTCCTCTTAGTTTTTTCCCCCACTTTTACATTCAGATCCGGAATGACCACGGTTTCTTCCTCCACTTTTACATTCAGGTTCGAAATGACCACAGTTTCTTCCTCCACTCTTACATTGAGATCCGGAATGGCCACTCTAGACAGTCTTGCGAATAGAGAATGAAGAGAGATTGCCATTTTATAAGTAGTAAGCGACTGATTCTATAGGGTAGTAAAGAGTGGGTTTAAGATATATATAACATTATATGTTAGACATACACTGAATCAATGATGTCATTGTCAAACCACCTTTTATAAGTACAGATGGAAATTGGGGCGGCACCATCCGGACCCGGACTCGAACCCGTACCCTTTATTTTTTTCAATTCTCAATCATGTTTACATTTGTTTTTTGTTTTTTATATTTTTTTATTATATTAATATTAATATATTTCAAAAAAAAAATTTATAAATTATTTATTAAAAAATATTCTTATTGTTATTATTATTATTATTATTATTATTATTTATATTAAAGTATAAAATAAAATAATAAAAAATATTTTTAAATATTTTTAGTCAATTTTTCCATCTATTTTTATCTAAAGACTGATGGTGTGCGTAAAACATGGAATAACTAACCAAACTGTTATATAGCAGGAGAATTCAAGAAAAAGAAGAAATTTTGCAGTAAAATGAGCAGAAGGTGGATGAGCTGCACGATATAATTACTGGGCAAAGGTCATAAGAGAGGAAAGGCGCACAAGGATGAAAGGGACCTGATGTCGTGAAGCCCACAATAATCAAATACATTCAGTTGCAACAAAATAAAAATCCAAACACAAATGAAGTTTAATTGAAAACAAAATGAGTCGGGAGCGAAAGAAACTCAAGGTCAAGCAATCGTGAATTGAAGAAAAGAAGATACGATGTCGCGATATCCGGATGCACTACACATCACCATCGAATCGTGATGCACCCGACACGCCTTACAAGGAGTATAGCGCGACAACATCGCCTCAAGAAGAAGGTCGCCACATCATCTCGTAGGTCGCGATAAAGAATAGTGAAGAAAAGAGGTAGCTTACAACACCTGGCCAAGCCGCGATGTCACAGAAGAGAAGGTCGCATAACACCTGGGATGTCACGACATCAATTGCAAAGATGTATGGTCGCGACAACACTGCCGCCGCGACATCAACTACACAGAAGGGAAGTCGCGACATCATTTAGTGGTTGCGACAACATTGGTAAGAGAAGGAAGTCGCGACAACATCCAGAGGTCGCGACAACCACTACAAAGAGAAAGAGGTCGCGGCTAAATATCCACTTGTCGCTACATCAAATGCAATACGCTAAGGTCGCGACGCCCTTAAGCCGCCGCCACATCGCCCCACAAAGACTTGTCGCAACAAAACAAAGGCTTCGCGACAAAGATCGAGACAACAGAGAGGTCGCGATAAGGACTGAGATGTCATGACAAGATTAAACTCAAGCGTTAATTTGAAATCCACAATGAGGTGCATCAAATTAGTGGCCCAACTTTAACCCTATAAATACACAAATGCTTATTGAAGAAAGGCGCCGCGACTCAAAGAGAAACTGGCGTCAAGGCCCTCGAGTTTGTATTTTATTTTTTTCTTTTGTTTTCTTTTTTTTTTTCCATTTTATTTTAGATTAGATTAGTTTGTATTGCCTCAATTTCGATTTCAACATTAGCCGTAAAGCGATCGAGCGAATTTATGTTTATTTCTTAAATTATCAAGCCTGTTGTTTGAATTTCCGCATAAATTTTGGGATTTCAACACCTAGCTTCCGATTTACAAAGGGTTTTCTTGACTGCAAGCCATTTTATGGTATAACGCAGAATTTAGAAACCTACTCCATCAATTGACGGTCATTTAAATAATCTTCCCGCAAGATTTCATTCATAATAGCTGAACTTCGTATGTTAAACGACTTGTCGGTTTTGCGTGTTCTTGAATTGATCCCAATTTCACCATGTACCCATAACGAGGTTGTTTCAGCCTGATCGAGGCCCTCTGGTGACATGTGAGAAGGCATTCAAGAGTAAGAAACAATTTCGGGAAGGTATTTGAACTCCGATATTGCCGATCTAATGCGTCTCAGATATTAAATCAATACATCCTCTTCTCGCTGTAACCGAATGAGTTGAGTGAGTTATAAATTTAAGTAGACAGAGTTCACCAATTCGAATAGTTGAATTCGATCCCGTTAGCTATGATCTAATTAAGGAAAGAGTAAGCTATTCTAATTTTGAGGGTGAGGAACTGATATGCAACCTCAAGAATGACTCACTTGAAGGAGCTCAGTCCCAAAGGCACCCCATGTTGTGGGTATGAAGTATTGAGAAAGAAAAATACCCACAAGGCAACTAGTCTTATTAAAAGTAGTTATTTCACCCCGTGTTCGAGAGAAACAAGATGCGTAGACGATGAACTGTGTGGTATGGAGAGATCCAATACACTATATTAACTCGACTAGTTTTAAAGATCCGTAGTTCAAAACCAAAGATGCATGCATCAGAGGAATTGATTCTTCACACAATGACATTCAATGTTTTCTTTTAGAGATACAATAATCCCAACAATGGACGTTAAATTCAACACTATGTTTTTGATACATTTTCTTAATATCTAACATATCACTCCAACATCCATTTTTCTTACATCATTCATTTCAAGCTTTCAAAGAAAATCTCACTATCGTATTATCGCCCAAATAGTATGGAGCTTAAGTAGTCGGGGTAGTTGATTGAAAATTCCCGAGATCTCTCGTGGATCGATATTCGACTTAAATCCATTTTATTACTTGTCGACTGGGTGCACTCGCAGTGATACGGATCAAAACCACACGAAAATGGTTTACTCTACAAAAATATCTTAATCAAGTGATACTTAAAGAAACTCACACTCAAGTTTAATGGTTTATTTATCGAGTGATTGTATAATGTCCTGGGTAATAAGTCCCAAATTCTTGAATAGGCTTTGATCCAACAATTTATCAGATGTAAATTTTTAACTAGTCTTACGGTATTGTCATTCGGATTGTGATAATAGTCCCAGGTGATGATGTCATAAATTTGTATACACCTTTTGGTCCTGCTAATAAGTTTTATAGAAGGCATGCTTCTGGGATCGAAAGAATTTAGTAAAATCAATATCTCGTATCGAAAGAAGGAAATGCTAATTCGAAGATTTAAAAAAAACAAAAACAAAAATGCTTTTGCGCTGACTACATCGACTACTAACCTTTAACAAACCATATTATAATATTTGTTGACCGTACTAATCCTATTAATGGCAGCTGACTGTGTGGACAAAATTTTAATGCATAGAAATAACACCGACCGACCTATACAGACACAAAATTAGAGAACACTCAGAAGCTCGAGAAAGATAAAGAAGGCGAAAACTCCAACCATGGCGCATCTAAAGACGTGGATCGAATGAAGCCACATAGAGAAGTGCCTAAAAGGCCTCAATCACTGACATACTATGGAGGATTCGAAGCCTAGTATTCAAGATGAGTACTTCTACAATCAAAAATGCCAACATTTATTGATGCAAAATAATTTTTAACTTAAACCAAAGACTAATTACAATGGTCCAAAGAAAGATTGCCATCGTCATCCCACGAGACCCAAACGAGCACCCGGGAAGATTTCTCGTGATGGCTAACACAAAGAAGTTGAATGGGTGAGACCGTAAGTCAAGATCCGCATCTATTCCCATCTTCTTCTCAGAGACAAACAGCCATGGTATGAATCTTTACCATATGGCCTCGTCGATACTTGGAGGAGTTAGCAGAGGCCTACGTAGCAGATTCTTCCCAGCCTCACCTCGTAGAAGGAGGGAAATCATCGTTTCACAGGGGGAAGATGAAAGCCCTGTGGATGTAGCCCGGGTGTCTCAAACGGTTGCTTGGTGAAGATGTCCAATGTGGCCGGGATAGATCTCAAGACCTGAATGCACATCAGATATCATGCCTCAAATGATATATCAGCGTATCTCCGCTGATGCTTCATGTCAGGAGCATTCAAACCTAAAAGTGATGAAGAAGCAAGAGAGTCGATTGAAGACCTCGACTAAATGCAATATGAAACTCCTTCCGAAGCCAAGAGAAACAACAGAGAGTGGGGATCGCGGAGTCAGCAAGATGACTACGGAGGCCAAGTCGGGATGCCATTATGCACAGCTGACAAGCAAGAAAGGAAGACACACACGCCCCATGATAGATAAAGTGAAAGAGAGTTATTGGGGCTGGCGCCAGAGCTTACCTAAGAACAATTCCATGACATCAAGAGGTTAAGTATCCTGGGAGTCAAGAAACACCATTTCAACCCACTACTAACTCCGCCAAAGACATTATCACCTGAAGATCGAGGAACCATGAGAACTCACGGTGAGGGGGGCCTGTATAAGGCCCAAGGTACACGTAACCTCAATAGTGGGTTATTAACAACCACCAAGGTTCCAGCAGACAAGGAATGAACATTAAATGAATATCGTGGTCGAGGAGGCCCAACCATGAAATGGTATGCCAGATTTTAGATAATAATGGGCTGAACTCCTCCATGAACAAAGTTTAATCAGCGCTTAACCGCTACCAATTCTCAAATTTTTCACCACCAATGCATCCCCGAAGAACCTGAGACACAAGTGTGTAAGTACCGGCCCTAACCCCCGCAGCCGTGAGGAAAGATACCTTCCCAAGTGACACAAAGAAGAATCCAAAAGACCGTACGGCCGTGCGCCTGAAGCTGAAGGAGTTAGAAAAGATGAAAGAAAAAATGGACAAAGAAGAAAGAAGAAGAAAGCCCGTAAAAGGAAGAAGCACCGGAGAAAAAAGAAAGAAGGAGTGGACAGAAGGATATCAAAGGCTCTAGACTAAGAATCCCATTTCCACTGTAGATCATAAATCAAGGATGAGGAGCAACAAGGTTTTTGAAAACTTTCGTGGCTGTAGATCGCATGCCCTTTACAAGTGGTAACTCGGGATGCCACTTCATATGCAAAATTCCTCAAGGACATACAGCAAGAAAAAGAAAGATAGTAGGTAGTTAAGGATTGTGAATTTAACTGCTACTGGCAAGGTCGTGATAAAGAAAGAATCATGTAAGACGGCTGATCCGTGGAGTTTTACCATTCCTCGTAGATCACTGAGGGGTTGAATTCCGTGAAGCTCTGTGACTCAGGAGCTAGTATAAACTTGATGCCTCTTTCTGTTGCCAAGCAATTAAGTTTGGGGGAGGTTATTCCCACCACTATTACTCTTCAAAATGGCGATGTGATCGATGGTAAACCCAAGGAGCGATGGAAGATGTGGCCGGTCACCGCTGGGAAATTTGTCTTCCCAAGAGACTTCATCATTCTGACATGGAAGAAGATTCACAAGTACTCGCTTATTGGGGAGACCATTCCTAGCCACTCGGAGCCGCTCCGAATGACATGCAAAAAGGAGTTCTCACCTTGAGGGTTGGAGAGGAAGTTGTTGCTTTCAACCTGATCAAAAGCATGCAGAATATAGACATAGACAGAGAAACTTGCAATGTAGTTGATGATGTCTATACTTACAACCCTGATGTTCATAATGATTGTAATACTCAAATTTTTATCAATGAAAAAGAGATGAATTCCCAGTATATCGAAGATGACTACTCTGATTGTCCATACAACAGTTTTCATTCTATAGAAACTGTGTTGAGCCTGAAGCAAAACAGAAATGACAAAGGGGAAAATAATGAAAAAGGGGAAATTCATCAAGAAACCAGTGAAGAGGGGCTAGTGTTGAAAGAATTGCCAAGTCATTTGAAGTATGCTTACTTAGAATCACCAAAGAGAAGACCAATGATTATCTCTGCTAGACTTAGTGATGATGAGGAACAGAGGTTGCTGCAAATCTTAAAGAAGCATAAAGAGTCTATAGCTTGGTCCATTGAAGAATTGAAGGGTATCAGTCCATCAATTTGCATGCACAAAATTCCCGCTTAGAAGAAACTCAGCTTCATCTCAGAGAACATCAAAGGAGACTGAATCCAAAGTGGATGGGGCGAAGTGGTCGTGAAAGGAGGTACTCAAATTGTCAATGTCGGTTTTATCTTATGCAATTTCAGATAGTCCTTGGGTGAGCCCAGTCCATGTGGTTCCAAAGAAGGGTGGGTTTACTGTGATCCGCAATGAGAAAAATGAATTGATTCCAACAAGAAGGATGTGGATGGAGGGTATGTAATGACATGTGAAGCCGAACACAAATTTCACCGTAAAAGATCATTTCCTTGCCCATCATTGATCAAATGTTGACAGATTAAGGTGACACCCTATTTTTGTTTCTTGGATGGGTATTCTGGATACAATCAGATTGCTATTGCCCCTGAGGATCAAGAGAAGACCACATTCACATGCCCCTACGGTACCTTTGCTCTGTAAGGATGCCATTCGGGCCGTGTAATGCCCCCGCTACATTCCAGCGTGTATGATGTCAATATTTTCAGACCTTGCTGAAGAGGTTATGGAAATTTTTTATGGATGACTTCTCATCATGGTATGGATCTAGTTTTGATCGTTGTTTGAAGAACTCCGGAAACAAGGTTTCAAAGATGCCAAGACAAACAAATTAGCACCGACCGGGGAAAATGCCATTTTATGGTAATGTATTGTATTGTTCTTTGGCATAAAATTTCGCACTGACTGAAGTAGACCAATCCAAGGTATCCATTATCAAAACTCTTGCACCACCTACCACGCAAAGGAGTAAGAAGCTTCGGGGCATGTCGATTTTATAGAGATTCATCAAAGACTTCTCAAAATAAATTTGCACTAATTATGCAGACACGATAAGGATACAAGGTTTAATTTTGATGACTCCTGCAAGGCTGCTTGAAATCAAGATCAAATCTGTTCAAGCACCTATAATGGCTGCACCATAATGGGATCAGGGATTTGAAATAATGTGTGATGCCGTTGATTTCAGAATGGAGCCATTCAGGCAAAGAAAGGAGAAAATATTCAAGACCATATAATTACGCTAGTAACCTTCAATTACACAAGAAAATTACTCCAACAATTGGAAAAGAGATGCTAGCCATAGTATTTGCTCGTGAAAATTCAGGCAATACATTTTGGGGATCCCATGTTACTATTCATAATCGATCGTGCAAGAATCGTGCACTGGACAAGAAGGAGGCTAAGCCAAGATTGATAAGGTGGGTGTCGTGTTATCGCAAGAGTTTGACTTGAGATCAAGGATAAAGGTGTGACAAATGTGATAGCTGATCACTTGTCAAGAGAAAGAAGCTAATCGCTGAAGAAGAGAAAGTAATATTGACAGAGAACTTCCCAGATGAGTTAACCTGCTTAAAGTTTCCTTCCAACTTCATGGTATGTCGATATTGTGAACTATTTACCATAAGCTTCTTTCAGAATTCAATACCAATTAAGAGGAAACTCAGAACTCACAAATGTGTATTATATTTGGGATGATCCACTATTATTTAAAAAGAGGTGTCGACATGATAATAAGAAGATGTGTGCTTAAAATGAACAAGGCAAAATTCGAACATGAATGTCATGCATCACCATATGTAAAATATTTTTCGTGAGAAAGAACAACTTATAAGATACCTAACTGGTTTTATTGGCCCACTATCTTCAGATATTGCAGTTGGGAGTGGGTTAATTGTGTGATAGATGCCAAAAGATTGGAAATATCGCTGAAAGATAAAATGAAATGCCCCTAAGAGGTATAATGGTGGTGCAAATCTTTGATGGGAATAGATTTTATGGGACCATTCCCACCATCATTTGGGAACCTATACATACTGCTAGCAGTTGATTATGTTTCCAAATGGGTGGAAGCAATGGCTTGTCCAAGGAATGATGCTAATACAGTTGTGAGTTTCTTGCAAAAGAATATTTTTTGAAGCAGACTGGGAACAATCTTTAACTATCATTAGCGATGGGGAAGCCATTTAAACAAAATATTTGCAAACTCATGAACAAAGTATGGGATCAAGCATGTAATGAGTCTAGTTTATCATCCCCAAACCAATGAACAAGCGTAAATTTCCAAATAGTGGGAGATTAAAAGAATACTTGAAAAGACTGTGAGCTCAAGCAGGAAGGACTGGTCTTCCAAACTTGATGATGCACTTTGGGCTTACAGGACTGCATACAAAACTCCCATTGGAATGTCCCCATACAGAATTGTTTTTGGGAAACCATGTCACCTACCTTTGGAATTGGAATACAAGGCAATGTGGGCCATCAAGAAGTTGAACTTCGATTTTAAAACTGCAAGGGAAGAGAGATTGCTCCAACTGTCTGAACTGGAAGAATTAAGAAATGAAGCCTATGATAATGCTAGAATCTACAAGGATAAGATTAAAGAAATGGCATGACTAAAGGATCCCGAGAAAAGAGTTCAAAGGTGGGGAACTAGTTCTACCGTTTTAATTCCTAGACTGAGATTGTTTTGTGGAAGCTAAAACTAAAATGGAGTGGGCCATACACAAAGTGGTGTCAAGTAAATACATTTGGAGCAAAGTGACATTAAGGATCGACATCGAGAAGAATTCAAAGTCACTTGACAAAGACTGGCGCATTATCTAAGCAGGGAGGAAAGAATGGAAGAACTCCAAAGAGGTTATCTAGATAAGGAAAATCAAACAAAGAAGTCTGAATGGCACTAAAAATCGAAAGCAAATTAATGGGAGGCAACCCATGTAGACTTTAATTTCGCTTTTAGATTTTCAATTAACCTTGATTTTGTTTATGGCTATTATAATGATTAGTTAGTACTTAAAAAGTTAATTTTTGTTTAATTGAATCCTACCGGTAAATGTTGCAGTACTGCGTAAAATGGTTCTATTAAGAAGGAGTTTGAACCTCGGTCGCACAACCCAAAGAACTCGTTAGTAAGAGAACGACAGAGAAAAAAAAAAGAAAAAAGGGAGCATTCCTTCCCCTATATAAATTATGTGAAATTTGAATTGAATAAATTCTTTAATTA
This sequence comes from Tetrastigma voinierianum, assembly GCA_016808115.1. Classification (NCBI taxonomy): domain Eukaryota; kingdom Viridiplantae; phylum Streptophyta; class Magnoliopsida; order Vitales; family Vitaceae; genus Tetrastigma; species Tetrastigma voinierianum. The sequence goes on along the minus strand of JAEQBH010007124.1, from coordinate 21,617 downwards.
AGGAATTGGTTTGTCTGATGATGAGAATCTCATACTGATTAAGAGTGAAAAGTCATGGTTCATTAAATTCCGAGTAAAAATCGCAGACTACGCTGCGACAAAACTTATGTCGTGGTAAAATGAAGTCACAACAAAAGTTGTTGTCGTGACTTAGTCAATGCTGAAGGAAGAACAAGGAAGACGTCGCGACCAAAAGTTCTGTGGAGAAAATCGAGGTCATGACGTAAATTTGGTCGCGACAAGCATTAAATCCTCTTAAGAAAAGAGAGGTCGCGAGTAACTCGATTAATGTCCCGAGACGCCCGATGTCGAGAACCTTAAGAGGACTCACCCTCCCACGGATAATTTATGTCGCGACAAAGAGGATAAATTGCTAACTGGGAAGTTTTCAATGTTGCCCTAAATTTAATGACACAAGACACTCTCACCAATTTAAGTCACACAAGCATTAATAAATGAAATCATAATACCACCATAATAACTCGACCGCGAATCGGCTGGAAACTCTTCCCATTGTTATCTTCTTCCTCGATGCGAATTCAACTCTTCGTCTTCGCATATTCTCTGGATTAGATTTTTGCAAAACCCTATATCCAAACTTCCTCCTAAAAACCTTTCGATTCCTCCCAATGGTCGGACCAGACTTTCGGTCCCGAACTGGACGAAATCATGGAGGAACATGCTCAAACCGAAGGAGCGGTTCATCCAGAACCTGAGAGTCAACCAATTGCAAGGGAACAAGCATACAAGGGGAAGGACAAGGCGATGGAAGAAGAAGAAGATGCGTTTGTGTCAGAAGAGGCTAGTGTTAACATGCAGAGGTATTATGCTGATAAAGGGTTTGTTGGAGAGAGAGGATTCAGCAACCCTATTTCCCCTTTCAAGGAAATGATAGAACAACGAGGCTAGAAAATTTCGCAAGCACCGTGAGTCTCGATATTCAAGAAAGGGTCTGGGAATCTCTACTCTAACTTGGTAGGAAGAAAGGACAACTCAGATTTGTCGTGGGAGTCGGGTTCCATACGAGGCAAATGCCATTAACGAGGTGTACTGGATTTGCAGGCAAAGGCATAGCCCAAATTTAAGTTGTTAGCAAACCCGAACCGGCAGAAGATTTATTCGAAAATCGACAGATGGTAAGGTCTAATGGAATCAAGAGAAAAGGAGCACCCAAGACCATCAGCGTGAGATCTTACAGGAGGCTAAGGTATGCCTTATTTCCTAAGGCCTCGGTGTTAGTTCCTAAACTAAGCATGTATGCACAGTAAGGGAACAGGAAGCCATCATTCTGTATGCAATACTGAAAGGGTACAAGCTCAACGTAGGAGCAATAATTGAAAATTCAATATTAAGATACCATGAGGGAAACAAAAGAGGTTTGATCCCTCATCCAACAACAATCACTAGGCTTGCCAAGGTCAGTGAAGGGAACACAGCGTGCTAAGAGGTTCCTAAGGTCACCCATTAACCCTAATCGTAAGTAAGGCCAAGGAATTTGAAGAAAAAGGACTGCGGTGGGAAGGCATTCTGAAAAAGAAGAGGAGAATGAAAGACAAGAAGAGGACACTCTTTCTGTCAGATCAAGGAGAAAAACCCGAGAACACAACCTAAGGAATACTTCTATGTTCATAGAGGACTTAACTGCATGAGACAAGTCCTATAGATTTTACCACCCCACTGGCCAGCTCTCCACCAATGAGAAACAGGGAATTCAGAAAACCAGGAGAAAGCTCTAGAGGAGCCCAAGAAGATAGCCAAATAATGGAGATGCTCATTTCTATGCAGAAAAGTATGGAAGAGAGAAGAGAAATGGAGCATTCAACAAATTCGTAGAAGATGTATGAAGTTGAACTGGAAGTTAAGAGATCAACAGTGGAAGAAGAACTGAATAGAAAAGAGGAAACAAGGAAGGTGAGTTGAAGAGAGGAGAGCAGAAATGGGAAGAGGAATTGAGCAGAAAGGAAGAACAACTTAAAAAGATCCTACAACATCAAGAAGAAAATTTCAAAAAAGAAATGGAGGGAAGAGACAAAGATCTACTGAAAAAGCTGCAACTTAGCCATGAATCATTCTACACACCACATGATCGAGACTCTCAACCTAAACTTATCAAGGAAAGGGATGCGTAAGAAGCCAAGACAAAGGAGTTGCATCAAGGGGTTCAAATTTCTTATACACATTGTTAAAGGAGCTGGAGAAGAAGATGTTAGATAGAGACAAAGTGCTTGATGACAATGATGCTTATAAGAAAAATATGGTTGGAAATCTGGATTTGATTAACAACAATCTATCCAAATTTTTAGAGGTCATGACAACAATGGAGCATACAATGAATACATCACGAGGCAAGATGATTTGAATAAAAAATCGATTCACCAATGAACCTGGATTCTCGGGTTGTCGATGGAGAAAGAAAGTGCTGTCGAAGAAGAGGACAGAAATGGTACTCCAGTTCAATCCAAACCGGCAAACCCTTTGATCCGGATCCTCCAAACATATTTGCTACTTCCTCAAAAGAAAAACCTTCAACCGACTCATCCATCTCTTCCTCATTCCTGTACTCTCATGATTCTCAACTTTTATACAATCTAATGAATAAAACTGAATTTGTCTGATGTCGTAGTCATTGGAAGTCAAATCAGAAGTTTGATTACGAATTTGCGAAGAAGAATAAATGTGAAATAGATCAAAGAATGAAAATGATGACATAGCATAGGTTAGTTGATTAGAATATAGGATGAATGAACCAATTGAAAAATAATAATAATAATAATAAGGCTAGTCAATAATAAGAATTTAATTGAAACATACATCATGGATTTAGCTCAATTTTTACGATAAGTCTAATAAGGAAGGTTTTACAATTGAAGGAACAAAACAATTTTCTTGAGTTTGTGGTATGAACAGTGAGTCAAGGAACCTGTTGGAAATAACATCATTTAAATTCTCATCCACTGATATGAGTCAAGAAAATCCTCAGGGTTAGTCACAGTTAATCAACCCAAATTCTAACTCGTTAGGATTAATGATCAAGGCGAAATCCTGTGATAATCAACAGAAATGATGCAGGCCATTCTTGGAAAGTTTGAGCCATTCTAGCCATCCCTATTCATATGCTAATGCATACACTTTAGTTCCAGAAATTGAGCCAAAACAAGCCTTATTCTCGAAAGAAGCCAATGGAGACACCAACCCATTCTACATAATCAATCCTCTAAAGAACCTGTGATTACCAAAGAACTCAAAAAGAGAGGAACAAATAAAGTTTGTGGGAGTGTAAATTTTTTGAGGAACTCAAGGAGAAAATACAGAAAAAGGGAATGAAGAGAAAAAGAAATACAACAGAAAAGAAGGCTTAAGGGAATAGGTTTTGTCTTGTGGCCTAACTCTCTGGAACAATTAAGTTCTTAGGGGTGTTTCAACAATCAGTACCCTAATGCCATCCTGGTATGGGTTTCTAACCAAAGTTCGTTAAGAGTGTTAGAAAGCCTAAGAAGACAAAACATTGAACTATTCCCCGAAAGGTGACAAGAAAGAAAATTTCCCGCTTGAATTTCGAATGATGAAATGGGAACATACAAGCTTTGAATAGAAGAAAATCATATGGTATCCCAAACACGTGCCTCGGGGAGTTTATTAAGGAAATTACAAGGAGGAAAAGGGGGACAAGAGATGAGTAAGAAAGGAAAAAAGGAGTATTGGTAATCTTAACCTAAAAATTCCATCCATCCTACTCCCTACCTAAAACCTAACATTACAAGCCCAAAGACCCGATGATCTTGAAGGTTGTAATCACTCACATTAGCGGGAGATCAATATGAACAACTGATTCGCGCTACGCAGGTGATCCCGAATCAACAAAATTTATATCCTGTTCTCCTACCGCCGTGAATAAGCTACCGCAAAGATAGCTGGGCCTCAGTGGTCAACACGGATGGGTTTTCATCCTAGGAATGATTTGCCAAGTGTGAAAAGGTAAGGCTTTCTATTCGATTGATTCGTTTCAAAAACAAGGTGAGTAGCTTGAAAACCGAATAACTCAAAGACCGGAAGTGATGTGAAAAGGTAACTTTGAAGATTTAGGTCACTAACTGCATAACATAGGGCCAAACAAGTATCCCTGGTTTTATCCTCGCATTATGACAAGCAACCTATAGTCCAAGCCATAACTGGATTTTGTTTAACTATAAACCTAACCCTAGAATCAATTCTATTCGAGTCAACAACAAAGGTAACATGCATCTACACTTTCGCTTTAAAAAACCCTAACATTCAACATCATTTCGGCTCGCAAAGACCATCTAAAACCACAAGGCATCTAGCAACAAGATATTAATCGCGGTCCTAAAGCATGGTAAGTATCGCCAAATTAATGACATTAAATGATATTCAACCGTAGTTTGAGAAGACGGGAGCCATAAATACGGACTCAGAAAGATTCAACACATGAGGACAACTCCGTGAATCGCCCCACAACCAAGCTAGCTACCTTCCTCTTCAAAGAAAAGAGGCTTAGCCAAGCATCTCTCGAAAGGTCAACCTCAAGAGGGTTGTCTGGCAAACCCTAGAAAGGAGAAAGAGGAGAGAGAAGAGAGAAAACCAAACCCCTGAAAGCCGCGAAGATATTTAAGCATAAAGTGAAAATTCCAGGCCAAAAGATCGCCTCCCAAGTTACTTGCTTAGGTTACAAAACTAAGGGGCTTATATAGGCCACCCATTATGTAGAAACTACACAAAGCCTAACATTTTGGCTAAAATAAGGGACAAGGAAGTAATACATCAAAATGAAGCTCGCTTGCATTAATTACAAAAAGGATGACAAGGAAGGCACACTCGCTTAGGATGTTACCCCCGCTAGCCTAGCGAAAATTCGCTAGTTAGCTTAAAATTTCGCTTAGGCAGCGAAATTCGCAATGTAGATTAAAGGAATCGTAGAATTTCGCTGTGCACTCGGCAATTGCTTAGCTAGCGAAATTTCGTCATTTAGCTAAATTCTTAGTGATAGCGAAATTGCATTTTTTCGCTAGGAACAGTGGTTAGCGAAATTTTTAGGTCTAGCGAAATTTCACAATTTCGCTAGGATTGCGAAATTTTCGCTATGATTGCGAAATTTTCTCAATCATAGCGAAATCGAATCGCCGATCTCCACCGGCTGCCATCGCTTCCAATACGCACCAACTTTATCACTGTCAACTTTTCTTTTGATTTTTATTATGTTTCGATGGTCGATGAATGGGTTCAATCTTCATGGTTTAGCATATGTCTCGACATATTGAACTCTCAAAGTACGCAAAACATGCAAACAACCAAAAATAACCTCTAAACGACATAAGTGATACTAAGAACACCCGAATACCTAATTGTAGTACCGGGCATGCACATGCAGAAAGCACTCAAAACCTATCCGACATAGGGTCAAACAGCACTGGGTACTAATCACACCCCCCAACCGAAACGTTGCTAGTCCCTTAGCAATGCAAAAACAAAAAGGAGATGCATGCAGTGATTCTCAAAAAGTTTATGATTCAAAAAGGTGTATATACATATAAATAGTACCTTTAAACTGAAAAATTGACACCAAGTTTGAAAACCGCCATGAAAGAGCCAAAACCATACAAGAACAATTTTAGGTCAACATTGGTTCCATGATTCTCAACTGGAATTTCCACCAAAGTCTAATGGTTCTTTATGTAACCAGATTGAGCCAATAAATTGTAAAATTGTCCCCTCCCCCCAACCTAGCACTGGCATGGCCTTAAGCTGTTGAACAACCTAGATAAGGATAGTTACACTTTTTTTTTTTTTTTTTTTTAATTCAACTACATTGTAGGGTGCAATGCTTAAAATTCGACTTCACCAAAGTCCGTGTAACGGGGGTCCACCGATGACTCCCAACCAATTAAGGTTTAGGGCATCAAGCCAAAAGGATCACTGACCACAAACTCTTACAAAGCTTCACCCCTGACCAATGACTTCAAAATCATACCTACAAATCGTTAAACTCTACCTATCCACCCATGTAACGAACACTAAATCGATGACTCCTAACCAATTAAGGCTTAGGGCATCGGGCTTCAAAGGTTTTCACCATACACCCCTCGGACCGTGTTCGGGTTTCAAGGCAAAGTGTCACGACTTTATTTTTCTTTTTCTTTCTCTTTCTTTCTTTTTTCTTTTGCTTTTTCTTTCTTTCCTTCGAAGACTACATTGGTCTTCAAATGTGGGTAATAAACCTATCCTAGGTTGCCAATATTTAAGGCCGGCATGCAAAGTGAAATAAGCAACTAATTTGACAAATTTATTGAAACAATCCGCAGCAAAAGTGAATTAGCTTAAGGGAGAAATGTCTGGCTAAGCATGTCGGAACTTCAATCGACCAAAAATTATATCAAACATGGAATTTGTTCTAATATAAAGGTATAAACAAAGTGGTTTCAAATTTTCCATTTAAAGGTAATTCAATTGTCCAATAGCTACCCAATTGTTCAATCAAGCAATTCAATTATTCAATCAAGACAAAACGACATGTGGTTTCAAAAGTATATGCAAAAGTGTGTATATATATACCGAATAGCTTTTGATATGTTTCAAATGGCTAGTACATGCATACCAAAGCTAAACATACAAAAATATCACTGCCTACTATGGCTAATACATGAATCCTAATCAAAATTAGTAGGTAGTTGATAAAGCTGGTAACTATACAAAATCATAAAAGAAACCTAACCACCTCACTGCTGTGGTGGTGGTAGTCCCGTGGATCGCCACGCCCAACACATCCAATGATGCGGATGTCGCTGTCGTGAGGCTCCTCCCTCCGATCCAAACACGAGGAAGACCTGTGAGTTTCATAATCTCGCCGCAAAGATGGAGTGACACCGAGTCAACCTCTGATCCTCGGGTCGCTCGAGTAGCTCTAATCTGAGCATATAGCATCCATCACACCCGCTATCTCTCGAGTCAGGCGTGAACACACTCAGGAATGGTGTGCCGGGAATAGATGGACCAGTGTATCCGCTCGTGGGCCGCGATGTAGTATGTAGAGGAGGAGACGGAGGGGACGATGCGGAGCCGACTCCGTATCTCTGCCCGTGGCACGATATCGTCTCCGTGGGAACCCTGGCCACTTGATATCCGGCACTCGCCCCGGTCCCGTTGCCGGAGGAGGAAAGATACAGGCATGGTCATCACTCGCCATGCTGGATAGATTCAGAGGGCACTCTGATCCTCCCTCTCAATCCTGGGCTCCTCCGGGAATCCCAAATGCTCAAGAACCTGGCAGAGTAGTCTCGGCATCAGCAGCGGAAGACTCTCGGCTCGAACCAGGCCCTTCCGATGGACCTTCTCCTCGAAATGCATCAAGGAGGTCATCACCACTGTAGGGACTGAACCAAGATCCTCCGAGATCCAAAGAACCTCCAAGCATGATGGCTCCCCTCCGCTGTACATAATGCTGCAGCGGGAACAAGCTGGTCCTCAATAGGTGGTCAATCAGCAGCATCTGAGGCTGAGTCACTCGAAGAGCACCGCCTACCGTGATGTCTCGCCAAAGATGCGAACCATCTCCCGCTCGAGGTGGGTGGGCCCAAGCTCCCAGAATCTCCGCATTCGCCGCATGGGTATACGCACTCTAAAGTCGGCCGAACACCGTCACCGGTACCCTTGTCATCATCTATGTAGAACCCAAGTCGCGGCGACCACCAAGCCCCGAGATGTCATCGAGTGATAAACTGCAAAGACCACCCGTGGGTAATAATATCGCCTCGGGTCATGAAGGGCAGAGGGAATAGTCCCTGACCAACTACACCCCGAACCCGATCAACCCTCGCTACCGGGACGTCATAGAATGACTCTCGGCGAAAACCCTCGAACGTAGTGCAAGATTCCCTGAACGGGTGCCCGACGAACAATCCGCCTCCCCGATCCCGAAGCAGGTACACCTGAGGGCGGCTGATGTCGCCTGTTGAGCCGATGTGACTGAGACTTGGCGGAGGCCTGACGAGGATGACTCACCCGGCCCGATAAAGGCCCGCCGGGAGGGCCGGGTCCTCCTAGCTTCTCCGAGGTACAGCGACGGCCCGGTCCCATCCGAGTCTCGATATTCGCCCGAAATCCCCGAGGCTCCTCGTGCATTGGCCTCTGGGACTTGATGGTAATTCTGAGCCGGACCGGAAGCCAGGCTGGCTTCGCCGGTGTAATCGACCGACCAAGGCCGGCTGGACCCACCCCTAGTACGAACCATAATCAAATCCAAATAAAACACCGAAGAGGGCTCACTGATGAAAATCACTAAGGCATCAGATAGGATCGATTCGAGGCTAATCATTACAACCGAGTCACTCTAAAATAGAACACCGATTAACTCAAGCTCGCTTCGCTATACCACACCAAATGCCAGAATATCAAACAAGGCTCTGGTCAAACCGCCGACCAAAGGGCAAGAAGAACCGATAGTGTGAGCACAAGAGGGGCTCCAGAATGGCCAACGGTAGTGAAGGCCTGGCAGCTGACCAACCACACAAGAAATTGCATGGCAGGAGCAACCCGGGGTAATGGCTCGTAGATCACCGTGGTGCGTGCTCACTAGTACAAACAGAGTCGTACGGGCGTGGTGTGGGCCCAACGGGACAGTGGCACGACGCTGGTCAGCAACAGACGGCAAGGATGCGCAGGCACGGTGGATGGCCTAACGACTAAGACCGGTGGTCGTCTAGTCACTTCAGCTGGGTCGGAGGGGAAAACAAAAGGTGTGAAGAGCCAAAACCCCCTCCACTCCTCTTATAGGCAAACGAAGTAGCCGAAGGGTCTTTTCCCTCCAATTTTCGCTATTATTGCGAATTTGGGATTATCCTGTATCACCTTCTGCACCTCAAATATTTCAGCTTAAATATTAATAATATATGAAATAAAAGATTATTATAAAAATTATTATATACTATAATTAAAAATTTGAATATAAAGTACTATAATATATAAACAAAATTAAAATGGAAATCGCTAAGTTAAGAAACTTTCTAAAACAACCGAAATTATTAAAATTGACTAAATTAAACAAAAAAATAAAAAATTGTTGAAATAAGAATTTGGCTCATGAGAACACTCAAATCACTCTTCAATTTTACTAAATTGCTCAAGGAGGGTCAAGGAGGAGATCTCCAAAACCCGCAGCTGGTCCGAGCCGACCTCGTGTCGATTTCCCATCGCTATTTATCACTGATACCCACTGGTATTGGCCCACGCGGGATTCCCGATGGCGCATTTCACAACACCGCCGCATCGTTATGTATCCCGCACCTCGACACTAAGCTTTCGCAGATATTGACCATTTGAAACAACTTCATCAGAAATTTGATTTTCATTTGCTAGCAGTTTGTGTTTGTTGTTCAGATGGAATATGTTCAACTCCAAGGTTATGTTACCAAAGGTAAGTTGCATGACTCCATTTCGGCAATTGATATCGTATCAATGCGGGCTTTAAATGGTCTTCCTAAGATGATCGCACATGATCGTTCATCTTGCACTCGTCTGTCAAGCACTGCTAAAATCCACTCGGGCAGAATTTGTCTATTTTCACTTAAGACATCCCCTAACTATCCCCTTTCTGGGATTACCGATCTATCGCCAATGATAGTGTGATATTGGTAGGTTTAAGTTCACCCAAACCTAATCGGCCAGATTACTGCACACGGCAAAGAGGTCACACTCGAATTCTAAATCAAGCAATGATTTATTCATGCAATTCACCAATATTTAATGAAATTGTAATCCCGATCCTTGTATTTGACAGTGGTTCTTCGCTTGGATTATGGCACCGACTTGTTCAGCGAGAAATGCCTTTTCTCAATACCTCAATCCCTTCTTTAATCGTGCAAAGATCTTTCAAAATTTTTGCATAGGCGCAATTTGTTCGATTATGTCCAAAAGAGGTATGTTGACTTTACCCGTTTTAGGACTTCTGTAATGCCTCGCTTGTCAGATGCCTTTTCTTGCCTCTAAGTGCTTGGGGAAATGGAGGTGGCATGCTGTATTTCATTGAGTCCTCCTTCAGGAGAATATGCTCTGGCTCCATTTCTTCTCCTTTCCTAGTTTCCTCAACAGGCTTGGGCATGGGCTGATCAACCTCTTTTCCACTCCTAAGGGTGATTATAGCCTTTACCTCATCCATTCTTGAATTGTTGGATGAGCCTACCTCATGGATTCCCTTTGGGTTTGGCACGCTTGGGAAGGAACTCTCTTCTCACTCCAAAGAATCATTGATCTCGTGATCGAATACTATAGTTATCAATTCTCTCGGGGTTCAGTCGGGCTTCCTAAATTCTATCTATCTCTCTCGCTCTGCACTTTCTACGCATCAACTTTTCAGGCTACTTGGCGCATTAATCTCCTTTTTGCTCTTCCATAAAAGTTGCCTTACCACCTTACTCAAATTTAAAATGGCTTTGCTCCACAGGAGAGATGAGGGACGGGTGGTGGTCATGGTCGATATCGGGAACCAAACCGTGGTTCGCACTCCTGGGAGTACATGTGGGAGTGGGTGATTCGTACACAAAGAGGCTGAGCCGAATCAACAATATTTATATACCTGTTCCTCCCATCGCTTTAGGTCAAGCTACCGCAAAGATAAATGGGTCTAGGTCGAACACGGATGGGTTTTCATCCTAGAAATGGCTCGCATTAGGCATGAAGGTAAGGCTTTCTATTCGACTTTTGGATTTGTGTCAAAGTCAGAAATGGTTTAAAAATGGAAATTGCAAAACTGGAAATGTAAAAAACTGAAATTTAAAGTGTGAAGAAATTAAACTTTGAAGATTTAGGGTCACCAACTCTGACAAGCCAGTGGCAAACACATGTCCTCGTGTTTGACCTCCTACGCGAGCCGAACACAGATGCGCTTATGGTCCCTTTTGTTTAAAAACCCTAACATTCCTTTATCATTTTTCTAAGGCTAGTAAAGACCATCTTAAAGAATCACAGCGCATCTCTCACCCGAGCACTGAACCCTAAAGTATGGAGAGTATCGTCAAAACAATAAAGTCAATGTTATTTAACCCTAATTAAGAACCCTAACATGTGAATGTTACCAGAGAGGCTCAGAAGACCATCTAAAGAACAACAGTCCTAAAGCATGGAGAGTATTAAGGCATAACATCCTATGTTATGCAACTGAATTTTGAAAATAAGGGCCATAATTACCCGTGACTTTTAGTACAAGAGACAACATGCTTAACTCCCACCACTGCTACTTCCTTCCTCTTCAAAGAAAGGAGGCTTAGCCAAGCATCTCTTGAGTTGTCATCCTCAAGAGGTGTGTTTGGCAGCCGGGAAAGTGAAAGAAAGAAAAGAGAAAGAAGAGAGAGAAGAGAGAAAATAAAACAATTTATTTACAAAAGCAGAAAATAACTTACAAATCACCAAAAACTTGTATTCCTTCCTATCCTCCTCCTCTCCTTTATTACAAAACATGAGGGGTATTTATAGGCCTCCTCACAAGAAATTACCAAAAACCCTAATAACTAGGCTAAGTTATAGGACAATTGGGTAATAAACCAAGTTTGAAGGGTTGCATTAATTACAAAGGCGATCGAGGCTCCGCAAATTTCACTGATAGGATGAATTCAAGCAATTAGCGAATTTGGCAAGGTTTAGCGAAATTGGCAATGGCTTAGCGAAATTGGCAAGTGTTTAGCGAATTTATAAGGTTGAATTCTCACATAGCGTAAATTTCGCTGCTAGCGAAATTGTCGTGAGAAGCGACTTCGCAAATGCACAAGGCAAGTCAAGCATTAATTCTCGCACTTGTGCCGATTAACCGTTTATGAACAGTTTGCGAAATTCGCTAAGATTGCGAATTGATTGCGAACAGGTTGCGAAATTCGCTAAGATTGCGAATTGATTGCGAACAAAGCTGGGTAAAATTCCTGCTTTTGTCGTTCCTCGTGATGCCTCTCGGCCCCGTCTTTCAATCGCATCTCATTTCCTCCACTTTTCTTTGTTTTTCCATTGATTGGGCTTGTTGATGGCTGAGACAAAACTTCCAACCTCATGATTGATCATTTGCATTGAGGTTGAAGTTCAAATGTGTACAAAAGTCTACAAAACAACCAAAAACACCCTCAAATTGACATAAGTGTTACTAAGATGACTTGAACACTTCAATAGGGATATATGACATGATTAATGATCAAAAAGTACTCAAAACCTATCTAATATGGTTCAAAATTGCACTTTTTGAGCACTAATCACACTCTAACCGAAACGCTGCTAGTCCCTTTAGCAATGCAAAATAAGAATTGAGATGCATGTGGTGATTTTCAAAAAGGTCAGGTTTCAAAAGGTTATTGTACTTATACACAAAACTATCATTACTTTAAAGTGAACAATTGAAATCAACATTTGAAAACCTATATACAAGAATAAAATCCATAAGAGAACAATTTTTAGAACAACACTGTTTCTATGATTTTCAACTTGGATTTCCACCTAAGTCTATTGATTATTTTTGTATCCAGATTAAGCCAATAAACTGCAAAATTGCCACCTCCCCCCAACCTAGCACTGACATGGCCTTAAGTTGTTGAACAACCTAGATAGGGCTAGTTACACTTTTCTTCTTTATTCATCTACATCGTAGGTGCAATGCTCGCAAAACCGACTTCACCAAAGTCCGTAACGGGGTCCACCGATGACTCTAACCAATTAAGGCTTAGGCATCAGCTCAAAAGGATCAATGACCACTAACTCTAAAGGCTTCACTCGACTCCGAATGACTTCAAAAGCCATACCCACAAGTCAATAAACTTCACCTATCCACCCATGTAACGAACACTAAATCGATGACCCACCCAATTAAGGCTTAGGCATCTAGTTTCAAAGGCTACCATACACCCCTGACCGTGCCTGGTTTCAAAGCAAAATTCACGACTTTATTTTTCTTTTTCTTTCTTTTCTTTCTTTCTTTCTTTTCTTTTTCCTTTTGGAAGACAACATTGGTCTTCTTTAAAATGGGTAACTCAAACCTATCCTAGTTGTCAACATGCCTAAGGCCTACTATGCAAAGCGAAAGAAGGCATATTAAATTTACAACCTTATCAAGCAATCTAGAGGCAAGGCAGAATTAGCATAAAGGGGGAAATTTCCGTTGAACATGCCGGAACAAAGGATCGAACACAAATTGTTTCAAGCATGGAATTTGTTCTAATATATAGGAGACAACATGATGAGTCAATCTTCCAATTTAAAGCAATTCAATTGTCCAATTTGAAAGAAAAACACATAAGTACACATAGTGGACACAAAACATAATATGCAAAAGTCGAATATATATATAAACTGAGGCCGATATAGCCGAATGGCTTAATACATGCATAACAAACACACAAACATATCACGTCTACCATAAATGAAACTCGCGGTTAAAATTTTCGAAAACTAACTAAAACTAACAAAATAAATTAACTTAAAATGTAAAAATAAAATGTGTGGAACTGCACTGGTTTCAAAACACCGAACTTTCAGCCTCAATTCTCTAATTACTCAAGGGGGCCAAGGAGAATGATCTCCTCAACCCATGCATTTGCCGGGTCGGCTCCATGGCTCTTTGGGGTGACCAATTGTTGATGTGTCCTGGCCGATGGCTTTGGAATTGATCAATTGACTTTGCGCTTGTGTTGTTTGCAAGACCAAAATTTCTTCATCTCCCCGACCGATCACCCTCGCACTCGGGCACTTTGTTTTTTCGCATTAATCGACTCAATCAAAACACTTTCATCGTAAATTTGATTTTCAGCTAACAAATTTTGCTTGTTGTTCATATGAAAGATGTTTAACTCCAAGGTCATGTTACCAAATGTAAGCCGTACGACCCATTTCTAGCAATTTTATTATCAGATCGTCAAATGTAACGGTCTTCCTAAGATGATCGGGTACATGATCGGGTTCATTTGCAATTGCCTGTCAAGCACTACAAAATCTACTCCGGGTAGTAGAATCGTCTATTTTCACCAAGACATCCTCAACTATCCCCTGGGGATCTCTCACCGATCTATCTACCAATGATACAGGATGTTTGCAGTTTAAGTTCACCTAAACCTAGATGCTTGTATACCGAATACCAGACAGTCTCACACCGGCTCCTAAATCAAGCAAGGACTTTTTCTATGCAATTCCCATCAATATTGACTCAAATTCAGTGGGAGAACCAGATCTTGTATTTGACAGTATTCATTTCAATTACGGCAATCGACATGTTCAAGGAGGAAATGCTTTCAATGCCTAATCTCTTTGGACAGGCAAAGATCTTTCAAAAATTTTGCATAAGGTGGACTTGTTTGATTATGTCCAATAAAGGTATGTTAACCTTCACTTGCCTTACACCCCCTAAATGCCCGTCACGAGATGCCTTCTTCTTACCTCTAAGTGCTCAGGAAACGTGAGGTGGTAATGCAGATTTCATCGAGTCCTCCTTCAAGAAAATGTGTCTGCCCAATTCTTCCCTTTTTCCGGTTTCCCACAGCCCGGGTATTGGCTGATCAACCTCTTTTCCACTTCTAAGGTAATGATGCCTTGACTTCATCCATTTGGGAGGTTCACTGAATAGCTCGCCTCGTGGACTCCCTCGATTTGGCAAGCACGAGGCTGAACCTCCCCGCTCTTGTCGATGATTTTCCATTCTTGTTATGGATGCCCGCAGGTCGCCAATTCTTCTAAGGCTACTTTCCAACCCATCTATTCTCTTGTTCAGAGCTTACATTTTCAATTTTTTTATTCAACCGAGCACGATGCCTTTTCGCTTCCTCCACAAAATTTCCCACCACCTTGCCCGATTCACAAATGGCTTGCCTAACAGAGAGGTGGGTGCTTGCTGAAGCCGTGAAGCGGTGGTAGAATATCGTCATGTGCTCCCGGGGTACATACATGTGGAGGTTGAGGTTTCGTGACAAGTTCGACAATATCTCCACCAGGTTATTAAGGTTACCATATGGAGCATCTATGGGTGGTTGGATTTTGACTTTATGGCATGGGCATGCTCTAGGCAAGCAAGGTTCTCAGGTAATTATTTGACTGGAAAATTGAAGCAAGAAAATTGAGATGAAGATAACTCATTTATCGCTTGTATATTCACGCTTTCATTTCCGCATCATCCAATCTGGAAGTTAAACTGTCAATTTTTGCTTCATCTCTGCGGTTCTCGTGAAATGCGTACTTAGCTCCCCTTGGGTGGTTCAATGGCCCTAATCTTCCAACTTCCCTAGGACTAGGTTCATCCTGCTTTGGAGGTTTCACTTCACATAGTTCAAAAATCCATACTTTCATCGTGATGTTTACTCAAAAGTTACCCCCACACATAGTTTCCAACAATTGTTTCATGGCAGGAGACATACCACCATAGAAGTGGTTCACCAACATCCATGTGTCAAACCCATGGTGTAGACATGCACTGATGGTTTCCATAAATCTCTCCCAATACTGGTAAAATCTCTCACCATCCTGAGCTGCAAAGGTATAAATTTGCCTTTCAAATTATTAGTCTTGGCGAGTACCGGGTTAACTTTTTCAAGAATTCAATTTATAAACAAAATTTAATTCTAATGGTTCTAGGCCTCAATGAGTTGGAGCTCATATCTTGGCCTTGTCCTTAAGAGTCAATGGAAATGCCTTTAGCTTCTCGCCATGAAATCCATGTCCATCATACCTTCCTTGAAGGTAGTACAAACCTCCTCAAAATCCCTAATAAGAGTGTATGGATTTTCATTCTTCCATACTATGATATGTGGGGAGTAGAGGTATTAAATATGGCCTCACTCGCTTACATCTTCTGCCAGAGGGATGATACAGATGGGGCACTAACTCTAGGAGGGTGATGTGATCCCCATGGTTCTATATGCAATTGATTCATAGGTTCCCGTTGACTTTTATTAAGCCCTCGTGCATGGATCCATGGCACGGGCTAAGACACCGACTTCAATTAGCCAGTCAAGCTGCGCATTTATCCTATACACCCACTCGATGTGTCTCTATCCACTGTTGCATACACAACACATAATAATTTATAGAGAGACAACAAAGAGCAACAAACAACCCGCAAAAAGATTAAAAATTAACTAAAAATAAAAAACCGATCAATGAAAACTGAAATCGAAACAAGGCAGTTATCGCTAAGTGAAGCAACCGCGCTCCTCGTAATCGAAAGGTAAAAAGAGGTAAAAAGGTACCTTCACTTGTGATGGGATCACAAGTACTCTTCAACTTACCATTAGTAGTCTGGCACCATCCCCGGCACCGGCGCCATTTGATTCGCGCTACAAGAGTCGAAATAATCAACAATATTTATATACCTAAGGTCCTCCTACTGCCGTAGTCAAGCTACTGCAGTATAGTGGTCTAGGGTCGAACACGGGGATGGGTTTTCATCCTAGAAATGGTTTGCATTAGGGCATGAAGGTAAGGCTTTCTATTTGACTTTTTGGATTTGTGTCAAAAGTCGTAAATGGTTTAAACTGAAATTGCAAATCGAAATGGTAAAACTGAAATTTAAAGTGAAGAGGTCTAAACTTTTGAAGATTTAGGTCACCGTCCACAAGCTAGGGCAAACACATGTCCTCGTGTTTTATCCTCCTACGTGAGTCAACACGTGATGCGCTTATGGTCCCTTGTTTAAAACCCTAACATTCCTTTATCATTTTTCTGGGCTAGTAAAGACCATCTAAAGAATCACAAATAAGCATCTCTCACCCGAGCACTGAACCCTAAAGTATGGAGAGTATTGGCCAAAACAATAAAAGTCAATGTTATTTAACCCTAATTTGAAGAACCCTAACATGTGAATGCTACCTCAGAGGCTCGTAAAGACCATCTAAAGAACAACAGTCCTAAAGCATGGAGAGTATTGGCCAAGACAATAACATCCCATGTTATGCAGCTGAATTTTGAAAATAAGGGCCATAAATACACTACCCGTGACTTTTAGTACAAGAGGACAACATGCTTAACCCCACCACTAAGCTAGCTTCCTTCCTCTTCAAAGAAAGGAGGCTTAGCTACATCTCTTGAGTTGTCATCCTCAAGAGGTGTGTTTGCTGTACCGGGAAAGTGAAAGAAAGAAAGAGAAAGAAGAGAGAGTAAGAGAGAAAATAAACAATTTATTTACAAAAGCAAATAACTTTACAAATCACTCAAAACTTCAGGATTCCTTCCTATCCTCCTCCTCTCCTTATTACAAAACATGAGGGGTATTTATAGGCCTCCTCAAGGTATGAAATTACCAAAACCCTAATAACTAGGCTAAGTTATAGGACAATCGGGTAATAAACCAGCTCAAGGCACAGATAATTATGTGCCATGACGAGGCCTCGCAAATTTCAAGCATAGATGAATTTCGCTTAAATTACGACCTGGCAAGGTTTAGCGAAATCGCAATGGCTTAGCGAATTATGCGTTTGTTTAATTTGGCGGGTTGAATTCGCTTAGTTAGCCAAATTTCGCTAAGCTAGCGAAATTGCCAAATGGTAGCTTAATTTCGCAAATGCACAAGCAGTAAGTCAAGCAATGAATTTCCTCGCACGAAGCCGATTGCGAATCGCTTGCGAATCAGCTTGCGAAATTCGCTAAGATTGCTAATTGATTGCGAATAGGCTGCTAAATTCGCTTAAGATTGCGAATTGATTGCAATGTGCTGCGAAAATTCGCTTTGTTGTTCCTGCATGCCTCTCGTCCTGTCTTCAACTGCATCTCATTTCCTCCACTTTTCCTTTGTTTTTCCATTGATTTTTGGGCTTGTTGATGGCTGAGACTAAACTTCCAACCTCATGATTGATCATTTGCATTGAGGTTGAAGTTCAAATGTGTACAAAAGTCTACAAAACAACCAAAACACCCCTCAAATTGACATAAGTGTTACACTAAGATGACTCAACACTTCAATTTGGGATATATGACATGATTAATGATCAAAAAGTACCAAAACCTATCTAATATAGGGTTCAAAATTGCACTTTTGAGCACTAATCGCTGGGCTTCCTGTGAAAGGTTAGGTGATTCCCTCCAATTGGAATTGTAGGTATTTCCATATGGGGTATCGTCATGGGTGGTCAGATTGGTCTCTACAAGATTTAACATTCCGACATCAAATCCTTCATTGAAGGGGCCATAGGACACCGTTCACTCGGGATGCACAGAGATTGAAATTTGCAGTGTGGATCGTTTGTGCAGATTTTAGTCACCGCCGCACTTCATGGAGCCTTTTTCTTCAAGCTCCTCTACCTTCCTAGCCAAGGCTGAAATTCTAGCTTACTTCTACGCCCTCCGGGCAGCAGACAAATCCCTTCCCCAGGGTCAATGAGGGCCTCATTGTTTCCATTTCCTAGGTTTGTCTATCCCAACCCTAGAAGTTTCAAACACATAATTTAAAAATCCATGGCTTCAGCCGTGTGACGCCACGAAAGTCTCCTCCACACATGGTTTCCAAGTCGCATGGCAGAGACATAACACACCATAGAAAATGGTTTACCGTAATCCATGTATCAAACCCATGGTGTGGGCATGCAATCGATGGTCTCCATAAATTCTCCCAACACCGATAAAACCTCTCACCATCTTCAGCCGCAAAGTGTAAATTTGTCTCTTCAAATTGTCGGGTCTTATGAGCACTCAAGAATTTTGTAAAACTCGCTCAGAAGCCTGTACCTCAATTTCTTAGCTGGCTCTAGTCTCAGCGAAGGTTTCAATCTTGGCCTTGTCCTTTAGGGTCAATGGAAATGCTTTCAGCTTAAGCAAATCCATGTCAATCATACCTTCCTTAAAGGTTGTGCAAACTTCCTCAAAATCCCTTATGAGTGTGTATGGATTTCATTTTCCATACCATGATATGTAGGGAGCAGAGAATAATGATAGGGCCTCACCGCTACATCTTCACAGAGGTATGATGCAGAAGGGGCACTAACTCTAGAGGTGAACATGGTCCCCATTCCATAGCCGGCCGGATTCATCAGGGTACCTGGCCGACTTACTGCCTCGTGCAAGGGTTCCATGTTTTCACTATGTGTACCGACCGGTGTACCGATCCTTCAGAATCTACCGTTATTCCTCTATCCCATTATCGAGATACAAAATCATAATAAATCGGAGACACAACAAACAACACAAACCAACTTGCAAAAAGGTTAGGGTTAACTAAAATAAATGACTGTATGATAAACAAAAATGTGCGGAAGCATCGCAAAGTGATGAAAACTCGCGCTTACTGCAATCGGGTTACAAAAAAATTAAAAAGGTTACCTTCACTTGTGATGTTGACTTCAAGTACACTTCAACTCATCAAACGAGTTTGGCACCACATCCCCTAATCCGCGCCATTTGATTCGCGCTACGCAGGTGATCCGAATCAACAAAATTTATATCCTGTTCTCTCCTACTCAGTCAAGCTACCGCAGTATACGGGTCTAGTATTCCAACACGAGGACGGGTTTTCATCCTAGGAATGATTTGGCATAAGGTGAAAAGCCTGCAAGGCTTTCTATTTGGATTTTTGATTTGTTTCAAAAACAAACAGAGTAGTTTGAACCGAATAACTGAAAGACCGAAAGTGATGTGTGAAAAGGTAACTTTGAAGATTTAGTCACTAACTTGATAACATAAAGCAAACAAGTTGTCCTCGGTTTTATCCCCGCATTATGACAAGCAACCTATAGTCCAAGCCATAACCGAATTTTGTTTAACTAGCAACCTAACCTAATCACTCCTATTCGAGTCAACAGCGTAACATGCATCTACAAATTCTTCTCGCCTTAAAACCCTAACATTCAACATCATTTCAAGTGGTTCAGAAGACCATCTAAAAACCACAAGGCATCTAGCAACAAGTATACACCGGTCCTAAAGCATGGTAAGTATCAGCTAAATTAATGACATTATATGATATTCAACCCTTAGTTTGAGAAGATGGGAGCCATAAATACAAGACTGTGAGCATTCAACACATGAGGGACAACCCGCAACCCGCCCATAACTGCTTTTCAGCTACCTTCCTCTTCAAAGAACAGAGAAGCTTAGCCAAGATCTCTCTTGAGTTGTCATCCTCAAGAGGGTTGTTTCATGTTCTAGAAAGCGAGAGAGAAAGAGGAGAGAGAAGAGAGAAACCAACCTCAGCTGAAAGCTCTCGCTAAGATATTTACATAAAGTGAAAAATTTGTGCCAAAAGATTGTCTCTCAAGTTAGCTTGCTTAGGTTACAAAAACTAAGGGGGTTTATATAGGCTACCCATTATGTGAAACTACAATAAAGCCTAACATTTTCAAGCAAAATAAGTGACAAGGAAGTAATACACCAAAATGAAGCCTACATTAATTACAAAGGACACAAGGCGCACACTCACAGATAGCCGACTGTACTAGTTAGTAATTTCTAGCGCGAAATTGCACAGAGATAGCGAATCGTAGAAATTCGCAAAGACCGGCAATTTCACATAGCTTAAATCTCGCTAGCTTAGCTTAAATTTTTGTGTGATAGCAAACCGCATTTTTCGCTTAGAACAAAGGGTTAGCTTAAATTTCAATTTCGCTGGGGATTGCGAAATTTTCATATGATTGCGAAATTTTCAGTAATCCCAAATAAATTTCGCAATCATAGCGAAATTCCCGAATCACGACATCTCACTCCACGGCCTATCAGTTCCAATATCGCACCAACTTTTATCACTTTGCCTTCATTCTTTCTTTGATTTTTGGTATGTCTACGGGTCGGTTTAATGGGGTTCACCTTCATGGTTTAGCATATGTCTCGATATTGAACTCTCAGTACGCAAAACCCGCAAAACAACCAAAAATAACCTCTAAACGACATATAAGTGATACTAAGAACACCGCACTTCCAACAGAGACTGGCATGATTAGCGCAAAGCACTCAAAACCTATCATCCGGAGCATAGTGGCTCAAAATAGCACTTTTGGGGTACCTAATCAACAAGCCTATGGAATTTGGAAAATCGTGTGAAAAGATCAAAACTCGTGGAGCACTTAAGGATTAATTGACTCATTAAGAAATGAGAAAGAAAATCAACTCACTTTCGGGCCAGAATCAATTAACCGCACCGTTTGTAAAACAAATTCAACAATTTCAAGTATGTATACCCGATTGAGTAGAAACTAACCTTTATCTCGGACTTAAAGCTAAATACAAAGAAAAAGAATGCAATTTCAATTTCAATTAACGCCAAGTACGCATACCGTACGTAAAATGTCCTTTTGTTTGAGGACAAACAAAATTTTCTTTTCTTTGCTTGGGGACAAGCAAAATTTTAAGTTTGGGGGAGTTTGATGAGCTTAAAAGTCATCTATTTTTAGTCCATTTTTCTGATCTATTTTTATCTAAAAAGACTGATGGCAAAGTAAACATGGAATAACTAACTAAACTGCATAGCGGTGAGAATTCAAGAAAAGAAGAATTTTTATAAAAATGAGCGTAAGGACGAGCGCACGATATAATTGATGAAGCAGTCACAGCTAGAAAGGCGCGATTAAGGATGAAAGGACCCGATGTCGTAGTTCTCACAAGAATCAAAATGCATATTCAGTTGCAACAAATAAACCTAATGGCAAATGAAGCTTAATTGAAAACAAAATGAG
>JAEQBH010007123.1:0-57025 GCA_016808115.1 Tetrastigma voinierianum | reverse complement strand
CGGTCATTTTGGAAAAGTTTTGAAGTCACTAGGAGACAAAAAACTGCTACAGTGCTTCTTCTCCAATAAGAAAGGTAGGCAAAAACGTGAGAACCAGATTTTTGGTCCAGAAGCCATTTTTTTTGAGAGATTTCTTTAGAGAGAGAAACTTCTCTCTAAAAATACGGCGAATCCGACCGTTGGCGGACTTCGGAGCAAGAAGGGAAAACGTTCTACGCGGAGCAGGCTACGCGTGGACCCCGGGTTTGCGAGTTTTTGACAACTCCAAGAGGTAGGATTTTCTCCCTACTTGCGTTTTATTCCCATTTTTAAGGGTTTTTCGATGTTTCGGTTGGTTTGAGGCCGTTAGGTCGTTTGATCGGTCCCAAAAACTGTGGACCGAATTGCTAGAATTTTTTGAGATTTGTGGAGATGGCCGTGACTCGCTCGTAATTTAGGGCGGTTTGGGTCTATATATAGATATATACATAGAGAAGAGGAGATATATATATATATATATATATATATATATATATATATATATATATATATATATATATATATATATATTGTAAGACCTCGGAAATTTCAAATTTCTGAATACGGTTAAAAGTTTGTAATTAATTTAGACCTCTAGATGACTAAACGACAGAATTGGTCAGACCGCTTCTCATAAATCTAGTTAGCACGTAAAATTTCGTACTTTTCGAGATACGGAGTCGAAGACAAGCTGAGGCATCGCGCTTCCTCGCATCGTGAACCGATTTTCGATGCGACGAAAGTCACATATAGCATGTACTCATGTACCATAAGTGGTATGAGTAGAGAAATGATGAAAATTGACGGCCGAGATAGTGCCGAAAATCAAATCTGAGAATGAGGGACATAATGGGTATATGAATTTGATTTTAGTCACATGTTTAAAATAGAAAATACGTATCGTTTTCCCCAATTACAAGAGACCAAAAAACGTGATTTATTGGAGGATGCAGTGAGCTTTGGGGTTGAGAGAAAATGCTTTAGAGAGAGAAACTTCTAAAATATCGCGAATTTGATCGCTAAGGCCTTCTGAGCAAGAAGGAAATGTTCTAATGCTGAGCAAAGCTACGCGTGGACCTTTGATTTGCGAAGTTTTGACAACTCCAAGAGGTAGGATTTTGTCCCCTACTTGAGTTTTTACTCCCATTTAAGTGTTGACAGCCTGTTACTGGAGTCGAGGGTCGTTTGATCACCCCAAAACATGGACCTAATCGGGAATTTTCTTGGGATTTTTGTCACAGACTGCCCAGAACCAGCGCTGTTTCAGGTGGGAAATTGTCATTAAAATGCATGTTTGAGATGATAAAGGTCGAATGGGTCAGATGATCTGTCCCAAATATGGACCAATTGATGCAAGGTTTTCTTTGAGCTGCTGCGCACCAGACGCTTTCATGGCTGTTTGGGTGTGGCTTGTTTAATTTCCAGACAAATGCTGGCGCAGATGTCGTGTACGAATGGTCGCGGAATTGCGGGTTCACTAAGGAACCGGGTGTTTTGTGATTTTCCGGAATAGTAAACTAGGTTTCACTATCTAATAGTGTTCTTAAAAAATATATATTTTGGGTGAGTATTTGTTGGTCAGAAAGGATTTAAATTAAATTACTGTATGATCATTAAATTCTGGGCGAGCTAATTTACAAAGATTGAGTTTTATAAATATATTCATGTATATATATTTTCATGTGATTTAGACTCTAATTGAACCTGACATACATGACCATAATATGCACTGAACATCCTAGGAATATAGGAATGAGTGCATGAGATGAGTCTAGAGAAACAAGGTTCTGAGGGTAGTAGTCTAAAAAATGTAAATTATCTGAGGGTAGTCCAAACGAATAATATATCAACCGCCTGAGCTACCACTTGATATTTATTCATCGGAGGGTAGTCCACAACCAAAGAATATATCAAATCATTCTGAGCGTCTGGGCTTGATATTTATTCATCTGAGGGTAGTCCACAACAATTAGATTATATATCAACCGTCAGAGCCATCAATTGATATATATTCATCGGGAGTGGCTCACCAATGTCAAATTAATAATTTAATGAGGCTTTAAAGAGGTGAGAGAGCCTGGAGGGCTCTGATCCTGAGTTGGTCACGTAGACATTCAAGTAGGATCATGCATTTGCTTGAATGTTTGTTTAAATTGGAAACATTGCACCGCACTTAGGTGGTGAGTAGCCCACTTGCATGATTCTCCCATCGAAGCTTTAGCCCACCCCGTCGCGGGATCCCTTTTACAGTACAAGGAGCGTGCGAGGAAACGGTTCTTCCGAGGTTGTATTAGAAGAAAGCCGGTCAGGGCTTTGATTTATATACATGTATTAGAATTCTCTAATTTTACAGTGTATTACAAGAGTAAAAACATATTAACTTTGAACTATTGGATATAGTTTGGATATATTGCGTTGAGTATGCTTGATGGGCCCAAGTGGTCAGATTGATATATATATTGCATATATTGTTGATTTGGGACAGTTTATATTGTGTTTTGTATTTGGGTAGAGCTCCCACAAAGGAGACTTGCCCGATTTTCAGTGGCGCTGGCAACCCGACTTCCACTTGTATTCCGTGGGTTGATCTGGGTATCAACGGACCCCCGGTTTTGGGGCGCCACAATCCCACGAGCTTAGGTATACGAACAATCTAGGAGCTCTGGGTAGGGTATCCATCACCACTAGGTGGTTTGATGGGAACTTTAGGTAGGTGGAAACCATGAGGATTTGGAGCTAGGCCATGGTTGAGGAAGAACATCACCACTCGGTGTGGTATGATGTAGGTTAAAGGAGATTACCTAGGAAGGCACGAGAGAGAAATTAGAACACTGTATGTATTTGACTGTGATCATGTGATGGTGCATGATTGATGCTATAACATGTAGATTGATCATAAAGCAAGCTGGATTGTGTGCTTAGGGGGTGGATAGCAGGTACTTAGGACAATAAACTAAAATGTTGAACACTAGGATTAGTGTGAGAACAAGTTGGTCAAATTTTTTTTATAAATGGTCTTAACAGTCCACAGCCCGGGGCTGACAAGATCACAGGGGTTTTGTGGAAAACTAGAAAATTATTTCAGTTTTTGCACAAGATAAATAACTAAAATTTCACGCTTAAATTTTCTTGAAGTAGCAAGGAACAACATGAAAAAATGACGATGAAAATAATTTTCTAAGATTTACAAGTGGTACAATTGAAGAATTGCAAAATAAATTTTTTAAAATTTATTTGAGTGTCCAAGAAAATGAAAAAAATAATAATAATAATAATTTAGTGATTTTCCAACCGAAATAACCGAAAATAATAATAATAATAATAAGGAAAAATTTCAAAAGTGCACTCGAACGGGTTACGCTATCGAAGCGAGGTGCTGCGTGCTGAAGCGTGGCAAGGTTGGCGTGCGTAGCGTGGCGCGCGATCGGGCGTGTGCCGGGCGCTGGGCAAGAGCGCTGGGGCGCTGAGGCGGTAGCGCAGGCGCGGCAAAGAAGGCGGTGAGCGGCGTGCACGGCTGGGTGCACGGCAAAGTGGCGCAGGCGCGCTCGGGCGTGAGCGTAGGCGCAGGTGTGGGCTGGGCGCCGGGCGGCGCGCTGGGCGCGCGCGTTCGGGCGTGGCCCGGGCGCCGGTTGCTTCGGCTGTGCACTCGTACTCGCCTATTTTTCGATCCGCTTTGACTCGCTTTTTTTCCCCGAGTCACCAAATGAACATCGTTTCATTGTAAAATAAAATTTTTCGAAAAAAATATTTTATTATTAAATTCAAATAAAATCAAATAAAATCAAATAAATTTTGATAAAATTCTTGAAAAATAAATTTTCAAAATAAAATTTTTGAAAATAAAATTTTGTTGAAAACAATATTTTAAACTGAATGACGATACACCGAGTTATGTGTAAGACAGTGTCTCGGCCGGGTTATGCTCTTAGAGATACTGTATTGACGAATCTACCATTTGAAATGGTGATTACGCCGGTAGTTGGGCGCATTTAAATTATATGCATGGTGTAATGCGATAGGAAAAGGGTGAATGCTAAGGTTAGGGATTTTGACCTTAGGGATTTGGGTACTGAAATGAACAAGAAAGTTAAGAACCTTATTGAATAAAACGAACTAAGTGGTTGGAATTTAGCACCACTTAGGAAATGAACGGTCAACATGGTTGTCGAAGTCTATCGGGCATGTGCATTGCTAGTTGGGACCGAAATGAAAGTTAGATGACTCTCGTTGCCATGTTTATCGTGTAATGCACAGAGAGGCGAGGACGTGAGAACGCCCACGAGGCACCGGTCGTGCACAATCGCTGTTTGATCAGCCAGACTTCTTTGCCGAGGCCGTAGGTATTACAACCACGCTATAGCACGTGCTAGTATAGCATGTAGACAGAAGATCCTAGCACCCCAGAGGTTTGTGGCGATCATCCTCCGACATTCACAAGGGGGAAAAGATTCATGGTGGACGACCATTGGTCTACGCAGATGGAGGAAGGTGTCGAGGCTATGGAGGTTACCGACGTTAATCGTGATTAGACTAGCCGTGTTCTAGCTAGAGAAATCGAAGCTCAAATAGGGTGGAAAGGGCAAGACCTCTAGAGACCAGAGGAGCCTCAGACGTGAGTTCTCCCTGTGGATTAGCGATAATAGGGATGATATGTCGAGGTTGCGAACTGGAGATCTCGGGACTCTACTCATAGTGGACCTGAGGATCATGGACATGTCAGAGTTGATGTCATCCTGGGATGGATTGGCTGACAAGCCATGTGGTTGTTACCGAACAGGATGCTAGGAGAGTTACCGCCTTCACGGTGACTCGTAGTCGTGTGGTATTTCAAGGGGACAAGCATGACATTTTGCCTCACGGTATACGAGTCCAGTGTCGTGGACAAGAAGGGCTGGCGCCAGCCTCTTACCTCTAGAGGACGAGGTGAGACCGCACTTAGATCTACCTCGAGTGGTTTGCGAAAGACGAATATTTTTCCAGATGAGCTACCCGACTACCTCCACATGTGATGTAGACTCAGATCGGGAAGCTGCACCCCGTACTTTAACCATCTCTATGATTCCGCAAAGGATGGCACCGCTGAGTTGTAGAACCTTCGTGAGTCCAAATAAGGTGGATCTATTGGACAAGGGTTTATTAGACCGCAGCACTTCACCATGGGGCGCCTGTCTCACTATAAAAGGGGAAGGACAAGACCCTTCGACGGTGCATTGACTATAGGCAATTGAACAGGGTTACGATCAAGAATCGGTACCCATTACCGAGGATTGATGATTTGTTTGATCAGTTAAGAGGAGCGCGAGTCTACCCCAAGATAGACCTTCGCACTGGTTACCATCACCGAGGATTGGTGGAATACGATATCCCTAAGACAAATACAGACTGAAGGGCACTTTGAGTTTACGGTGATGCCCTTTGGATTGACGAATGCGCCAGCGGCATTCATGGATCTCATGCATAGGATGTTCCAACCTTATCTAGATCAGTTGTCGTAGTCTTCGTGATGACATCTTGACTCACTCCCGCCGTAGTGTGGAGCATGAGTATCACTAGGATTATTTTACAACTCGCTAAGAGACCATCGCAGACGCTTAAGTTCAGTAAGTGCGAGTTTTGGCCATCGAGGTGAGATTTGGACACGTGGTGTCGCATCGAGTGTCACGACCAGAGAAGGTTGGAGGCAAAGTGATGAGTCAGAGAGATCGAATGTGTCAATTCGAGATAATGTGAAGCTTCGATCATCGGGTATTACGAGACACGGTGAACAATGCTGGAAGTTGTCCATTCGGGACAGGATCGTAGGACTTCGCCTTACCGGACATGGACTTCATGGTTGGGACAAATTTTGACCATAGAGAGAGGTCGAGGATACTGGGAACACCCTAATACGTGTTGGTAACAAAGAGGGAGGATCACTCTTTCTCCTAGTTCGGGAAGAGGCAGAAAACTGGCTCACACTAGTTTCGTGACTAGGGCCGATTGAAGCATGAGTGACGGGATTTCCCCAGAGACAGGATCCCAAGACTTTGGGACAATACAACCTGGGGCGTAGCTAGAGCAGAGAGTATATACTATTCCTCCACACCCTAGTAAGGGCTGGGGAGGAACTAGTTTCAGTTTCGAGGTGCTATACAAGCAATCTCCTAACACGTATAGGCCGAGGGGCCGAGTGTGGGTCAAGTCGTGACATATCGGGTTACGCAGACAGGCGTAATGGACTCAGGGTGGCAGACGATTGGTTGTTGGATGTCAGCTTGGATACGGATGAGTTGGATACCATCGGGTTGTCAGTAATCGACCTAGGCCGGGTTGTCACATCCAAAAGACATCGATTCGCTTAGGAGGTTAAGGCCTTTAGAGAAGCCAGAATAGATGTTCTTCCTAGGGATGTAGGGTGAGAGTTGAATCTACAGTCGGGATAATGAGTGAGAGATCTCGATTCTGCCCGCGCGACTTCGGGAGCGGGTACACTATGACATTATCATATTGCGGTGCACGTATAACATCGCACGAGTCCGGTGTGGGTGCACGGCACGGGCCATTCACCACTCTTGGGAAAGGGTTGAATTTGTTTTAGACTACGCTCCAATGAAAAACTCATAGTTGAATCAGAAATGTAAGAGGCTCGGGCGGTAAGCCGAAGAGCATGTGAATCGTAGATGAAAACACACGGACAAAGCTATCACGCAGATCGAGTCGAGGATGTGGAGCTCAGGTGACTCGAGGTTTGATACCCGCTGAAATTGCATTGCGTTGTTGAGCCGGTAAGGCTCGTAAATGGATGATATGCATGGCATGGATTGAGTTGATACCCATTGATTGTCGCGATTGTGACCTTGAGAGGTTAGCGGTTACACACCAAGCAAGGGTCAGGTAGGGTTACGTGTGTATGGATTACATACGGTGTTAGAGGGCATGTTGCGAACATGTGTCCCGATCGTAAGGGTAGAGGATTAATTAATTCTTAAAATGCCTACAACAATAGTTAATGCGAGTATACGAATTACACTCATATGAGGCATTGTACGGGGAGGCCATGTAGGTCACCGCGGGGGATGGACCGAGGTGGAGAGAGATCCATCACGGTCCGGATTTGATTTAGAGACACCTCCTCGTGGAAGGTGAGTTTGATATGATAGCGTCTTCACGCCGTGGCCCGCAAGAGCTATATAGATGTACGACGTCGACCTAGAGTTCGAGGTTGCGATCACGCCTTCCTCAAGCGATTCCTAAGAGAGGAGGTTAGTTCTAAGAAGCGCTGAAGCCATCGCGAGGTTCCACGGACCTCGAGATACTGAGAGGGTAGGCACCTTTAAGTGCACGGCATAAGTATCACAAAGATGTCGTGTCCGAGAGGTATTTCACGCTCCATGCTCCGAGAGTATACCCGCATCCAGCCTGGGCGAGGTGGGTGGGATAGATCGAGGTTGACACCGATGGACCTTTCGAGGAGGACCAGGTGCATTGTTTGTACGTGATCAGGCCTTATGCAGGTAAGACCGTGGAGGCTAGTGAGAGTGATATGGCGGCAATCAGGGAGTGGAGGAGTCAACGCGGGGAGCGCGAGGACATGCTACCCGTCCCTTCTTGTTTAGGGATGAAGGTATTATGGGTTTAGTCATTTAAGATTTAATGACTAGTTTACATGTATGGTAGAGTGCATGCATATGCATGTGTTGATAATGACTGCTTCGAATTTCGGACGAAATTTTTAAGGAGGAGAATAAGACCCGAGAAATTTCACTTCTCGAATAAGGGCACCGTAATTTTGATTACAAAATTGTAATTCACGGGCAAGTCCGAATTAATTTTCAGATCTCGTATGCCGAAACGAATTCGTACCGCTGGGTAACTGCCCCGCGAAATCTAGTTAGCACGTAAAATTTCGTGAATTTTCCGAGACACCGAAATGGCACGCTTTTCGAGGCATCGCGCGCTTCGCAATCAGAACAGATTTTCGATGCGACGAAAGTCACATATAGCATGTACCAAGGTACCATAAGTGGTATGAGTAGAGAGAAATGATGAAAATTGATTTGCCGAGA
This sequence comes from Tetrastigma voinierianum, assembly GCA_016808115.1. NCBI lineage: Eukaryota > Viridiplantae > Streptophyta > Magnoliopsida > Vitales > Vitaceae > Tetrastigma > Tetrastigma voinierianum. The sequence continues at coordinate 48,962 of JAEQBH010007123.1, read as the reverse complement.
TAGTGCCGAAATCAAACTGAGAATGAGGGACATAAATGGGTATTATGGAATTTGATTTTTAGTCACTACAAGCCAAAATAGTGCACATGGCCAGTTTTCCCAATTACAAGAGACCAAAAAACGTGGATTTCCATTGGAGGATGCAGTGAGCTTTGGGTTGAGAGAAATGCTTTAGAGAGAGAAACTTCTCTCTAAAAATACGGCGAATCGGACCGCTGGCGGTCTTCGGAGCAAGAAGGGAAAATGTTCTACGCGGAGCAGGCTACGCGTGGACCCCGGATTTTCGAGTTTTTGACAACTCCAAGAGGTAGGATTTTGTCCCTACTTGAGTTTTTACTCCCATTTAAGTGTTTTTTTGATGTTTCGGTTAGTTTGAGGCCGTGAGGGGCCGTTTGATCAGTCCCAAAACATGGGACCGAATTGTGGGAATTTTCTTGGGATTTTTGTCACGTGGATCGCCTTAACTCGAAGTGGGCTGTTTGTGAAATTGTCATTAAAATGCATGTTTGAGATGATAGCACGGAATGGGTCGTATGATCTGTCCCAAATATGGGACCGAATTGATGCAAGGTTTTTCTTGAGCTGCTAAAAGTGCCCGTAGTCGCTTCTGTCGCTTGGGTGTGGTTTGCTTAATTTGTGCATAAATGTTTGCTTGTATGCTTTGGGACGGAATGGTTTGAATTGCGTTCACTAAGTGAACCGGTGTTTTGTGATTTTCCGGGAATAGTAAACGAGGGTTTCACTATTCCCGGAATAGTGTTCTAAAATATATATTTTTGTGAAAGTATCGTGCCGTCGAGTGATTTAAATTAAATTACTGTAGAAGATCATTAGCCCAAGTGAGCTAATTGATGTGTGATTTAAAGTTTTAGTGTAAATATATTCATGTATATATATTTGCATGTGATTTAGACTCGAATTGGAACTCCATATACATAGTATTCCATATGCACTGAACATCCTAGAATATAGGGGAAATGAGTGGGATGAGGATGAGTCTGTAGAACAAGGTTCGAGGGTAGTCTAAATGTAAATTATCTGAGGGTAGTCCAACTAAATAATATATCAACCGCCTGACGCCCGCTTGATATTTATTCATCGGAGGGTAGTCCACAACTAAAGAATATATCAACCGTTTGAGCGGCTCCGCTTGATATTTATTCATCGGAGGGTAGTCCACAACAATTAATATATATCAATCGCTTCTGAGCGTTTCAATTGGATATATATTCATCTGAGGGTTGCCCACTAATAAATTAATAATTATCATAATGAGGCTTAGGCGAGGTGAGAGAGTCGGTGAGGGCTCGATCTCGAAGTTGGTCACGTAGACATTCAAGTAGGATCATGCATTTGCTTGAATGTTTGTTTAAATCGGGAACATTGCACGCACTTAGTGGTGAGTAGCCCATCAGCTCCTCCCATCGAGCTTAGCTCACCCCGTCGCGGATCCTCAGTGTACAAGGAGCGTGAGAGACTGTCTGCCCTTGAGGTTGTATTAGAAGAAAAAGCCGGGTTGTGGCTTTGATTTATACATGTATTAGAATTCCCCATTTTAATGTATGTATCAGATAAGAGTAAAACATATTAACCTTTAAACTATTGATATAGTCTGATATATTGTGTCGAGTATTAAATGATGGGCCCAAGGGCCGTATTGATATATATATTGCATATATTGTTGATTGGGACAGGTTTATATAGGGTTTTGTATTCGGGGTAGAGCTCCCGTACAAAGGAGATCACCGATTAAAAGTTCTGGGCCTAGCAACCCGACCTCCACTGTAGATTCATGGCTTGACGAATAACTGACCCCGGCCGCACACAATGCAGATCGAGCTAGGCATACAAATACCTAGGAGCTCGGTAGGGTATCCATCACCACTAGGTGGCTTGATGTGGGAACTTAGGTAGGTGGAAACCCATGGATGGAGGATTTGAGCTAGGCCATGGTCGAGAAGAACATCACCTGTGGTATGATGTAGGTTAGGTATGAGATTACCAGCGGCACGAGAGAGAAATTAGAACCTGCGGACGCCTAAAACCCGGGGGTCCGCTGACTACCCACAACCTGCGGAATGTTGGGCCGATGCTCGTTACCCGACACCACTGTAAAATCGGGCGCAGTCCCCTTGTACCGGGAGTCTACCCAAATACAAACTCAGAATAACCCGTATTTACCCTGTCCTAAAACAAATTAACATATGCAATATATCCAATACGCTTACTAGCCCATAAACTAATGCTCATAAAAACACATATCACAACTATTCTCCAATTATCTCCCAATAATTACATAGCTGATTTCACTTTCTTATACAAACATATATTAACATCTACAAGTCTAATACATGTTATGTCCAACCATCAAAATCATGAACCGCATCTTCAAAATGAATTGTCTTCTCGAGCATCCATAAATCTGAAAAATAAAGGGGGTCCCACGACGGGGCGAAAGCAAAGCTCAGTAGGAGAATCGCCTAAGTGCCACTACCACCTAAGCAAAGCAATGTCTAAAGTAAACACACTCAAGTAAATACATGATCCTACTTGAATGTCTACATGTCATCCCCATGTCACGAGTCCTCAAAGACTCACTCACACTTGCCTAAGCCATGTATGAGAAATAATCATTTTCAAAACAAAACTTTTGTTTTGTTGAAAATATACTACCGAAATATTCTGAAATACGGGATCTGCCTCCTCCGAGGTGAATTGGTTGATGAGCTGTCCGAAACAGTCATGGTCCTCATCCGAAATGATCTGTTGGCCCATCTCCCAACCCAATTCTCCGGAATATCATCCTGTGAAATTCCTTTCGCAAACATATCCGTTTTTACAAAAATACCTTGTCATGCACTCACACCTAATTCTAGGCTACTCAGTGCATATGAAAATGCATTATGCCATTTTCAAAATCATTTACACAATATGTCAATATGTATATTTTAATCAACTATAATTACACGATGTAATTCCCAACACATCAAGTATCACCTAATTTAGCCTACTTGAGCAATTCATAATTTTATCTCCAATGGCCTATGCTCACAATTATATTCCATATAATTGAGCAAATCACAATTTTTTATTCCCATTGTCTTATACACACAATTATATTCCATATATAATTAGACCTCATGTTAATCCTCATTAAGCATTAACCTATTTATTTCTACACCACACCAACTCAAGCCATTCATTTCATACAAGTTCATACCAAAACACATGGACAATTTTTATCTAATTTACACAACCCGGGACTGATTTTAACAAATCCCGCCCCAGCAAGGCTGTCCACGGGCAGCCCACGCCCAACCTCGGTTTCACCTTTTGAAACCGAATTTACCCATTTTATCTTATAAACACTAAAGCATAATTATTCCAACCTAACAGCCCAAATCCAGCCGGATCGTCACTTTATTGTGCCCAAAAGCCTCCAAAATTCCTACAATTCGCCACATGTTTTTGTATTCGATCGTTTACCATTCCCTACTTTATCATACAATTACATGATTTAAAGTAAAAAATTCTGAATTTAAGAGACCCAAACAGCCCCTAATTTTCTCGGGCACTACGCCACAAGAGAAAATCCCAAGAAAATTCCACAACTCCTGGCCCCATGTTTCAGGATCGATCAAACTACCACGGCCTCAAACTAACCGAACATCGAAACCCTTAAAATGGGAATTAAAACTAAGTAGGGAGAAAATCCTACCTCTTTGAGTTGTCAAAACTCTAAACCCGGTCCACGCGCAGTCGCCTCCGCGTAGAACGCTTTTCCTTCCCGCCTCCAATGAAACTAACTGGTCCGATCACAGTATTTCAGAGAGAAGTCGAGACTTCTCTCTAGAATCACCATTTTTGGTCTCCTCCACGCCACGCATCTCCCAAATGACCCCCACGCTTTTGCCTTTGTTTGGCGTGGAGAAGATGATGTCTTTCTCAAAATTACAAGTTCATTCTCATTTAACCCAATTAATTCCTTCTTTTACTGTGATTTGATATTCGCACTACCTACTGGCCCATTTCACGGCTTACTCATACCACTTATGGCACATGAGTACATGCTATGTGTGCCTTTGTCGTGATCGAAAATCGATGCATTTACACTTAAAATGGGATGCCTCAAAACGTGCCGACCCGACTGCCTCAAAGAATTGCGAAATTTTACGCGGCTAACTAGATTTTACAGACCCATTCCAACGTAGAAATCCGTTTGCATCCGAGATCTAGAGAATTAATTACGGATTTTAACCAGAATTAAAATTTTCAGAATCAAAATTACGATTTTGCCCTTATTCCGTAAAATTGAATTTTCTGGTCTTACATTCTCCTCTCTAAAAGAAATTTCGCCTAAATTATGACAAGACATACACATCCAACTACGCGTATACAGAATCTACTCTAATCAAGACTGCGGTCGGGTATGATGACCCTGGCTTAAGGTCCCAATCATCGAGAACCCGGGAGAAGTTGTCATCTCATCCATGTCAAGCATGACATCAACAAACCAATATGTCTACCACCCTAAGTGGTCTGCTCACGCTCCGCTGCGCAACTCGATCTTTTGTAGAGAACCAAATCTCTCCCTATCTCCAAAGGAAAATTTTCCATCATATTACTACTTCTCTAAAGACCTCAACCTTCTATGCCAAGCCGTGAAGCTCAGATCGTGGATCTCTAACTCTTATCGTCACACAAGATGCATTAATGAATGAACATGATGCATCAACTTTAAAACACTACGCTAGTCAACAATTGCGAGAAAGAGAGACTTACCCCGATATCCGACTAATCTCGAACGCCTACCGCCGTACCATGAGATCTCTCGCCCCTAGGACACCCGCCTCATATGCCTGTGCCGCGCAATGGTACACGCCATCTCGCCCACCACTCCGAACTCGACCCAGAAATCTCGTGGTCGACCTCGACCTATACTCCGACCGGGTCGAGGTGGGTCTGGTCTACTGGTCCACACGCTGGCTCCCGCCCACGCGACACCGCGCCTGTCTCGCGACATCTCACGACACACAAGGCCTAAATACTCTTAACGCCTGGCAGATCATCATACGCACGCCGTCCCACACGCTCAAGGCTTCACGCTACTGAGCCCCAACATCACGCTCGCTACGCTCCCGGGTCAGACGTGGCTTGACCGGGCATCAGACTGCACATGTACCCAGCCTTGCCTCTTTTACCTCTACGCACACACCTCGCATTGCAATACACCTGTACTCCTTCCCAGCCTTCTCTCCCGCAATACAAAAACCGTATTGCAACACGCGCATGTACCCCATCAGCTCTTGCACATACCTGAACTCTTAGGTCGCATTACAATCCACAAATTTTCTCCTGTTTCTTGCAATACAATTTCTACATTGTAATATAGTCATTAATACAAAATGGGCAGAGTCTATCAAAATTTTTTGCACCAAATTTTTTTCGTTTTTTTCATTTTAATAAATTTTTTTCATTATTTAGCAGTTTGAAATTTACAAAAAATCACAAAGTCATTTTTTTTTCCATTCTCTTTTTACACTCAAATAAATTTACAAAAATTTATTTTTCTCTATTTTTCAATTTTCCAACTTAGAAAATTATTTTCATCACCTAATAGGCCAAATAAATTTATAAAATTTATTCTTTTCATTTTCTTTTCCAGTTTTTGTACACTGTACAACTCAAAACATTTTCTACACATTCATGTGCTAATCACCAAGCACACATCATTTCACAACTCACACACAACATGGCAAACACACCATTCACCAAACAACCAAATGATCACACATGTTATAAACATCAATCATACAATCATATGATCACAATCCAAACACATGCAGTGTTCTAATTTTTTTTCCAGGCTTTCCTAGGTAACTTGGCACCTAAACCCAACATCGAACCACACCTAGTGGTGATGCCTATCCTCAACTATGGCCTAAGCCTAAGCTCCATCTCTAGGCTTCCATATACCTATACTCTTACATCAAACCACTTGGGCGGTGATGGATACCCAAACCCGAGCCCCTAGGTATTCAGATATCGGCTCGACAATTGCCGTGACGGTATCGGGATTTCAAGCGCCAGGTAATCCTAACCAGGCACTACACTACAACTACATATCCTAGGCCCATGCCCAGCACGCTACAGGTAATCGTATACCTTAGCTCTGATACCAAGCTGTGAAGCTGGTATCAGACTACACTTATAACTACACCCACCGAGCTCCCAAGGTAATCGGCTTACTCCAACCGATACCAAGTCGTGACGCTTCTCAAACCCGGGTCCGTTTGATCATTCGTCAACCCGCCGCTGAATACAAGTGGATGTCGGGTTACCCGACACCACTTCAGAAAATCGGGCAGAAGTCTCCTTTGTACGGGAGCTCTCTACCCAAATACAAAACCTCGTGAATAACTCAGATTTATTCGTCCCAAATTCCAATATATGCAATATATCCACACGCCACTGGGGCTCCAAGCAAACTAATGCTCATAAAAACATATCACAACTATTCTCCAATTATCTCCCAATAATTACATAGTTGATTTCACTTTATAGAAACATATTAACATCTTCGCAAGCTCACATGCTATGTCCAAACCATCAAAATCATGAACCTAAGATCTCAAATGAATCGTCTTCGAGAGTTTCCATACCTGAAATAGGTCCCACGCACGAGGTGATGAAGCCCGCAGGAGACGCCCCAGCGGGCTACTCACCACGCAGTGCGCTGGTAATGCTCCAGTGCAACACACACTCGTAGTCATATCCTGGCTCTGAATGTCTACATGTCATCCAGTCACGAGTTCTCATTGCACTCACCACACTCGCCTAAGCCATGTATGAGAAATAATCATTTTCAAACAAAACTTTGTTTTGTTGAAAACATACTACCAAATATTCGTGTAATACGGGACTACCCTCCGAGGTGAATTGGGTTGGTGAGTCGTCCGAAAAATAAACATGGTCCCTATCCGAAATGACTGGCGCCCATCTCCCAACCCAATTCTCTGGAATATCATCCTGTGAAATTCCTTTCGCAAACATATCCGTTTTTACAAAAATACCTTGTCAGACCACACCCCAATTTAGGCTACCCAAAGGCATATGAAAATGCATTATGCCATTTTCAAAATCATTTACACAATATGTCACTATGCATATTTTCAATCAACTATAATTACAACACAATTCCAACACATCAAGCATCACCCAATTTAGCTCACTGGAGCAATTCATAATTTTATCTCCACGGTTTGCGTCACTATATTCCATATAATTGAGCAACCACAATTTTATTCCCAATATCTTATACACACAATTATATTCCATATAATTGTGACCTCATGTTAATCCTCATACATTAACCTATTGATTTCTACACTACACCAACTCAAGCTATCTCATTTCATACAAGTTCCATACCAAAACACATGGACGATTTTTATCTAATTTATACAACCCGGACTGATTTTAATAAATCTCCAACCCAGCAAAGGTCAGCTCCACGGCACCCCCACATGTCCAACTCCTTGGTTTCACCTTTGGAACCGACTTCTTACCCATTTCCTATCTTGTAAACACCAAAGCATAATTATTCCAACCTAACAGCCCAACCGGGGCTTAGATCAGCGTCACTATGTACCCCAAAAGCCTCCAAAATTCCTACACTTCGTCACATGTTTGGGGGTCGATCAAGCTTGCCCATTCCTACTTTATCATACAATTACATGATTTAAAGTAAAATTTGGAATTTAAGAGACCTAAACAGCCCCTAATTTTCTGGGCAGTCACGCCACAAGAGAAAATCCTACAGGCTCCATCACCCGGTCCCATGTTCAGATCACCAAACGGCCCCTCACGGCCTCAAACTAACCGAAACATCGAAAAACCCTAAAATGGGGAATAAAAACACAAGTAGGGAGAAAACTTACCTCTTGAGTTGTCAAAACTCAAGAACCCGGTCCACGCTGCAGCCCGCTCCGCGCAGAACGCTTTCCCCCTTCCCGTCCGGTCGAAATCCAATCCAGTCCGATCGCTGGGTATTTCTAGAGAGTAGTCGAGACTCTCTCTCTAGAATCACCATTTCGGTCTCCTCCACGCCTATTGCATCTCCCCCCAAATGACCCCCTAATGCTTTTGCCTTTGCTTAAGTGGGAGAAGATGATGTCTTTCTCAAATGCTGTTTGCCCCTCATTTAATTCACTAATTCCTTCTTTTACTGTATTGATATCGGCACCACCTGCCGTTCATTCATCATTTCAGGCCATACCACTTATGGAACATGAGCAGCATGTTAGCGTGCTCGTCGCACAAAATGATTTAGCCAAGAGCCGGGGTCGCGATGTTCGAAACGCAGTTTATCGATCACAATGGCGGCTTACGCGCGACCGATTTTAGCAGACGACACCGCTTCGCCATCCGAGATTCAGAGAATTAATTGAGTGGATAATCGCACTGTGTTCTGGTCAAAATTATTTATTTGTGTTCTCTTGTCTCAGAATACACTTCGTCTTACAAGAACACCGCATGTAAGACCCGGAAATTCCAACTCGAATAAGGGCAAAATCGTAATTTTGATTACAAAAATTATAATTACAAGAAGTCCGTAATTAATTCTCAGACCCGATGACTAAACTGACGCGCCCGCTGGAAATCGCCTTCGCCAAATCTAGCCAGCATCGTAAAATTTCGCGAATTTGTCGAGATTACGGAGTCGGCATCGTTTCTTTTCGAGGCATCATTTCTGTGTCAGAATCGATTTTCGATTCGACAGAAGGCACAATAGCATGTACTATGTACCATATGGTATGAGTAGATAAATGATGAAAATGGATGACCGAGATAGTGCCGAATGTCAAAACTGGAGAAAGAAGGGAATTAATTGTTTTAATTGGAATTAAATGATAATAAAGCAAAGTGGGAATAGTGGTCTTCTTCTCCAAATATTAAAAGTGAGCAAAACGGCAGAACAGCTTGACGCAGAGGAGCGCATTGAGAGAAATTTAGAGAGAGAGTACTTCTCTGTGAAATACGCGCGATCCGACCGTGGCCGGCCTTTCGGCAAGAAGGAGAAATGTTCTACGCCTGGACTGCTTACGCTGACTCCGGATAGTGAGCTTTCCAAACTCTCGAGGTAGGATTTTCTCCCTACTTAAGGTTTTATTCCCATTTTAATGTCGTCTAATGTTTGAGTCGACATCGGGGCCATTGTGGGTTAAGTTGGATCGGTCCCAAAACATGGGACCGAATTAATACAAATTTTTTAAACTAATGAATACTCGTAGCCGCTTCCACTACTGTATGGGTATGAAGATGGGGCTTGGTGGTGTGAATCATGTATTGGTTGGTTTTGAGGCCTGTATTGGTCGTGGAAATGCGTTCAAAAAATATGAACCTAGGACACGAGGTCTAGGGAACAAGAAACCCTAGGGTTTTACTGTTCCTAGGAATAGTAATCCAAAAATGTATTTTTGGGAAAATCTGTGTTTGGTTAAGTAATTCGGATCGAATTGCTTATGTTTGAACATTAGCCCAAGTGAGCTAATTTTGGTGTTTGAAATGATAAATTACATAACATGTTTGTGTGATTTAATTTTTAATGTGAATATTTGTGTTATATATTTTGCATGTGATTAGACTGTTGAATTATATATATGTATTCCATATGCAATCGATCACCCTAGGATTATAGGAGTGAGTGCATGAGATGAGTATAGAGGAAAATGGTTCTGAGGGTAGTCTAAAATATACCATCTGGAGGGTAGTCCATTAAACTTAAAATATCAATCGTCGGAGCGGCCCAATTGATATTCATCGGAGGGTAGTCCACAAACTTAAAATATCAATCGTCGGAGCGGCCCAATTGATATTCATCGGAGGGTAGTCCACAAACAATTTATATATCAATCGTCGGAGCGGCCCAATTGATATATATACATCGGAGGGTTGTCCACTAATTAAAATATTAATTCTCATACAAGGCTTAGGCGAGTGTGAGAGAGCTTATGAGGACTCTGATCCGAAGTTATCGCGTAGACATTCAAGTAGGATCATGCATTTGCTTGAATGTGTGTTTACTGGAACATTGCAATCGCACTTTGATGATGAGTAGCCCACTTTAGGCAAATCTCCTAATGAGCCTTTAGCTCACCCCGTCGTGGATCCCCTTTATTTTACAGGTAATGTGGAGCGTGCGAGAGGATTCGCTCGTTCTAGAGATTTATCGTGAAGAAAGCCTGGATGTGGGCTTAGATATGGCAGATAGGTCTACGCTAATATATGTATTGTTTAAGAGCAAAAATATTAACTCTGTAACTATTGGGTATATAGTTGGTTTCATAGTTTGTGCCATTGAGTACTGCTTGTAGCCCAAGTGGTCGTATTTAGGGATATATATTGTATATATTGACCGTTTGGGACAAAGATATGTGCATCAGATTTGGGGTAGAGCTCCCAAGACAAGAGACTCGCCCGATTTTCTAAATATAATGCTAACCCGACATCCACTTGTATTCCGCTGTCGACGGGTAGTCAACGGACTCCCTGGTTTTGGGGGCCACAAATTGCACGAGCTAGGCATACGAATTTAGGAGCTCGGGTTTGGTATCCATCACCACAAGGTGGTATGGTGTATATAGGCTTATGGGAACCTATGGATAGAAAAAAATTGGGCTTGTGCCATGGTTGAGGAAGAGCATCACCACTAGGTGTGGTTTCGATGTTGAGTTAGGTACGGGATTACCTAGAAAAATCACTGATAAACGGACATCGACGCACGCTGAGGTACAAAGATTGATGAATACAGGTGAATGTTATTGAACAGACGCTTATAAGAGGCTGTGTGCCTATGATTAGCACATAGATGAGTTCAAGAATATCTTAGAAAAATATTTGGAGTGTACTGTACAAAACTGTAATAAAGAGAATAAAATGAAAGTAAATTGAAGAATTTATTTGGTTTAGAGGTGAAAAATTTTAATTTTTAAGGTTTTACTGTAAAATCAAGAAAATTAAATAAAATAAATTTTTCAAAATTTATTTTGGGATGTTGGAAAGTGAGAAGAAATTTAGCAAAGAAAATAAATTTTTTCAAATTTATTTGGTTATATGGAGGAGAAAATAATTCTTTCTAAGATTTTACAAGTGGTAAAATTGGAAGAAAATGGAAGAAAATAAATTTTTATAAATTTATTTATGGAGAAAATTTTCGAAAAACTGAAAAGGAAAATAAATTTCATAAATTTATTTGCTATGAAGTGAGAAAATAATTTTCTAAGGTTTTATATGGTATAAATTTAAGAAAGGGGTTAAATAAATTTTTATAAATTTATTTGAGTATTAAAGAGTGTGGAAAAAATGATTTTAGTGATTTTAGTGATTTTTCCACTTCGAAATAAATGAAAAAAATCATTTATAATGAAAAACGAAATTTTTTTTTTGGTGCAGAAATTTTGAAGGGCTACTGCCCAGTTTGTATTGTGAGAGAGAAAGAAAAAAAAATATTATATTGCAAGAATTTAATTGTATTGCAACATGGCAAAGGGGTTGTCGAGTGTATCAGAATACACCATAGTGTCAGGTCAGTCGTGGAGTCGGGTCGAGAGACAAATCAGATCACAATACAGTCGCGTAGTAGCCGTGGCCGGAGGGCCGCAGTGAGAAACCGTGTCGCAATACAAAAAAAAATTGTGGCTGGGCGGCTGCAAGGGCTAGGCAATCGGGCTGACGCCGGGCGCGCGCAGTGGGCGCAGCGCAGCGCGCGTGCCGGGCGCCGGCGAACGGCGGGCTGCGCGCGCAGCGCAGAGCGCCGCACGGCTACCGCGCCAGGCCGGGCGCAGGTGGACGGAGCGCGGCTCGCGCGGCAGCGAAAGCAGCGTGGCGCGCTGGGCGCCGCGGGTGCACGCGTGGCGCCGCGAAGAGCGCGAAAGCGCGCCGCGTCTGGCGTACTGGCGTCGGCACGCACCGGGCGCGGTCACAGACTGCACTCCTGCACTCGACTTGATTCAAACTGGTCGACTCCAAGATTTTCCCGAGTCAAGAACGAACACCGCTCATTGTAAAATAAAAATTTTTCTAAAAATAATAATAATAATAATATTTATTAAATTCAAATAAAATCAAATGAATTTTGATAAAATTTTCGAAAATAAAATTTTCGAAAAATAAAATTTTCAAAATAAAATTTTTGAAAATAAAATTTTGTTGAAAACAATATTTTAAAACGCGAAATTATCAAGGCGATAATCGGTATGTGTATGATTAGTGTCTCGGTCGGGTTATGCCCTGAGATAATCGTATTGATTTAACTACCATTTGAAAATGGTGATCATACAGAAGGCAAGACAAAATTATATGCATGGTGTAATGCGTATAGGAAAAGAAGAATGCTAAGGTTAGGATTACGACCTGGGGTGGATTCGGGGTACTGAAATGAACAAGAATCTTAGAATTTTATCTGAATAAATGAATTGAGTGTATTGAATTTACACTTAGAAATGAACTGGTCGGGCCATGGTTGTCAAATCTATTAGTAAATCAGCATCCGCATTACTGGGCTAGACTGAAATGGAAGCTAAATGACTTTGCTGCTGGGCGTTAATTGTGTAAATGGTTATAGAGTGACGAGACGAGGACGCCCACGGCACCGGTCAAGCACCACCGCAATCGACCTCACCGCCGGCACTTGATCACTGGCCTCAGAGGCCTCGTAGTGCTTGCAACGATCGCATCGCACAAGTTAAGATAAAGGTGTAGTCGTGAGATCCTAGTAACCCCTGTGAGGTTTAGGACGATCATCCTCCGACATACATGGGGGAAAAGATCCGATGGTGGTGCATCATTGGTTCACGCAGTAACGAGAAGGAAGCGAGGCTAGCAGACCACTTCGACACGATCCGATTAGACTACCGCGTTTCAATGAGAATGAGGCCCAAATATGATGGAAATGTGGGCAAGGACCTCTAGAGACCTTAGAGGAGCCGTCGTGAGTTCTTCCCTAGGATTAGGCTAAAATAGGTACGATATGTCGAGGTTGCGAGTTGAGATTCGGACTCTACTCACAATGGACCCGAGGATTATGGACATGTCGAGTTCGAGGTCATCCCGAGGGATGGCTATTGATAGCTTACGTGGTCGTTATCGTCAGGAGCGAGGAGGACATCGCTACATCGCAGGACGGTACTCCATGGTATTTCGTGGGGACAAGCATGACATTTTTCCCGCACAAGATACGAGTCCAGCGCCGTGGATGGGCGGGTCATTAGCGAGCCCATTCCTAGAGGACGAGGAGAGACCAAACGTAGATCTGATTTCGGCGGTTTGGCGAGTACGCGAACGTTTTTTCCGCATGAGCGACCGACACCTCCATAGGATGTAGACTTCGGGCATTGAGTTACACCGGTATTTCACTCCATCTCTATGACTCAGACAGATGGAATCCTGCTTAGTCATAGAACTCGCAGTCCAAATTTACATGAGCTATTGACAAGGGGTTTATTAGACCGAGCACTCCCACCATGGGGCGTCTGCTCTAGGGTTACGAAGAAGAAGGGCAGACCCTTCGACTGTGCATTGACTACATGCGCTTGAACAGGTTATGATCAAGAATTGCACCCATTACCGAGGATCGATGATCAATTGACTGGGCCGAGAGGAACGCGAGTCTACTCGAAGATAGACCTTCGTGACCGGGTTACCATCAGCCGAGGGTTAGGGAGACAGATATCCCTAAGACAGCGTTTAGGACGCGTTATGGGCACTCTGAGTTTACGGTAATGCCCTTCGGATTGACGAATGCGCCAGCAGCATTCATGGATCTCATGCATAGGATATTCCAACCCTATTTAGATCAGTTTGTCGTAGTCTTAGTGGATGACATTTGACTACCCCAAATGAGGGAGCATGAGTATCACTTGGAGGATTGTTTTATACTGTTATGAGACCACGCTGTGACGCTGTTCGGGCATATGCGAAGTTTTGGCTTAATGACGAGGTGAGAGTTTGAGACATGTGGTGTCGCGATCGAGGTCACGACCTAGAAAGGTCAAGGCGTTGATGCGCTGAAGAGACCGGTCGTCAATCTTCGGTGATACGTGAATCCCTTGGGATTACCGGTATTACGACACGAGAATGGGCGTGTTGTCCATTCGACAGGATCATAGGATTTCACCCACGGGACATGGACTCATGGTTGGACGGCCCCGACCATGCAGAGAGAGGAAATCGAGATATTTGGAACACTGATACGGTGTCGGGTAGCAAAGAGGAGATCATCTTTCTTCCAATCCGAGAAAGAAGCGTAAGACTTCTCGCTTCACAAGAATATCTGTGACAGTATTTGTGGCGGGGCTCACGTGACCAAGGCCAAGATTATGGACGCTTAGTCGCAAGGCGATGATGTTATTTCGCGCAGCCGACACTTTCGGCTGTGATCAGCCCACGGCGCGTAGAATCCTAAGACTACGGGACACTTTCGTCCCAATCGCGAGACGAGTGAGGGTTGCCACAGATAGGTGCGTGATGGTATGCTACCATTGCCGCATCTCGTACATAAGGAGGAGGGATTGCCCCCAGAGACAGGGATCCCGATGTTTGGGATTGGTGCACCCCACGCCTGTGGGACAGAGCGCCATAGCTTGTTTCTCCATACCCTGGGGTACGCTGCAGGATCAAGTCGTGATGATCGAGTTGTGCACGGAAGCGTGGTGGACCTTAGGGTGGTAGACCTCGTTGGTTGCCGATCAGTCGCCTGACATGGATAAGCTGGACAAACCATCTGGGTTGTCGCGACTGAAACCTAGGCCGAAATAAGAATACTGACACGGCATTAGATTTGGGCTTAGAGGTTAAGGCCTTTAGAGAAGCCAAGTATAGATGTTCTTCCCTAGGGTGTAGGGTGAGAGTTGACCTGATAGGTCGGGATTATGAGTAAGAGATCTCCAAGATTCTGCTCATGGTGGAACCGGATTGGCTTGTCACAAAGATGACATTATTAATATGTGCAATTCCAGAATATCGCGCCGAAAGTATGGTGTGGGGTGCACGGAGGCGGGTCATTCACCACTTCGTGATGTAATAGTTTGTCTTGACTACGTCCTATGAAGACTCATGGTTGAATCAGAAATGTAAGAGGCTCAAGTGTAAGCCGAAGAGTTGTGTCGTCGAGATGAAAACACACGGACAAGGTTATCACGCTAGACCAGAGTCAAGGGATAGGAGTCGGGTGATGTAACGCCTTAAAAATCCCCTGGAATTTTGCTAATAAAATTTATTATATATTCTGGGTATAATTGGGCCAACTGGTAATTTTTGGGAATTGTTAGATGAATATTGATTCATCGATTATTGAACTTAAATAAACTCAAGTGAAAAAAAGAGAAAATATGGAAATTGTAAAATGGGACCTAGGGTCAATTGTAAATAAGTTTATATGTTCATGAAAATAGGAGACTTAAATGAGGAATAATAGAGAAATGGAGGGACCTAAATATAAAAAGAAATAAAGAAAGTTAAGAAAAATCAAGGAAAGGGCATGTGGCATGTAGGAAAGTGAGGAAGCTTCCTCCTTAAAGTAATGAGCAGTATGATCCATAAGAAAAGAAAAAACAGAGAAGGGAGAGTTAGAGAGAGGCTCCATCTTCTCTCTAGATTTTCCGACAATCGACTGAGTAGGTCTCCTGGGCGAACCACGAAGGGAAGTCCTTCCTAGTGACAAGAGCTACAAGTAGAGACCTAACCTGGACTTTTTGACAAATCCATGAGGTAGGTATTCTACTTATCATTTCTACCCTAAGGATTGCTGGCGCATTATCCGGTCAGTAATGTTTGACAGATTTAAACCATAAGCTGCCACATTGTGGTAGCGCAGCTAGCTTAACCTTAGAGCTGATTTTTGGGCAATGGGGCGAAGGGAAATTGGTAGCAAGGCCCTTCTAGTAAATTGCAGCCACATCAATTAGCTTGATGTTAGCTTTGAAATTTCGATTTGGACCTCTGTAGACTAAGTTATAGTCCTTTTAATGAGGTCAGCCCATCTAAATCTGGTCGGGTCAGTTCTGCCAATTCGGGTCAACTATCCGGACCTTAGAACGGGTTTTTGGGTCGAAAATAAAGCGAATTTGGCAGTAAGTCCTTCTGTGAAATTGTAGCCACATCAATGAACTTGATGTTAGCTCAAATCCCAATTGACTCTGCAGACCAAGTTATGGTCTTTTACTCAGAACAGTCAAATGCTAATGAGCGGTCGCCAAACAAAGGGTCACAAACAGCGGGTCGCTAAACCGAGGTTGTCAGGTCCCGCAGGGGCCGCCAGTCCCGTGGCGGCCGCTGATCCTCGTAGAGGCCAAGTAGTCCCGTTGAGCCTCACCGTCAGTATTGACCACGCATTTACCTCCAACTTCTAAGGTCATATCTCCTTCGCTTGAACTCCCATTTGGGTGTTCTTGGACTCTATGGAAAGCCCATGGAGTTAAGAATACATTGATATGCCTGAGGAGATGTTAGACAGTCAGACCGAGGTGTTTGAATGAGCCTCGTCACCAGTGCAGTTGTCACCCAGTCAGCTCGTCAGTTGACTACGCATGACCTCCAACTCGGAAGGTCATATCTCCTTCGCTTGAACTCCGATTTGGTGTTCTTGACCTATGGAAAGCCCATTGAGTCAAGAACACATTAATATGACTGAGGAGTGAGAAGACTTTAACAACCGGAGGTGATAGACGGAACCAGTCCAGGTCAGGTCAGCCTCGCTACCGTGGATTTGACCCGTGTATGACCTCCAACTTCGGAAGTTCATAACTCCTTCGTCCGAACTCTGATTCGGGTGATCTTTGACTATATGGAAAGCCCATTGAGTCAAGAATCCATCTATATATAGCTTGTTTAAATTGGAACTCATACTAACCTCCGAAAATCAATCCCAACCAAAACTACTAGTACGCATGAATAATATTATTCTTTTAATGGTTTGGAATAGTGGATCGACGAGGAGGAAAAAGCCAATCAGATTGAGATTCCAAGGATTGGAATCAAAGTGCAAAGATTTTTGGGTTTGTTCTTCTAAACCTATTCTCATTTTAAGTTTGAAATGTTTGTTCTACTCAACTCCTAATCCTCGCTTTCAAGATTTTGCATGTTTGTTCTAGTGCCATATTGAAGTGATTTAATTTATTCTGGAAAGTGATTGTGAAATGTTTGCATATAAAAATTGGTATGATTATTGAAAATAAACTGTTATACAAGCGCATATATTGTACTATATTTTATAAAGGACGGCTCTTAATAGAATGTTAACCGCTTATTTCAGATTAAGGATAGATTGGTATACCAAGAAGTCAAATAGCAAGATCAGCGAATCCACATGTCAACTGACCGCACCACTGGGACCGGGGACGGGTAGTGTTCACTATTTGATTGTTTATAACCAGTCAGCAGCCCACCGGACCGTGATCGCGGTTATAAAACCATGGATACCGGGCCAAGCAGCCCCAAATGACCGTGCCGGTGACTCGATATCCTGTATATCGAAGACATAGGTTAAATTCAAGTAAGAGCATAACTGGAATTGATTGGCATAACTGATTAGATTGGCATAATCGAATTGATTGCATAATCGATTGATTTGCATAAATCAATTGATTTTCGTAATTGGAATTGGAATGTCATAAATCGAATTGGAATTTGGTGGCATATTCGAATTGATTTGAGATTGTGGGAATATTGATTATGAAAATGTATTTACGGGATGATCAATGAACTATAATTTATTGTATATATATATAATAGAGATGTATTGTATTTATATCGATCATCCAAATGATTGAAAGTTCTAATTATTAAAATCGTATGAATTGATTTAAGCTGGAACCGAGGAATGGATTTGTATAGAACCACTTAAGCATGAAAATGCTTAGCATATTGTTTTACCAATGCGCAGTACCATGATAGATAAAGTGATCGAGCAATGACCCAAGATCGAGGAGCCGAGTCATAAAGAAAGAAATCTCGGAGTATTCACATGTGCACTCATTCATGTGTTCTTTTGATATGGATATTTTTGTATAAACAATTTGAATATCGAACATCTATTTTAAGAATCACTGAAAAGTGCTCAATGCCTTCATTGTAAATGTATTTCGTAAAGTTAAATGTATTTGTTAAATGTTTACGGGCTTGCCCAATTTTTTAATCGCCCGCAAAGATATGATTTTGAGTGATTGAGGATTTTAGTGGCATCCCTGACTGGTTCTGATCCGCCTAAACGGGTCGGGCTCTGCAAGGTCCCACATACACTGGCATTAGAGCCTAGGTTTAGGCTGCTCTACAAAATGATTTTGAAATTGTTTGAATGATTTTGAAATTGTGTTTAACATGCATTTCATTTGCATATAAAGGATGACATGACTCGACACTGATCTTGGTCGGTCTTAATAGGATAAGGTTCTTGACTACCCGCCTCAGTGGTCGAGGGATGACCAGTGGACTACTGCATTGGGCCTTAGTGTGGAAGGAGGGCAAGCATCCCATGCTCCCACCAATGAATGAACCGTAACAAGTGGCAGGAGGTACTATGGATATCCTCCAAGAGCTTGTTCAGGGCATTGCAAAGAGTCGCAACCAACGCAATTGTCTAAAGCGATCACCATTGAGAGAATGGCAGCACCGACCAGATTTTATGGGAAAGAAAGAGGACGAGTTTCTATGGCAGAAAATTGGCTCTAGAAAATCGAGCGTAATGCTTGTGCAAAATGCATTGCATACCTGAAGGGAAGTTGGAA
The DNA here is from genome assembly GCA_016808115.1 of Tetrastigma voinierianum. Taxonomy (NCBI): domain Eukaryota; kingdom Viridiplantae; phylum Streptophyta; class Magnoliopsida; order Vitales; family Vitaceae; genus Tetrastigma; species Tetrastigma voinierianum. The sequence continues at coordinate 30,180 of JAEQBH010007123.1, read as the reverse complement.
TGTGCGAATCTTCATTACTACAGGATGAGGCGATCGCTGGTGGGTTTCCGCACCAGACCGCACTCCATCGTGAGAGTTACATGGGAGTTCTTCTCGATGAGTCTACAGAAGCACTCAAGGTGGGTCAGATGATCCGAACAACATGAGACGGAGTTTCAGTTAACCAAGCAAAGATGCATGAGTGTGACCGAATATCAAAGAGAATTCACACGGTTGAGCAAGTATGTTCCCGAGGTGGCTGGTGAGTGAGGAAGAAATGTGTCGTGAGGTTTGAAGACGCGAATCGACTATATTATTCGAGCTCATGTCACAGCATTTTTTCCATGAGGATTTCTCCAAAATTGTGACATGTGCATTGAATGTGGAAAGAGTAAAGAAAGAAAAGAGAGAGAAAGGATAAAAAGACAGTGGAAAGAAAATCCCTGGCCAGTCCAGCCAGAACAACAACAAAGGAAGAAATTCAAAGGGACCACATGGTCTAATCAGCCTATACTGTGCTACCGGTAGAATACTCACTCTACCAAAGACTGCACTGCGAGTACACTGTGAGGTGCTTCTTAGAGGATTGCATCGCTTCCATTGCTCCCATTGTGGAGAAATCACAAGGGAGAATGTTGAGACTTACAAAAGCCATATTTGATTTATGACCAAAGAGCATAGAGCAAGAGATCGTTTGTGAGCCTGCTCATCGATAAAGACTCGACCGGGGTACAAATTTTTAGAGACAGAAGGCAACAAGAGTGTTGCATCACCGAGTGTTCCGAGACAAGGGACACAGATCTTGGTAGGCAGATGGTCGTGCTCAGCCTAGGAGCATATGCAATGAAAGCAAAGTGGGAAGATACCCAAGCTCCGTATGTGATAGTCGGGTAATTTCCAAATCTGATACTACAAAGATATGCATTGATCGACCTCCGGTCAACCCACCTTCATATTTGTAATCGACATACCTAGTGTGAAAAATTTACCGAGGAGTGGAACCGAGTATGACATCTTGGTGACTTAACCCGGGCCGCATATGTTATTGTGAATAGAGGTATGTGAGATTGCCCCATCCGAATACGAGAGTATGAGTTTCCTGGGATTTGATCAAATTATCCTTTAAGGAGTTTGATGTGATTTTGGGGATGGATTGGTTGTCCCGACACCAAGTGATGGTGGATTGTAGAATGAAAAGAGTGACCTTGAGAACACCGAATGAGGATGAAGTAACTTTCATCGGCGAGAGGTCAAACCACCTCTCTAATGTGATATCCGCAGCTAATCGCGAAAAATGGTGCGAAAGGACGTGAAGCCTACTTGGCTTATGTGATTGATACGATAAAGGCAAGGCCTAGCATATCCGATATCCCTACTGTTAGTGACTTTCCGGACGTGTTTCCTGAAGAGTTGCCAGGATTGCCTCCACAGAGGGAGATTGAGGTTGCTATCGACGTTATACAAAGCTATTAATCGGTGATCCATTACACCGTACCGAATGGCTCCAGTGGAGTTAAAAGAATTGAAGCTTCAGTTGCAAGAATTGCTAGAAAACGGTTTATTCGACCAAGTGTATCACCGTGGGGAGCTCCCGTGCTTTTTGTTAAAAAGAAAGATGGTACACTTCGGCTATGTATTGATTACGTATTAATCGAACAAGTTAATCTAAGAAAGAATAAGTATCCTACCCGCACAGATGATTGTTTCACCAATTAAAGGTGCAAGTATCTTTCAAAGATTGACTTATGAACCGGGTATCACGCTGAGAATTAAAGATGTCGATGTGCATAAGACGGCGGACGCGATATGGACATTATGAGTTCCTTGTAATGCCGTTTGATTGACAAATGCTCCAGCGGCCATGACCTAATGAATCGTGTTTTCCGACCGTATGTGGATCAGTTTGTCGTAGTGTTCATAGACGACATTCTTGTGTATTCAAAAGATCACGAAGTCATGACACACACCTTAGAGTAGTGTTAGAGACTTTGAGAAAAGAGCAGTTGTATGCAAAACTGAGCAAGTGTGAGTTTTGGAAGAATGAAGTGTCCTTTCTAGGGCATATAGTATCGAGCATAAATCCGAGTAGATCCAAAGAAAATAGAAGTGGTTGTTGAATGAAGCCACCTAGAAATGCCATAGAAGTGCGTAGGGTTTCCCGACTAGCAGATACTACGTAAGATTCGTTAAGGGGTTTTCTATGACTGCACTCATGACGAGATCGTCTAGAAAATGTAAAAGTATGAATGGAGTGAAAAATGTCAAAGAAGTTTTGATAAGTTGAAAGCATTCTAAACGAGGCTCGGTTCTTACTCAACCGACCGCGGTAGAGAATATGTGATTTTTAGTGATGCTACCGCTAAATAGACTTGGATGTGTCCTAATGCAAGAGGGTGCGGGTAGCCTACGCCCAAGACAATTGGAAGCCGCATGAAAAGAACTACCCCACGCATGATTCGAATTAGCCGCAATTGTATTTGCGCTGAAAATTTGGAGACATTATTTGTATGGAGAGTAAAGTGTTTCATCTAAGACCGGGATCATAAGAGTCTTAAGCATTTGCCTCACAATGAGAGCGAACTTGAGACAACTGAGATGGATGGAATCGATAAAGATTATGATCGCGTGATTGATTATCACTCCTGAAAGGCCAAATGTAAAGGCACGCTTGAGTAGAAAGTCACGAACGCCTGAGCGTTGAATGCCCATTTGTCATTACATGACGATGGTACTGTAGTGGCAGAGTTAATAGCGAGACCGAGTTTGTTGAATCTAGTGCCAGAGTAATAAAAGAAAAAGATGAGAAAAATTGTTGCCAAGAAATAACCGATTTGAAATGGTAAAGAAACTGAAATTCACAAAGTGAACGAAGATGGAGTTTTGTATTATAAAGATCGGTTTGTGTACTCCGATCAGAATGGGATTTGAGGAAACCCATACTAGAAGAGGTACATAGTGGATCTGCCATCCATCCCTAGGCACAAAGATGGTCGAGATTTCAAAATGTCACCTCGTGGTCCGGATGAAAAGATGTGTCGTAATACGTAAACTGGGCGTTCGTGTGTCAAAGAGTAAAGGCAAAGTGCATCAAGTTCCTTCGATTATTATTGTAGTCAAGAATACCGGAGTGGAAATGGGACCGAATCACCGCGGATTTTGTGGTCGGGTTACCATCGACAGGAGAAGACATGACTCCGATTAGTCATAGTATATCTGGACGACTGTCACTCACTTTACTTGAAGGAGAACGGACTATTCACTTGATGCCAGTGAAATGTATATCAAGGAAATAGTTCTGCTACATGGGACTTTATATCCATTATCAGAATCGAGATCTGAGGTTTACTTTAGATTTCGGGGAAAATTGCAAGAGGCCTCTGGGCACGCTGACTGAATTCCCTTACGCTTCCACCCACACAAACGGATGGGCAATCCGAGAGTGGGATCCAGATTCGGAAGATATGTTAAGGAGTTAAAGTGATCGACCTGAGGGTAGTTGGGATCACATTGCTTTAGTTGAATTTGTAGATAACAACGCTTCCAATCAAGTATTGAACGCGCCTTTATGAGGCTTTATATGGGAGAAAAATGTAACACCATCAGGTTGGACGGAATTGAGTGAAAAGAAAGTGATTGGCCCCGAATTTGATACAAGAGACCGAAGAAAAGTGAAAATGATTAGAGAGAGATTGAAGGTGGCCACCGAGCAGACAAATCATATGCCGACATGAAAAGAAAAGATATTCGATATGAGATCGGCGAAAAAGGTGTTTTAAGTACGCTGGGAAGAAGGTGATGATTTGGGAAAAAGGGCAAAAGAACCCTAGATTTATTGGCCCCTAAGAAGTGATTGAGAAAGTGGACCAATGGCATACGATTGGCAGATTACCTGACTGAAAAGATCCATGATTTGTTTCACGTGTCCATGCTACGCGAGGTACCGATCAGACCGTCACATGTAGCCCTCTGAGACAATTGAAATGTAGGCCAGATTTGATCGTATGAAGAAGAGCCAGAAAGATTTTATTCTTGAAGTGAAGGAATTACTTAAATAAGAAGATTCCGTTAGTCAAGGTGTTGTGGAACCATAAGACTCAAGAAGCCACTTGGGAAAGCGAGGAAACGATGCGCATAAACAAAGATCCGCAATCGGTTGATTCGCTGCAATTTCGAGGACGAAATTTTATTAAGCTGGAGAGTTGTAACGCCTCAAAATCGAATTTTTATAATAAAGTTTATTATATATTCCGTATAATCGGGCTAACTCGTAATTTTGGGAATTGTTAGATGAATATTGATTCAATGATTATTGAATCCGTAAATAAACCCAAGTGAAAAAAAGAGAAAATATGGAACAAAACGGGGGGACCCAAGGTCAATTGTAAATAAGTTTATATGTCTAAGGAAAATAGAGACTAACGAGGAATAATAGAGAAATGGAGGGACCTAATATAAAAAGAAATAAAGAAAAAAGAAGAAAAATCACAAAGTAGATGTGGCATGTAGGAAAATGAGAGGAAGTTTCCTCCTTTTAAAGTACGATTAAGAGGATCCATAAGAAAAAGAAAACAGAAAAGGGAGTTGGGGAGAGAGAGGCTCCATCTTCTCTCTAGATTTTCCGACAATCGACTATTATAGGTCTCCCGCGAACCACTAAGGGAAGTCCTTCCTAGTGACAAGAGCTACAAGTAGAGACCTAACCGGGGACTTTTGACAAACCCATGAGGTAGGTCTTCCCACTTGGTCGCCTTCTACCCTAAGGATTGTTGGGTGGTCATCCGCTGGGGAATGTTTTTGGTTGCATTTAAACCATGGGAAGCTGCCACATTGGGGTAGCAATACGAACCTTAGAGCTGATTTTTGGGTACGAAGTGAAGGGAAATTATAGTAAGGCCCTAGTAAATTGTAGCCACATCAATTCAGCTTGATGTTAGGCTTTGAAATTCTCGATTCGACCTCACCAGTTATAGTCCTTTAATGAGGTCAGCCCATCTAACCGGGTCGGGCCGCTTCGCCTACCCGGTCAACTAGCCGGACCTTAGAACGGGTTTTTGGGTCGAAAATAAAGAGAATTTAAGAAAGTCCTTCAGGAATTGTAGCTACATCAATGAACTTGATGTTAGGCTTTGAATTTTTACCGGACTCTTGTAGACCAAGTTATGGCCTTTACTCGTAATGCTCGTAAATGGATGAGTGGTCACAAACAAGCACGTCAAACAAAGGGTCGCCAAACCGGTGGTCGTCAGGTCCTCGTAGGGCCGCCAGTCCCGTAGGGCCGCCGATCCTGTGAGGTCAGCAGGTCCTCAAGAGCCTGCCGTCAAAGTTGATCACGCATGACCTGAATCCTCGGCTAGTCATATCCTTCGTTTGAACTCCGACGGTGTTCTTGACTTATGGAAAGCCCATGAGCAGAATACATTGATATGCCTGAGGAGGATGTTAGATGTCAGACTGAGGTGTTTGAATGAATGTCACTTCAGTGCAAATTCGTCGTACCCAGTCAGCTCGTCAGTTGACTACGATGACCTCCAACTTCGAAGGTCATATCTCCTTCTGTTTGAACTCCGATTTGCGTTCTTGACCCTAAGTGGAGTTCCATTATCAAGAATACATTAATATGACTGGAGGAGGATAGAAGACTTTAACCGAGGTGATAGATCGAACTAGTCCAGGTCAGTCAGCTCGTCACCAGGATTTGACTGTATGACCTCCAACTCTAAGGTCATAACTCCTTCGGGTCCGAACTCGATTCGGGTGATCTTTTGATTATATGGAAAGCCCATTGAGTCAAGAATCCATCTATATATAGCTTGTTTAAATTGGACCATACTAACTCTCCGAAAACTAATCCTAACCAAAACTACTAGTACGCATGAATAATATTATTCTTTAATGGTTTTGGAATAAAGGACTCCATTTATGGTGAAAAAGCTAAATCAGATTGAGATTCCAAGGATTGGAATCAAAGTGCAAAGATTTTGGGTTTGTTCTTCTAATCCTATTCTCATTTCAAGTTTGAAATGTTTGTTCTACCAACTCCTAATCCTCGCTTCAAGATTTTGCATGTTTGTTCTAAAAGCATATTGGAAGTGATTTAATTTATTTGAGAAAAGTGATTAGAAATGTTTGCATATAAAATTGCATGATTATTGAAAATAAACTTATACAAGCGCATATATTGTACTATATTTTGTTATAAAGATTTGAACGCCTAATAGAATGTTAACCGCTTATTTCGTATTAAGGATAGATCGGGTATACCAATAGTGGTCAAATAGCATCGCGAACTATTGATGTCACTCCGATCTGCAGCCTAGCTGACCGTGATCGGGTAGTGTTCACTATTTGATTGTTTATAACCGCCGCCAGCCCGACCGCATCGTGGTTATAAACCATGTGATACCGCCTCACCACGGACCGCGTCGTGACTCGATATCCTCGATATCGAAGACATAGGTTAAATTCGTTAAGGGCATAACTGAATTGATTGGCATAACTGATTGATTGGCATAACTGAATTGATTGGCATAACTGATTGGATTGGCATAACTGAATTGATTTTCTAATTGGAATTGAATGTCATAACTGAATTGAATTTGTGAGCATATTTGAATTGATTTGAGATTGTGAAATATTATTTATGAAATATTTATGGGATGATCAATGAACTATAATTTATTGTATATATATAACAAAGTATATGTATTGTATTTATATTGATCATCCAAATGATTGAAAGTTCTCAATTATTAAATCGCGATGAATGATTTAAGCCGAACCGAGGAATGGATTTATGTAACCACTAAGCATGAAAATGCTTAGCGTATTGTTTTACCGCCATGCGAGAAAATTTGTGATAGATAGTGATCGATAGCACCAAAGATCGAGGAGCCGTCATAAAGAAAGAAATCCCTGAGTATGTCTTACATGCACTCATTTCATGTGGCCTTTGATATGAATATTTTGTATAAACAATTTGAATATCGAACATCTATTTTAGTAATCATTTTGAAAAAGCTTGAATGCCTTCTATTGTAAATGTATTTTGCAAAGTTAAATTTATTTTGTTGGGAATGTTTATGGGCTTGCCTAATTTTAACGTCAAGAAAGATATGATTTTGAGTGATCAGCATTTAGTGGCATCCCTGACTCGGTTCGATCCGCCCAAATGGCCTGCCTGGGTAAGGTCCCATTGTGTGACTCGTGGTTTGAATACCCTTGGAAATTTCATTGATGTTGTTTAGCTGGCAAGGGCCCCAGAACGGATGTCGCACAAGATGGATTGAGCCGACAAATTCATCGATCGCCGCACTGTGACCTCGAGAGAGTTAAGGTTACACACCAAGCAAGGGTTGTGTAGGGTTACGTGTTGTGAGTGATATGATTGTCCTGAATTTCGGGACGAAATTCCTTTTAAGGAGGGGAGAATGTAAGACCCGAGAAATTCCAATTTCTGGAATAAGGGCAAAATCGTAATTTTGATTACAAAATTATACTACGTGTTAAAGTCCAGAATTAATTCCTAGATCTCGATGACTTAAACGGATTGCGCCGTTGAATCGCCTCTTCACGAATCTAGCTAGTACGCAAAATTTCACAATTTGGCTTATGACAAATGGAGTCGCACGCTTTCGAGGCATCGCTTCGTGCCAGAATCGACAAGATTTAATGGCATTAAATAGCATGTACTACAATCAGCAAGTGGTATGAGTAGAGAAAATGATGAAAATGGATGACCGAGATAGTGCCGAATGTCAAACCGGAGAAAGAAGGGAATAATTGTTTTAATTGGAATTAAATGATAATAAAGCAAAGTGGGGAACAAGGGTCTTTCTCCAAATATTAAAGCGAAAGCAAAAAACGGCAGAACAGGGGGGCTTGACGCAGAGAGGAGCAGATTTGAGAGAAATTTAGAGAGAGAGAGTACTTTCAGAAATACGCCACGATCCGACCGCCAAGGCCTTCTGGCAAGAAGGAGAAATGTTCTATCGCTGACAAGCTACGCTGCGGGATCGATAGTGAGTTTCTTCAAACTCCTCGAGGCAGGATTTTCTCCCTACTTGGGTTTTATTCCCATTTTTAATGTTGTTCGAATGTTTGAGTCGACGGGGGCCATTAGGGGTCAAGCTGGACGGTCCCAAAACACGGACCGACTAATACAAATTTTTTAAACTATACTTGAGCAAACAGAAATGCCTCCAATGGCCGTATGGGCGAAGATGGGGTTTGCAGGAATCATGTATTGCTGGTTTCAGTCGGCCACAAGAAATGCGTTCAAAATATGAACCTAGGATTAATTAGTGTTCAGAACAAGAAACCCTGTGGTTTTACCGTCTTGAATAGTAATCCAAAAATGTATTTTGGAAAATCTCGTGTTTGGTTAAGTAATTCGGATCGAATTGCTTATGTTTGAACATTAGCCCAAGTGAGCTAATTTTGGTGTTTGAAATGATAAATTACATAACATGTTTGTGTGTGATTTAATTTTAATGTGAATATATTTCAGGTTATATATTTGCATGTGATTAGACTGGTGGTTGGAATTCGTGATACATGCATTCCATATGCACCCCTGGATCACTCCTAGGATTATAGGAGTGAGCATGAGATGAGTATAGAGGAAAATGGTTCTGAGGGTAGTCTAAAATATAAATTATCTGGAGGTAGTCCATTAAACTTAAAATATCACCGTCTGAGCTACTTCCAATCTGATATTCAATGGAGGGTAGTCCACAAACAATTTATATATCAATCGCCGGAGCGCCCAATTGATATATATACATCGGAGGGCTGTCCACCACTAAATATTAATTCTCATACAAGGCTTAGGCGAGTGAGAGCTCTGGTGAGGACTGGATCCGAGTTGAGTCATGTAGACATTCAAGTAGGATCATGCATTTGCTTGAATGTGTGTTTACTTTGGAACATTGCACTCGCACTAGATGGCAGGTTTACTCTTAGGTGTACCCTCATCGAAGCAGCTCACCGTCGGATCCCCCTTATTTTACTGTGCAATGTGGAGTACAGAGGACGCCATTCTAGAGATTTATCGTGAAGAAAGTCTGGATGGCTTTGTGGTTGTACAGTATTAGAAACCCTTTACGCTTAATATATGTATTGTTTAAGAGTAAAAAAATATTAACCTTGTAACTATTGGGTATAGTTGCTCTATAGTCGGGCATGTACATCGAAAGTACCGCTTGCGGGGCCCATGGCCGTGACGATATGAGCATGTATATATTGGACCGTTTGGGATGTATATGCAGGTATCAGATTTGGTGAGCTCCGATAAAGGAGACTCGCTCGATTTTCTAAAGTGGCGTCAGTTAACCCGACATCCACTTGTATTCCGCGGTCACGGTAAATAACTAATTTCCTAAGCCAGCCGGCTCACACCGCAGACGTGTTTTGATTGTGATCATGTGATGGTATGATTGATGCTATAACATGTTTAATACCATGTGTTGTGTCGGATTCAGTGTTTAGGTGGATACAGCACTTGTGACAAATAAACTAAAATGTTGAACACTGTGGATTAGTGTGAGAACAAGTTGGTTGAAAATTTTTTTATAAAATGGTCCGTATCGAACCGACAGCACCTAGCTTTGGACAAGATCGTAAGGTGGGCTTGTGGAACTAGAAAATTACTAGTTTTTGCACAAGATAAATAACTAAATTTCACAGCTAAAATTTTCTTTGAAGCAGCAAGGAAGGCACTGATGAAAAAAAAAAAAAAAAAAATGATCGCATGGTAATAATTTTTCAAGATCTTTACAAGTGGTAATTAGCTAGTAAATGGGGTAAAATAAATTAAAATTTATTTGAGTGTCCAAGAAAAAATGAAAAATAATAATAATAATAATAATTTTAGTGATTTTCCAAATCACTGGAAATAAACTGAAAAAAATAATAATAATAATAAGGAAAAATTAATTTCGTGCGCATTTGAATGGCACGCTTATTGAGCTAGAGGCGGCGGGCCAAGTGTGCTGAAGCGTGGCGGTTGGCGTGTAGCGGTTGGCGTAGAGCGTAGCGCTACGGCCGGGCGCGGCTGGCGCTGCGCGAGCGCTGGGCGCGGGCGGCAGCGGTGGCGCCAAGAAGATTACAGCGTGAGCGCTACAGTGTACGGCAAAGGCGTGCACGGCAGCGGGCGCAGCGCTACTGGGCGTGGAGCGCAGGCGGCGCGGCGCTGGGCGCTGGCGCCGGGCGCCGCGGTGCGCCGCTCGGGCGTGGTTCGCCTTGCCGGCTCATCGTGCACCCTGCGCACTACCATTTCGATCCGCTTTTGACTCGTTTTTTCTTGAGGTCACCAAATGAACACTGCTCATTGTAAAATAAAATTTTTTCAAAAAAATTGCATATTAAATTCAAATAAAATCAAATAAATTTTGATAAAATTTTAAAATAAAATTTTCAAAAATAAAATTTTTGAAAATAAAATTTTTGTTGAAACATATTTTAAACGCTTAAAATGATTACGCGTATAATCGAAGTTATGTGTGTATGATTAGTGTCTCAGGGTCGTGGTTATGCCTGTAGATACCGTATCGGGATTTAACTACCATTTGAAATGGTGATTACGCCAGAGTTAAGTGCATTCTAAAATTATATGCATGGTGTAATGCGATAGGAAAAGGGTGAATGCTAAGGTTGTGATTTTAACCTCAGGATTTGGGTACTGAAATGAACAAGAAAGTTAATAACCTATTGAATAAAAACGAACTAAGTGGTCGAATTTAGCACCACTTAGAAAATGAACGGGTCATTTCATGTCATTTAGCCTATCGCATGTGCATTACTAGTTAGGATCAAATGAAAGATGACTTTGTTGCCATGTTTATTGTGTAAATGGTTAGGTAGAGGGCGCAGGACGTAGAGAACGCCCACTGTAAGACCGGTCAAAATAATCGCAAGGTTCGATTAGCGTGACTTTCATTGTGTCGTAGGTATTACAATGAATGCAGTACGTGCTAGTATAGCATGGTGACAGGAAGATCCCAGTGCAACCCCCGCAGGTTTAAGGCGATCATCCTTCGAAGATTCACAAGGGGAAAAGATTTGATTTGTACCCACCACTGTCTACGCAGACGAGAAGGTGTTGGGAGGCTGCAGGCTACCTCGACGCAACCAGGATTAGACTAGCTGTGTTCTAGCTAGAGAATGAAGCTCAAATAGGGTGGAAAGGGGCAAGGACCTCTAGAGACCATAGAGGAGCCTTTGTATCGAGTTCTCCCTTGTGGGATTAGGCGATAATGGGGATGATATGTCGAGGCTGCGAATGGAGATCCTCTGGGACTCATCACAAGTGACCCGAGGATCATGGACATGTCAGAAGTTTGATGTCATCCTTTGGGATGGATTGGTCGACAGCCATGTGGCTGTTATCGAATAGAGTGTAGGAGAGTTACCGCCTTCACGTAGGACGGTAGTCGTGTGGTATTTCAAGGGGACAAGCATGACATTTTTCCCGACCCGTATACAGTCCGTGTCGTGGATGCTTAGCGGGTCAAGCATGAGCCTTACTCTAGAGGACGAGGTGAGACCGTACTTAGATCTACCGAGTGGTCGGCAGTACGCGAATATTTTTCCGTATGAGCTTACCCGACTACCTACGGATGTAGACTTCAGATCGAAGTTACACCCTGGTGACTTAACCATCTCTATGATTCCGCAAAGGATGGCACCTGTTGAGTTGTAGGAACTCAGAGTCCAGCTACAGGATCTATTGGACAAGGGGTTTATTGTAATCGGCACTTCACCATGGGCTCAGTCTTGTTGCGAAAAAGGAAGGACAAGACCCTTCGACGGCAGCATTGACTATAGGCAATCGAACAGTATTACGATCAAGAATCTGACTCATTAATGAGGATTGACACTGGTTTGATCGCTTAAGAGGAGCCGCGAAGTCTACCCTAAGATAGACCTTCTCGTGACCGGGTTACCATTAGCTTGAGGATTAGGGAATACGTATATCCCTAATACATGGGCCGCTTAGGACGCCTGAGCGGCAATTTCGGAGTTTACTTCGCGATGCCCTTTGATCGATTTAACGCGCCAATGCATTCATGGATCTCATGCATAGGATGTTCCAACCTTATCTAGATCAGTTGTCGTAGTCTTCGTGGATGACATCTTGATCTACTCCCAGTCAGAGTGGGAGCATGAGTATCACTTGAGGATTATTTTACAGCTGTCAAGAGACCATCAGTTGTACGCTAAGTTCAGTAAGTGCGAGTTTTGGCTTACTGAGGTGAGATTTTGGGACACGTGGTGTCGCATCGAGGTCGCCGACCTAGAGAAGGTTGAGGCAAAGTGATGACAGTCTAGTTTCTTGGGATTGGCGGTATTACGAGACACGAGAATACCGTTGTCCATTCGGGGACAGATCATAGGACTTCGCCTTACTGACATGGACTTCATGGTCAGACGCCTGACCATAAGAGAGAGAGGTCGAGGATAATTTGGAACACTTTCGGAATACGGTGTTGGTAACAAGAGGAGGATCAGCTTTCCTAGTTCGGGAAGTGCGTGAAACTGGCCACACTAGCCGTGACTAAAAATGGATCAGCATGAGCCACTTCGGATTTCCTGCAGACAGGATCCCAAGACTTTGGGACAATACACCTGGGGCTAGCGGTAGAGCAGAGAGAGGCGCCTATTCCTCCACACCCTAGTAAGGGTTAGAGGAACTAGTTTCGCCTGCGCTATACAAGCACTTCCAACAACACGATAGCCGAGGGGCCAGAGGTGGGTCAAGTCGGGACATATCGTGGCTACGCAGCCAGGCGCAGTGGACCTTAGGTGGTAGACGATATTGTTGATGCCGTTTGACATGGGATGAGTTGATGTACCATCGGGTTACGCACTGAGACCTAGGCCTGCCACATGCACCAAAAGACATTGGATTTGGGCTTAGAGGTTAAGGCCTTTAGAGAAGCCAGGAATAGATGTTCTTCCCTAGGATGTAGGGTGAGAGTTGACCTGATAGGTCGAGATAATGAGTGAGAGATCTCTCAGATTCTGCTCATGGCGGACCTCGGGAGGTGTCACTCATGACATTATCAAGGTGAAAACGATAACATCACACGAGTCAGTGTGTGGGTGCACAAGACGCAATATTCACCACTCTCAAAGTAGTATGGGGGTTGAATTTGTTTGTGGACTACGTCCAATGAAAACTCAGTTGAATCTGTGAAAATGTAAGAGGCCTGAAGTGTGTCGAAGAGTTATGTAATCGAGATGAAAACACACGCGACAGTTATCACGCGCACCGAGAGCTTTCGAAAGTGAGAGAGCCTGGGGTGGACCCGAGGTCTGGATACACCCGCTGGAAATCGTGATTAGTACCGCTGAAATGGCAAGGGCTCGGTAAATGGATGATATGTATGGCATGGATCGAAAGTTGACAAATTCATTGATTGTCGTTGATTGTGACCTTGAGAGGTTAGCTGCTACACACCAAGCAAGGGTCAGGTAGGTTACGTGTATGGATTACATAATGGTGTTGAGGCATGTCGCTAACATGTGTCCTGGATCGTAAGGGCAGAGGATTAATTACTTAGTGGAATGCCTACAACAATAGTTATCAGGCGAGTATACGAATGGCACCATATGAGGCATTGTATGGGAGGCCATGTAGGTCACCATTACGATGGACCGAGGTGGGAGAGAGATCCATCACGGGTCCGGATTTGATTAGAGACACCTCCGTGAAGGTGAGCTTGATATGATAGCGTCTTCTCACGGCTCAAAAATTCATGTAAGAGCTATATAGATGTACGACGCCACCCTAGAGTTCGAGGTTGGTGATCACGCTCTCGAAGGTGATTCCTAAGAGAGGAGTGGTCAGGTTCGGCAAGCAGAAGCTATCGCCGAGGTTCATTGGACCTTTCGAGATACTCGAGAGGGTAGGCACTTTACAGACGGTTAGCGCGTACCGCCCAAGATGTCGTGTCCGAGAGGTATTTCACGCTCCATGCTCGAGAGTATACCTGCATCCAAATTTCATGAGGTGGGTCGGGATAGATTGAGGTTGACACCGAATGACCTTCGAGGAGGGACCAGGTGCATTGTTTGTAGCCGTGATCGTGCCTTTGCGACGTAAGACCATGAGGCTGCGAGGCGCATGGCGGCACTGTGGAGTGGAGTGAGTCAACGCTGATCGCGAGGACACGATGCGTTACCTATCCCTTCTCGTTTAGGGATGAAGGTATTGCGGGTTTAGTCATTTAAGATTTAAATGACTAGCTTCATGCATGGTAGAGTGCATGTTGCATATGCATGTTAATAATGACTATTTCACAATTCTCGGATCCAAAATCTTTGGGCGATAATAAGACCGTGAAATTTCCAATTTCTGAATAGGCAAAATCGTAATTTTGATTACAAAATTGTAATTACGATTAAAAGTCCGTAATTAATTTAGATCTCGATGACAAAACAGATTGTACCGTTGAATCGCCTCAAATCTAGTTAGCACGTGAAATTTCCTCAGAATTTTCGAGACAATGAGTCACACGTTTTTCAGCACTGCGCCGTGAACCGATTTTCGATGCGACGAAAGTCAAGATATATGTACCATGTGCCATAAGTGGTATGAGTAGATAAAGGATGAAAATTGACGGCCGAGATAGTGCCGAAAAATCAAATCAACAGAATGAGGGACAGGAATGGGTATTATGGAATTTGATTTTAGTCACTACAAGCCAAAATAGTGCATGGCCGCTTTCCTCAATTACAAGAGACCAAAAAACGTGGATTGCCACTGAGATGCGTGAGCTGGGGTTGAGAGAAATGCTTTAGAGAGAGAAACTTCTAAAAATACGGCGACCTGGACCAAGGCTCTGGCCTTCTGGAGCAAGAAGGGAAACGTTCTACGCGGGAGCGTGCTACGCGTGACCCTCGGATTTGCGAAGCTTTGACAACTCCAAGAGGTAGGATTCTCTCCCTACTTGTGTTTTATTCTATTTAAGGGTTTTGATGAGCTCTATGGTTCGAGGCCATGAGGGCGAAAGCTGATCGGTCCCAAAACATGGGACCGAATTGTGGGAATTTATTTGGGATTTTCTCGTGGCCGTGACCGGCTTCCATGGGATGTTGTGGGCTGTTTGGTCATGATGGGTGTTAATTTGTGCATTAAATGCTTGCTTGATATGCTTGGGCATGGCTTGATCGCGGTTCACTAAGTGAACCTATTTAGGGGATTTCCCAGTCAGAATTGCAGGGCTCTACCATTCCTAATAGCGCTCCTAAAAAAATATATATTGCGGAAAGTATCGCATACGAGTGATTTGAATTAAATTACTGCATGATCATTAGCCCAAGTGAGCTAATTTTGATGTGATTTAAAGTTCTATGTAAATATATTCATGTATATGATATTTGTGCCGTGATTTAGACTGAATTGAACTCACATACATGCATTCCATATGCACTGAACATCCTAGGAATATAGAATGAGTGCATGAGATTTAGTTCAGAAACAAGGTTCGATAGAACAAATGGTGATTGCCACACGTTACACATATAAGCCGTCACTCGCTCAGGGTAGTCCAAACTAAATAATATATCAACCGCCTGAGCGCCCAGCTTGATATTTATTCATCTGAGGGTAGTCCATAAACTAAAGAATATATCAACCGGCCGAGCGCCCGCTTGATATTTATTCATCGGAGGGTAAATCCACAACTAAAGAATATATCAACCGCCTGAGCGCCCGCTTGATATTTATTCATCTGAGGGTAGTCCACAACAATTAATATATATCAATCGCCTGAGCGCCCAATTGATATATATTCACTAGAGGGGTTGCCCACTAATAAATTCATTAAAAATTCTCATACGAGGCTTAGGCGCAGTGTGAGAGAGCCTGAGGCTCGATCCGAGTTGGTCACGTAGACATTCAAGTAGGATCATGATTTGCTTGAATGTTTGTTTAAATCTGAACATTGTACCGCACTTAGGTGAGTAGCCCAATTTAGTGGCTTACCCTCCTTACCGAGCTTTAGCTCACCTCGTCGTGATCCCCTTTCTTTGGCCAGTGCAATGTGAGCGTGCGAGGAGACGGTCATCCTTGAGGTTGTGTATTAGAAGAAAGCCGGGTCAGGGCTTTGATTTATACACATGTATTAGAATTCTCTAATTTTAATGTATGTATTGTATAAGAGTAAAAACATATTAACTCTTAAACCATTTCCGGATATAGTTTGATATATTGTGTTGAGCATAGCTGATGGGCCCAAGTGGTCATAGATTGGATATAAGAGCAGACATATTGTCGATCGGGACAGTTTATACAAAGGTTTTGTATTTCAAAGAGAGCTCCCCCGCATAAAGGAGACTCGCCCGATTTTCTAGTGGCGCTTCTGCAACCCGACCTCCACTAGATTCCGCGGGTCGGGTAGTCAACGGACCCCGGGTTTTGGGCGGTCACGCCCAGACGAGCTTAGCATACGAATTACCTAGGGAGCTCGGTTTATCCATCACCACTAGGTGGTATAGGAGTATAGGTTTATGGGAACCTATGGATAAAAATTGGGCTTGTGCCATAGTTGGATGAGAGCATCACCACTAGTGGTTTGATGATATGTATAGGTATGAGATTACTTCAAGGAAATCACTGATACAAACACTAGGACACGCATGCAATGTGTCGGGTGTTTTGTGTGATTGATTTTGTGAAAAGCCAGATGTTTGGTTGTGCATAACATGAATTGTAGGTGTTATGTGATTGAATTTTACGGTGATATGCTCGTTGATAAGATAGATGATGTGTGGAATATTTTGGGTGTTTACAAGGTGTAAACTTGAACTATGAATTAACCAAAATAAATTCATAATTTATTTGGTTTAGTGGAGAAGAAAGTGGTAATTTTTAAGGTTTTACAGCAGTAAACTCGAAGAAATTAAAATGAAATAAATTTTACTAAATTATTTGGGGATGTTAAGTGAGAAGAAATTTTAGTAAAGAAAATAAATTTTTCTACCCTATTTGGTTATATGGAGGAGGAAAATAGCTTTCAAGATTTTACAAGGGTAAAATTGAAGAATGGAAGAAAATAAATTTTTATAAATTTATTTGAGGGAGAAAAATTTTTCGAAAAATCGGAAAGGAAAATACCTTATAAATTTATTTGGTTATGAAGTGGGAAAACAATTTTCTAAGGTTTCATATGGTATAAAATTTCAAGAAATGGAGAAAATAAATTTTATAAATTTATTTGAGGTCCAAGAAATGAAAAAAAAAAATGATTTTGTGATTTTTGTGATTTTTAGTCATTGAAATAATGAGAAAATTTTTTTTTTAATTAAAGAGAAAATGAAAAAAAATTTATGGGTGCAGAATTTTGAAGGGCTACGCCTGCATTGTATTGTGAGAAAGGATTTTAGACAAAGAGGTTGATTTATATTGCAATAGGAAGGTTGGCGCTAGATTGTATTGCAGAATGTTATTGAAAGGTAATACAAAATCAGATTGCAATGTATACCGGGACAGCAGGTCGTTGGCCGAAGCACATACAAAATTTGTATCGACGTAGGCCGTTGGTCGGCGCCGGTACGGCAGACAGTGGCGCTGCGCTCGCAGCGGGCGCGCGAGGCGTGCAGTAGCGCGCAGGGGCGCCGCGCTGGGCGACAGCGGTGGCGCCAAGGCAGCGCAGTGGCGCTGCACGCGGCGACGCTACGGCGCAGGCGGCAGTGCGCAGGCGCGCGTACCGGGCGGTACAGTATGGACGCTATGGCGCAGCGACGCGGCGCAGGCACGCGTAGGCGCGGCGCGCAGCGGGGGCCAAGCAAGAAAGGCGGCAGATAACACCCAAGGTGGCGCGCGTGGGCTCACGCTTCTCGGGCGTGCTACGCGCAGCCGGGCGGCCGGCCGGGCCGGGGCCGGGCTAGCTTGGTGCACAAGGCACTCGCCTGCCGACTCGGGCTTTGGAACCGGGGCCAGACTCAAGATCGTCATGAGTCACAATGAACACTGCTCATTGTAAAATAAAATTTTTTTCGAAAAAAATTAAAATAATATTTATTAAATTCAAATAAAATAAAATAAAATCAAATAAATTTGATAAAATTAAAATAAAATTTTCTGTAAATAAATTTTGAAAATAAAATTTTGTTGAAAACAATATTTTAAACGAAATTGATTGCGTATACACTGAAGTTATTTGTATGATTAGTGTCCCTGGTTTGTGGTTATGCCTTAGAGATATCAGACGGATTTAACTACCATTTGAAATGGTGACTGCGCGGTAGTTAAGTAAGCATTTAAAATTATATGCAAGGTGTGATGCGTATAGAAAATGGGTGAATGCTAAGGTCGGGAATTAAGACCTTAGGATTCAAAGGAAACGAACAAGAGCCTAGAATTTTATAGAATTAATGAATTAAGTGGTTGCAATTTGAAGACTAATTTAGAAATGAACGGGTTAGTTCATGGTTGTCAAGTCTATTAGTAATCAGCATCTGCATTACTAGTCAGACTGAAATGAAAAATTAATTGATTTTTGTTGCCATGTTGATTGTGTAAATGTCTGATAGAGGACGAGGACGTAGAGGACGTCCACTCGGCACCGGGGTCGCACCATCGACAATCGACCAACCGCTCAGATTTGATCAAATGTGCCTCGGGAGGTCGTAAGTGTTGCAGAGGCTGCTATTGCACATGCTAGTATAGCAGGTGAGGCGAGATCCTAGTACCTTCCAGAGGTTTAGACGATCATTCGACATTCACAGGGGGGTAGAGATCCGATGGTGGCACCATTGCCCACGCAACGAGAAAGGCTGGGAGGCAGAGACAATCTCTAACACTAATTCTCAGATTAGACTAGCTGCTTCTAGCTGTGAGAATGAGGCCCAAATATGTAGGGAAATGGGCAACGACTCTAGAGACCTTAGAGGAGTCAAGCAGATATGAATTCCCTAAGGATTAGCGAATAGGGTAATGATATGTCAAGGTTATGTAGTTGGGAGATCTCGAGGACTCTACTCACAATGGACCTAAGGATCATGGACATGTTAGAGTTCGATGTCATCCTTGGGATGGATTGGCTGACAGCTTACAAGGTTGTTATCGATTATGAGCGCAGGAGAGTTACCGCCTACACGCAAGACTTCCGGCACTGTGGTTGTATTTCAGGGGGCAAGCACTGATTTCGCCTTACAGCATAATAATAAGCGAGTCCAAGTGTTGGTGGACAACATGTTAGTTAGCGAGCCCACCTCAGAGGACGAGGTGAGACCAGACCTTGGATTCACCTCGAGTGGTTTGCTAGCACAGAATATTTTTCCAAATGAGCCACCCGACTACCACATGGACGAGACTTCGCATCGAAGCCACACCCGTACTTTAACCATCTCTATGATTCAAGATAGATGGAATCTATTGAGTCGTAGGAACTCAAAGTCCAACTACAAGGGCTATTGGACAAGGGGATTATTAGACCGAGCACTTCACCATGGGGCCTTGGCTCTGAAGGCTGGCGGCGAAGAGGGGCAAGACTCCTTCTCGGGCCGGCGGAAGTGGCTATGTATTGTGTGAACCCGTTATGATCCGTAATCGTACCATTAATGAGGATCGATGATTTATTTGATCGCCAGAGGAGTGCAGTCTACTCCAAGATAGACCTTCGTGACCGGTTGTCAACAGCCGAGTTAGGTACGATATCCCTAAGATCGCGCTTAGACGCGCTAGTACTTTGAGTTTACGGTGATGCCTCTTTGATCGACGAATGCGCCAATGCATTCATGGACCTCATGCATGTGTGGTGTTCCAACCTATCTAGACTGGGCTTGTCATAGTCTTCGGGATGACATTTGATCTACTCCTGTACGAGTGGGAGCATGAGTATCACTTGAGGATTGTGTTACGCTTGCCGAGACCACTGCCGTATACCAAGTTCGCAAGGCGAAGCTGGGCTTATCGAGGGGATTTTGCAGACACGTGGTGTCGCGACCATGAGTGTCACGACCTAGAGAAGGTCGAAAGGCGCTGGATGTGTTGTGAAATATTCAATGAATACACTAGATTTTGAAATTCTAAGAATTTCAAAAACATTCCAATGTTCACATATTCCAATGGAAATGGTATTCAAAATGCCCCTTCGTAATTTCAACATAATATAATGAAATATCAATGAATACACTAGATTTTTTATAGTTTATCGATGATGTTCTTATATTTTCAAATTCACTGAGGAGCATTTCAACATTTAAAATTTTTCAAAAATTGTAAGAGATAATGGTTTAGTAATCTCTGCAAATAAAATTAAATTGTTTTTAAACAAATATTAGGTTTTAGGATTTGATATTCATCAAGGCCAAATAAAACCCTATACAAAGAGCAATAGATTTTTGCAAACAAATTTCCCCGACAAATCAAAGATGTTCACGCTACAAAGGTTCTTAGGAAGCCTAATCATGTAGCTGAGTTTTACCTAAATCTTAGGATTTTAACTCGCCTTTATTTCAAAGGTTAAAGAAAACTTTCACTTCCTGTCCGAGGAACATACCCAGTAGTCAAACAAGTCAAAATCCAGGTTAAGGAACTTCCTCGCGCAGTATCCTTCACCTAAGCCTTCCTATTATAGACAGACAGATGCCTCCAATATAGGATATGGTGGGATTTTAAAACAAGATTTTCAAAACAAAATTTCAATTGTTAGATTTCACTCTAGTGTTTGGAGTGGTCCACAATTGAATTATTCAACTGTTAAAAAAGAAATTTTAGCCATCGTTTATGCATTCAAAATTTCAAAGTGATGTTTTCAACAAAAATTTCTTTTTAAGAGTTGATTGCAAAGCGCAAAAGAAATATTGCAAAAGATGTTCAAAACTTAGTTTCAAACAGATTTTGCCAGATGACAAGCTATTTTATCCGTTTTGATTTTGAAATTGAATTTATCAAAGGATCTTCAAATGTTTTACCCGATTTCCTTTTCACTGAATTTTTATGTAAAATGAGCAGCAAAAGCCAGATCCAATCAAACCCACTTCAAAAGCCTTTATGCAATGAAAGGCCCCAAAACTTCAAATCGCTTCGGTTTTGGGAAAACCCTTAACCCTTCTTTTCAAACACCAACTCCAAAATTTCCAGATACCAAACAAAAGAACAAAATTGTTACTTCAAATTTTAGAACCCGATCATATATCAGTTTCCAGAGATTGGAGGTCAAAAGATTTTTTCAAATGAAAGTATTTCATTTCCAACGAATACTAAAACTCCAGAATTCTACGAATTCATACTGTGAGATACTCTGAGTCCTGCTCAAATATCTCATGTCATGAACTCCCGAGGGGGTAATGACTTTGCTTACTCAAATGCAAAATTTTGAAAGTCATTAATGAAAAGATTGGGGTCAAAATATTTTTACCCACAAAGACTTTCTGAACATTTGATCCTCAAACTTTGATTTTATGACTACAAAAATGCTTCTGGTACCCATACTTCTCTTCAGATTGTGGCCAAAAACTCATTCCGGGTTTTTAACCGGGATTAAAAAGTTCAAAACTTTTCCAAATTGGTTTCAGGAATGATGGCTTTATGGGAGCTAATCCAAATATTTCATTCCGAAATCACCAAAAGTTTTGATTATTTCAAATCAACCGTGAAAGCTTTTTTCCCTCCGAAATAGCTTATTCACTTTTCTTTGTTCTCAATTAAGAATCCCTCGATTCTCAAGGGGATTTGTGTACCCCATCAATCCCATCCAAGCCCATTCCCTAAGTTTTTGGCTAGAATTCAAAATCAAATGGTGGGCCGCTTTCAAAATCTCTCTCAAGCCCAAAGCTTTGATGTCGCTAAAAATGGACTAAGCCCAAAGCCCAATTTGAAAAAGCCCTTCTTCAAAGGCCAAGGTAATTGCTTGTCCCAACCTTGCTGTGCCCACACAAGAAACTCATTTCCTTCCAAATACAGCTTACAGGCCTATCTCAAACAAACTAAGGTGTTTACGAGACGCTTTCAAAATCACTGAATACCTCGGGACGAGGATGACACAAAGAAGTGAAGACAAAATTTTCTTCCAAAGAAATGAAGATGATGTGCTACGGCTTCCCTTCACTCCTTGAGTAAGGATGATAAGGAGGATATCAACATCTTCAAAAGCCTTTGCCTCCCGAGAATGTACGAGGCTCAAAATTCGAAATCAGTGCGGATGCTTTCTTGGCCAGTTTAATGAAGAATGGAAATCTGGACCCACAAGTGGTGTGATAGCATCTTAGATCATTTCAAGCGTTGTGAGGTTGTCCCGGCTTTCAAAAAGCAAAGCTCACTTGCGAAGAAAACAAAATTCAGCGACACAAGCGGGTGACTCTTGAAGCGAGACGGTGACTCTTCAAAAAAGTATGTGACCTTCAAAGTCACATGTGATCCAGTAATATGGACGTCAAAGTTTTATTTCAAATCCAAAAATTTCCTATATAAGGAGAGGGGTTGTCATAGCTGGCGAGGATAAGTTTAGAGATAGGAAGTTAGAGAGAAGCTCACGAGGCCTTGTATCCAACTTTGCTTACTAAGCTACGATCAAAAGCTTGCATCAAAGTTTGTAAGTTTTCAAAGTTCGATAAATTTCATTCAAATTTCAATCTTGTTCTTTATTTGATTCAAAATTGCATACTGTTGCATGTTTGTTCAAATATATTCAACTCAAATAGTATATCAATTTGGAAACCTCAAACCTCCTGAACCCACTAAGTGGTGTTTGAAACCCGTTGTTCTTGTAGTGAGTACGCACTGAAGAAATCAAATTTCTTGTTACTCTGCTTTCGAAATTTTAATATTCTTGTTCGAATATATGTTCAAATTGTTTAAGATCCTGTAGAGAATTGGTATCGGAACGAGTTCTGGCAAAATTTTGATTAATTTTGTATTTGTATTCTTCAAATAATTGTGATTCCCACCGATTAGTGTTAGTCGACCAGTGTAATAGTTGGTGGTAGGTAAAGCCACGTGTGTGGTAAGGTGGTCCCGGTGGTGGTCCCTCTAAATGTTAGAATCCCAATTACGTAGAAAGGATAGAAATGTCAAATTTCATCAAAGAATTTGTGGAAGTCTTAGTTCAAATACTAGTTCATCCAGGATAGATGAACAATTAAGACAAATCATGAAAACACCCGACAATTTGAAAACAAACTTTACGTTTCTATAGAAGATTAGAGCAGTATATCAAAATTGAAATGCCAAAACAAAATATTAAAGAACTATACAAAATAGGAACTTTTGAATTCAAAGATTATGATAAAATCTCTGAAAATACTCACTTCAATAGGTTAGAGCGAAGCTATTGAACCACAGATCTTAAGGATCTAGAACAAATTCAAAAAGAAAAATTCAAAATTCTACATATAGGAGCTATCGGTAGCAGCCAAACCCTTAACCAGGTTAGGGTTAGACAAACTATATGTATATATGTACTAGTGATGCAAGACATAACAAATTCAGGATTCCCTTTTAGGATTAATGGAAACAAATGCATCGTTTGAATGGGGTGTATTTCACACATTATCCAAATCTAGAGTTAGGCGCTATGAATGATAAGAGCATTCGCAAGCCTTAACTCTAAACATTCAAACTCAAAATTATGACATGGATCCTAGGGTCAAGAAATATACTTATAGTATACGGGGTATGCACAAAGTAATGACCTCGGTAGTTAATCCAAATTGCCTTTGTCCTCACCAAACGATCAAACATTAATTTGGCAAGAAGCAAATGAGAAAAAATTCAACAGTCATAATTCCAAAACCTATTCCATGGGAATGTTTAACACAATCCTGCGAATGGAATTTCAAACAACTCTTAGCTCGAAACCGATTGAACAACCAAAACTCTTATCCATAATAGAAGATGGACAAGGAAATGTTCATGAATAATTTTGAGCGAAAAGAAAAACTTAACAAGATCATATTCTGCAAGGTCTTCTAATTCTTATTTAGAAATTAGAACTCCTTCCAGAAGATCAAATGTTCGATCGAGCTTAAATCTAGAAGAAGTAGACTATTCATCTCTTATTCAGTTTAAAATATCTGAAATTTGAACCAAACATTCCAAAACTCTCCCGAGATAGGTCTCGACATTTTCTCAAATGATGTCACGAATGATGAGCCTCTCGGCTCCAACATGATGACAGCGAGGGAAAATGTGTTTGAAATAGACAAAGAATACTTGAAAAGAAGCCAAATAAAAGAACATAAAGAAAAAAAAAGCAAATGGTTTTCTCAAAATTATCTCGAAAACAAAAGAAAATTGAGAACAATGGTATCAAACTATGAAACAATGAAATGAATATTTAATGTTCACATTGTAATGCCCCAATCCTGGGGTGTCGTTGACTACTCCGTCAACCAGCGAAAATCCACGTGTCTCATCGTGAGAGCACGTTCATGTAAACCAGCCCGATTGGCAGTATATCCATTAACCACAATTATATATTTTATACAAAAATGATTTATTTTAATTGTGTTTAATTACAGACTATACAAAAATGGGTTTCTTGCGAGAATTTTACAAAAGTAAAAATTACAGAATAAGGCCATGTGGCGTTTCTTCGCTGTAAGGCCACAAGGGAGCGTTCCATCCTGGCGTCTTCGGTACCTAAAAAAAATAGTCCCACGACGGGGTGAGCAAAGCCCAGTAGTGGAATTTCCCTACTTGGATTACTCCCCACCTAAGTGCAATGCAATGGCACACAAACATATTACACATGCTAATATATCACTCATGCATATATTAACATAATTTGAAATCACATACATCATGTTATTCGAGTTTATAATAATAACATAAACTTAGCTCACATGTTTAAGGCACCCTATCCGTGATTCGTCTTGGAGCGCCTACAACATCACACAAACATGTTATTTTCTCATGGTAATAACATGACACCACGCAAATCAAGCAAAACACCAAACGGTCAGGTGGTACAATCCAAGCTCCTCTAGGGATTTCCTAACGGTCAAGCTTTTGGAGCAGAACCACGACCATCAGGCCTCAGCAAATCCCCATCCATTACATAACCCTTAAGCAAAGAGTAAAGCAAGTAGGAAAGCCCTACCTTTTACGGGTTTGTCGAAACTCGGCTGGTAACCACGTGTAGTCCTTCTTGAGTGGGAGCAACTTTGCTCCTTGTCTCGTCGGAAGCCAACGGTCGATCGCAAGGGAATTTAAGAGAGAAGGTGGGCCTCTCTCTAAAGCTCCTCTCACTTCCTCACTCTCCCTTTCTCGGTTGGTCTCCCTCTCTCCTTCCCTCTTCCAAAGGCCCGATTTGGAAGACTTGATTCGAAGGAAAGTCCTCTCATCGCCACATGTCCATTTCTCATTGGACACCTTGGATTCTCCCCCTTATCATATCCTGTCTACCTTGAGATATCTCTAATGGCATCATGCCATGTCACAAGTGAGCTTCCCTTGACCTCAGTTGTTGCATGCGCGGACACGTGGCGCCTGCGGGCCCCTCCCAAAGCGATGCTTAAGTGTCATGCATCCCCTACGTACTTGCCGAGCGTGGTGTTGTCTCGGAATTCGACCAGAACCGGCAGTGGCAATAGATTTCAGCAGAGACTATTCACGGTGAATTCCGTTTAGTCATCCGAGATCTAGAAAAATTCGGATTACTCAGCAAAGTACCATTTTATCCTTCCTTAGAAAACATGGATTTTCAGGGTCTCACACATATTTTGATATTTATGCAGCAACAATCAAATAAAATATCCCTTTTCTCAAATAAATATGTTCCAAAAAGAATGGAAGTCAAATACTACTTAGAAAGAAGATGATATCAACCATCCCCCTTTGGAAGGAAATAAAAATAAAGGCTGAGTGTAGAAATAATAGCCTCACCTTTTAAACAAATTGATTAAAGAAGATGAAAACGAGAATGACAAAATTGAAAAGATATAAAAGGCATTCAACAAATAATTTTACAAATCAAAATTCTAGGAACACTCTACTCAATTAAATAGAATTGAAAGTAAATACTTTACAAAAAATTATAAACTGAAAAGGAAGAAAAAGAAAGAAAAAAACAAGAAAGTCTTATATTAAACCAATAAAACCCCTTAAATTAGGAGGTAATAAGTAATGATGAATTGATAAGACTTTTAACACAAAAATTAGCGGGAATAGAAATAAGATCCCTCTTGTTCAAAAACCAAGTAAACTTCTTAAGTGGATCGAAATAAATTCTATTGTTTTGAGAAAAACTTATTGAAGATGTGCGAACAGAAGAAGAACAAATAAACAAGTTAAAAACTTGGCATCAAAGATCAAAAAACTTTTATCGAAGGCTACTCCTCGGTTACAATTTGAGGAAAACAACCAAAACAAATAGTTATAATAGCAATGACATCTATTCTTGGAATATGATGCTCTTCTGATTTTTATGAAATCTTCATTGTGCTTAGTAAAATGCAAATGGCGGCTCTTGCTTGTTGCAAACGGATGATGATTGGAATCTTTGTCCCGATTAGTCACGGTTTCAATGGCACATTAAAACTTTGGTGGGAAAACTACCTAAGTGAAAAGAAGATTTCATATTTTTAAAGTACAAATGAGGAAGGAGAACAAAACTCAATCATAAGATTGGTTTATGCTATAATAAACACTTCATAGGTGATCAAACATTTATGGAGAAAGAACACAGAAATTCTACAAAACTTAAGATGTAGAACACTAAGTGACCTTAAATGGTATTATGATGTGTTCTTAGCAACCTTGATGGTAAGAGCTGATGCTAGAGCTTCTTACTGGAAGGAAAGATTCCTTTATGGTCTTCCTAAGGCTTTCAACGACAGAGTTCAAGAAGCCCTTAGAAACATGGAGGAACAATCAGTTTGACTCCTTACTTATGGAATCTCATAAGTACAGTCAAAGAGAAGGAGTCTTAAGTTGTGTTCCTCAGCAAACTCCAATATCAAAGTCAAAAAAGACTAAAGCTTCTAAAAGATTTAGGTTCTTTTTGTGCTCAATATGGCATTCGATGCCAATTCCACCTAGTCAAATTTCCAAAAAATCAAACCTTAAACAAAATTCAATAATTTTCATATATAGATTTAGAAGTAACAATGTTATAAATTAAAGTACGTTTAATTATTTAGTGTTGTTAATTTTAGTTTGTAACACATTTACGTTTTAATTTTATTCACTTTCAAATATTACTTTTTAAAATTGAATACTAAAATGATTAATAATATTTTTTTGTTAAATAGTTAAGGTTTTTTTATTACTTTTACCTTTAAAGTTTAACTTGTGGGTTTTATTTCTATTTTTTTTTTTTTTAAATTTTAGGTTTATAAAAAATTAAAATATAAAAGTATAAAAAATAAGATTAAATATGAAAATTATTAATATTATAAATAAAATTTTATTATGAATAAGAAAAAATTATTGTTTTATATTTATTAAATTACTTATTAATATAGGTAAATGTATTGATATATATAAAGTTTGATTAATTTATTCGGTTATTACACAAAAAAATCCAAAAAAAAATTTGAACACTAATTGGAAAGAAAAAATAAAAGCAGGATTAGTTGGGGTGAAAAAATAGGGAAGAGTGGCAGGAAGGGAGATGGCCAGTGGGAGTGTTGGACTTGGATGGATATTTGTGCAATCTTCACTGCAAAATATGTATCAATGGCTTAAGTACGATGGTCTATCAAATAAGGGTTCATCTAACCTTCAAAAACATAATTTCTCATCATTTAAGAGTGTGGACATATATAATTTATTTTGAAAAATAAAATTATTAAGATAGGTTAAAAATAAAAATAATATCAAAATTAGTACTGAAATAATATCACAGTAGCTATTTAATATAATATTGAATTTTTTTATCTTAATGTTGTAGTTATTTATTATAGTATTAAAAATATTTTGAAATTTTTTAAAATTAATGTCGTAATCAATGACTATGATTCTGATATTGACTTAAATTTTTAAAATAGATGATAATTTTTTTTATTTTTGAAGAATAGATGATAAATTTTGTATATTAGTTTTAAAATGTTATTTTCAATTTCAACTTATTTTTGATAAATTTTTTTAAATAACCTAAATATCTGCTTAGAACTCCGATTTTAAAAGTGGGAAGCGGATATCTGATGTGATATTACGGCGGGAGGTGCAGCGGCCGCATCCTCTCATGGTGAATAAAACAATGAGATAATAATGCGTCATGTCAAGGATGAACGATACAATACGAGAATGACACGTGGAGATAGAGCCGGTTCAATCAAAGACGCTACTTGTGACCTTGAGCACACTCTTGTCTCTGTACAATCATGTATTAGTTACATCTTACAAGGCCATGTCACGTGATCTCACATATGGCCGATTCCATCTACATCTTTAAATTATTCCTTTTCTTCCTCTCCAATGTCTTCTTACTTGCATCTGCTTAATTCCCTTTTTTTAGCTTTAAGAACATTTTTGTTTTAATTATTATTTTGTGGATTATTTTGTTTTGTTTTGTCTAGGATGTTTCTTGATTCGATTGACTCCACTAGTTTTGTTTTTTGAGGATTAGATTCAATTCAAATATGATTAATGGAAGTTTATGTTTGGGGTGAATTCTTAATTAAAAAAACGACACCATAAACTCAGAAGAAGTAAAAATCCCATTAGAAACTTTAATTTCGTTTTAATATTTTTAAATATGTTTTAGAAATAATTTTTTACATAAAGTGTCTTATTTTGTATATATATTTATAGAATTAAATTTTTTTAAAATTTTAAAATATATATTTGAAATAATTTAAAAGTTTTGTAGATTAAAAAATAAAATAAAATTTTTTGTTATCAAATATATCTTTTATTTTCTTATTTGGAAAAAACAAAAAATTATCTTAGAAATGGTTTCCCTTTGCCCATACATTTTATCCCAAATTTAAGTTCAATTTTTACAATAAATTGTTGGACTTATGTTTTAAAAGCTTACTATGATCCGTTGATGAAGAGCAAAAATTAATCATGGACCATTAGATCCCCGAGACTAGTTAATTAGATATAGTCTATTAATGAGGTATTTAAAAAGATAAGAAACCCCGATAATAAAACAAAGAGTTTGGTTACTTAATATGCAAGAAAATAACCTTATTCTAAAAGAAATCTATACGATCTAACATGGTAGGATAGAATTGCTATAGGCCTAATGGCACTCCTTACTTTCCAGTAGTTTCTAACGAGATAGAGATTATACACTTGGCCTGTTGTCTCCCTTACTCTCTATTAGTTTCTAATTATAAAAAAATAGAATCTGATATAGGTGGCTTAGTGTCGCTGTTGGTTCCTTGTTTGACAAGTAACCACATAAGGTTAAATTTTGAGTATATAAATAGACCCATTTCCTTGGACCTTGATATATTCTCCATGGGTCTTTACACATCGTTGTTCTCTCCTTTAGTCTCGCGATTAAGGCGGCGCTACACACCTAGATTTGTCATGATTAGAATAGCTTGAAGGTTCAGCGCCAAGAGGTTAGTAAACCCCTAAGCACATTGACATTAGTGTATCACATATCTTATCCAATCATGATCAGGCTTAGTTGTACATTGATCCCAAACAATTGTGCTCCCGAACTGGATTGAATCAATGTGTGGTAAAACCGAAGATCATTATATTTTTACATGTATATTTGATCTAATTAGATATATGACGCCTAGGTTTATGTTTCATGTTATTTATATTTTTGTATGAATGAATGTTTTATTTTGGCCTTAATCCATGAGTAGGGTGATTATTATTTTTTTTTTTTTTTTATGTAACTTGGAGGCTAATCATAAGATTGGGTGATTCTCGTTGATTTATTTATTCTTTATTGGATAATTCTATGTAAATTCGATTTAGTGGATAATTATATAATAAGTATCCAAAGTGGATTTCTTGCATGTTATTGTTCATTGTTTTCGTGTGAATCGAAGCCTCGGTTTGGCATGCAAACCCATAATCATGTAGGGGACACAAAGGAGAGGTCGGGGGAGGAAGGGTCATTGGAGAGACCAGGCACGTGCTGCAGCGTGCCGCCTCGCGGTTGAGACTAGGACTCCGCGGCAGCTTGGGTGCATAGGGGCACGTGCTAGCTTGGATTGAGTCAAATTTGGCGGTAATCCCTCCCGCTTTCTTCGTGATCTACCTCCTTATAAAATTTCGTGTCGAATGCGTGCGTTGAATGGCGATGATTTTAGTTTTTGGCTTGACGTTGCTTGGGG